>ONZH01020895.1:0-312967 GCA_900303285.1 Rhinella marina | reverse complement strand
CATCCCTCTGCCTGTGGACATGGACATCCTCTGCCTGTGGACATCCCTCTGCCTCTTGCTGCCTTTTTTCGGTGCTGCGCAGACCACCACCTCTCCACTGCTTTCCTCGCTGGACATCACCCTGGACCGGGTCAGTATCGGACAGTACAAGCGGTGGTACATTTCATACTCCAGCCGTGGCCTGTTTTCATTCTCCCAATGCCTTGAGACATGTACTGAATGTAAATGAAGGTGTTGTAATCGCGTCTCTCTGTGGACAATAGCTCGATACTATCAAACTGCCAATTTTATTTTTAACTTTTTTTTTTTTTTTTAGCGAACAGTTTTTTTCAACTTACTGATGTTTTCCAGTCTCTGTTTGGAAACTTTCTATGACTTTTTTCGTACTGGGTGCATTTGGTATAAATATGCAGAGAGTTATTTATGGTTTAATCGCAGAACGATGCAAAGGGAAAGCGTCGTCTAAAGGAGAATCATTTACCTCAGATAATTCAACCAGCAACTATGGCCCCCAACAGCATTTCCGCGCCCCCGTCCTCGTCCACGTCCTATTCCGCTAGCCCCCCTCCGCATTTTTTTTTTTTTTGGTTACAATATTTTGCCTTCACAGCCGTGAAATAATTTTGCAAGAGAACGCACAGTACAGTTGCCAATTATAAGGCCTAATATTTTAGAGTTCAAGGTACACAGCCGTGTACTAACTTTTCAGACGGTGGGTATTAACACCAGGTATTTAAAGAATTTTGCAAGAGAACGCACAGTACAGTTGCCAATTATAAGGCCTAATATTTTATAGTATAATTATGTGGATGCCCAAGAGGTGAGACCTGTTAAAAATTTTGTGGAGGCCCAAGAGGTGAGCCATAAATATATACATTTTTCTTATTTACGGAGCAATTCTACGGCGGTTAAGGAGGAGGAGGAGGAGGAGGTGGAGGAGGAAATGGCACTTCATACAGATGGCACTTCACTTTTGGCTGCTTTCCACTGTTAACCTCTTAAACCTTTTGTGGAGGCCCAAAAGGTGAGACCTGTTAAAAATTATGTGGAGGCCCAAGAGGTGAGACCTGTTAAACATTTTGTGGAACCCAAGAGGTGACCCGTTAAAAATTAATGTGGAGGACCCAAGAGGTGAGACCTGTTAAAAATTATGTGGAGGCCCAAGAGGTGAGACCTGTTAAACATTTTGTGGAGGCCCAAGAGGTGAGACCCTGTTAAACATTTTGTGGAGGCCCAAGAGGTGAGACCCGTTAAAAATTATGTGGAGGCCCAAGAGGTGAGACCTGTTAAACATTTTGTGGAGGCCCAAGAGGTGAGACCGTTTAAAAATTATGTGGAGGCCCAAGAGGTGAGACCTGTTAAACATTTTGTGGAGGCCCAAGAGGTGAGACCTGTTAAAACATTTTGTGGAGGCCCAAGAGGTGAGACCCTTTAAAAAATTATGTGGAGGCCCAAGAGGTGAGACCTGTTAAACATTTTGTGGAGACCCAAGAGGTGAGACCCGTTAAAAAATTATGTGGAGGCCCAAGAGGTGAGACCTGTTAAACATTTTGTGGAGACCCAAGAGGTGAGACCGTTAAAAATTATGTGGAGGCCCAAGAGGTGAGACCTGTTAAACATTTTGTGGAGGCCCAAGAGGTGAGACCTGTTAAAAAATTATGTGGAGGCCCAAGAGGTGAGACCTGTTAAACATTTTGTGGAGGCCCAAGAGGTGAGACCTGTTAAAACATTTTGTGGAGGCCCAAGAGGTGAGACCTGTTAAACATTTTTGTGGAGGCCCAAGAGGTGAGACCTGTTAAAAATTATGAGGAGGCCCAAGAGGTGAGACCTCTTAAAAATTATTTTGAGGCCCAAGAGGTGAGACCGGTTTAAAATTATGAGTAGGCCCAAGAGGTGAGACCTGTTAAAAATTATGAGGAGGCCCAAGAGGTGAGACCTCTTAAAAATTATTTTGAGGCCCAAGAGGTGAGACCGGTTAAAATTATGAGTAGGCCCAAGAGGTGAGACCTGTTAAAAATTATGAGGAGGCCCAAGAGGTGAGACCTCTTAAACATTTTGTGGGGGCCCAAGAGGTTGAAACCTCTTAAACATTTTGTGCAGGCCCAAGAGGTGAGACCGGTTAAAAATTATGTTGAGGCCCAAGAGGTGAGACCGGTTAAAAAATTATGTTTGAGGCCCAAGAGGTGAGACCGGTTAAAAATTATGTTGAGGCCCAAGAGGTGAGACCGGTTAAAAATTATGAGTAGGCCCAAGAGGTGAGACCTCTTAAAAATTATGTGGAGGCCCAAGAGGTGAGACCTCTTAAAAATTATGTGGAGGCCCAAGAGGAGAGCCATAAATATATATATATTTTTTTTATGGAGCAATTCTACGGCGGTTAAGGAGGAGGAGGAGGAGGTGGAGGAGGAAATGGCACTTCATACAGATGGCACTTCACTTTTGGCTGCTTTCCACGGTTGGAGAAGCAAAGTCCGGGTCAATCCACTTGCTGTTCATTTGATTAGCGTCAGCCTGTCGGCACTGTCGGTTGACAGGCGGCTGCGCTTATCGGTTATAATGCCCCCGGCTGCGCTGAACACCCTTTCTGATAGCACGCTGGCGGCAGGGCAGGCAAGCACCTCCAAGGCGTACAGGGACAGTTCCAGCCACGTGTCCAACTTGGAGACCCAGTAAGTGTAGGACGCCGAGGGATCGGGGAGGACAGGGTTACGGTCTGCCAGGTACTCCCGCAACATCCGCCGATACTTGTCCCTCCTGCTGATAGCGGGCCCCGCAGTGATGGAAGTTGCACGAGGGGGTGCCATGAACGTGTCCCACACCTTGGAGAGTGTTCCCCTGGTGGCTGTGGGCCTGATGGATGTTGTGGGACTCTGGGAGACCCTCTCCTCTCTGCCGCCAGCGATGGTGGGTGGGAAAATCTCCATCATGTTCTGCACGAGTTCCCTCTGGTATTCCAGCAATCGATTCGTCCTCTCCTCTACCGGAATAAAAGAGGAGACGTTATCTTTATACCGGGGGTCCAGGAGTGCGAAGACCCAGTACAGTTTGTTCTCCACTATCCGGACAACACGTGTGTCCCGGGAAAAGCAGCCCAGCATGAAGTCAGCCATGTGTGCCAGACTCTGAATAGGCATGACCTCACTGCCCCCACCAGAAGGATCACTTGCCATTTCCTCCTCTTCCTCTTCCGCCTCCTCTCCGCCCCATCCGCGCTGAACCAATGGGACGCACACAGCCTGACTGCTACCCTCGCCGCCAGCATCCTCCTCCTCTTCCACAGCCACCTCCACGTCGTCCTCCTCCTCATCCTCCTCCTCCTGCAACTGCCACCGTGAAGCAGACAAAAGTGTGGTCTGACTGTGTAGCTCCGTTGCGTCTCCTCCTACCCCCGTCTCCTCTGCGTGCAATGCGTTCTCCCTTATTGCGATGAGCGATTCTTTAAGGACGCCTAGGAGCGGAATGGTTACGCTCACTATAGCGTCCTCGCTGCTGACCTTCTTGGTGGACTCCTCAAAGATACGCAGTACATCGCATATGTCTGCCATCCATGGCCACTCGTGGTTGGCAAACTGAGGGAGCTGAGTTGGAGGCACGCGTGGATTATTAATCTGGTACTCCATCAATGCTCTCTGCTGCTCACACACCCTGGCCAACATGGAATAGGTGGAATTCCAGCGAGTCGGCAGGTCGCACAACAGCCGATGTTGAGGCAAATGGAGGCGTTGCTGGAGTTTTTTTAAGCTAGCAGCAGCTACAGTTGACTTCCGAAAGTGAGCGCACAAGCGCCGCACTTTCACCAGTAGCTCTGCCAGGTTGGGGTAAGTCTTCAGAAATTTTTGGACTACCAGATTAAAAACGTGGGCCAGGCATGGTACGTGATTGAGTTCGGCAAGCTCCAGAGCCGCCACCAGGTTACGGCCGTTATCGCACACGACCATGCCTGGTCCTAGCTGCAGCGGCGACAGCCACATCTCCGTCTGCTGCAATATGGCGTCCCTCACCTCTGGGGCGCTGTGCTTCCTGTCGCCCAAGCTGATGAGCTTTAGCACCGCCTGCTGACGTCTCCCCGCGCCAGTGCTGCAACGCTTCCAGCTAGCGGCTGAGGGAGATGTTAAGGCACAGGAGGAGGAGGAGGAGGAGGAGGAGGAGGGGGTTTATCAGAAACCCATGCTGGCAATCTTGGGCGGGGTGGTAGGTAGGCCGTCTCTGTTTGGCGACCCCGTCCCCGCCTCCACTACATTCACCCAGTGTGCCGTCAGAGAAATGTATCGTCCCTGGCCGCAAGCGCTTGTCCATGAGTCGGTGGTCAAGTGGACCTTTGCGCTGACTGCGTACCTCAGGGCCCGCCTGATGTTACGCGACACGTGCTGGTGCAGGGCGGGGACGGCACTCCGGGAAAAGTAGTGGCGGCTAGGGACGGAATAGCGAGGTGCGGCAGCCGCCATCAGGTCGCGGAAGGCCTGCGTCTCCACAAGCCTAAACGGGCAACATCTCCAGGGCCAGCAGTTTGGAGATGTGGCAGTTTAAGGCTTGGGCTTGGGGGTGACTCGAGGCGTACTTCCGCCTGCGGTCGAACGCCTGCGAGATGGACAGTTGTTGGGACGAGGAGTGTGAAGGTGCAGGCGAAGAGGCGGGGGAAGGGGCGGGGGAAGGGGAGGCTGAAGGAGAAGGCCCCAAAGTAGCAGAGGCAGAGGCAGATGTGGAGGTGTCCTGGCTGGAGGTCTGGACCGCAGTGGCAGCACACAACAAAGGGGAAGAGGCAGTGGCAGCAAGACCGGGCGCAGTTTGTATTGCGTTTGCTCTCTCCCACTCAGCCCAGTGCTTGAATTCCAAGTGACGCCGCATGCCTGAGGTGGTCAGATTGCTCTTCTCAGAGCCCCTACTCAGTTTTGAGTGGCAGAGTGTGCAAACCGCGCTCAGTTTGTCATCCGCACAAACATTAAAATATCTCCACACCACAGAAGTACGAGGCCTCGATGGGGGAGCTTCGCGCGACTGGCCGCTGGCGGGAACAGCTTCGGCCCTGCTGGCTGTGGCCTCACTTCTCTGTCTGAACTGTCCTCTGCCTGTGGCCATCCCTCTGCCTGTGGCCATCCCTCTGCCTGTGGCCATCCCTCTGCCTGTGGACATCCTCTGCCTGTGGACATCCCTCTGCCTGTGGACATCCCTCTGCCTCTTGCTGCCTTTTTCGGTGCTGCGCAGACCACCACCTCTCCACTGCTTTCCTCGCTGGACATCACCCCTGGCCAAAGTGGGGTCGGGTCATTTCGTCATCCACCAGCTCCTCTTCCACTTCCTCACTCTGCTCCTCCTCCTGCCCACTGGACATTCCAACAGCCTCCCTTGATGGCAACTGCGTCTCATCATCATCATCGCTCATGATAACAGATGCTGGCTCAGGGTCCACATCAGCAGGAGATGGCGAAAACTCCAGTGTTTGGGCATCACTACAAACAAATTCCTCTGCTAGCTCCTGGGATTCTTCCGGCACATCTGAAAAAGGACCCGAAAAGAGCTCCTGGGAGGGGTCAAGGGTGGGATGACTCTGTTGGCCAGGTGTGGAGGAAGGAGGGTCAGAGTGAGACTGTGTGGATGACTGGCTGGTGGACAACTGTGTGGAAGCGCTATCGGCTATCCATTGCACCACCTGTTCAACCTGCTCAGGCCTCAACAGCGGTGTAACCCGCCCCCTGCTTAACTGTCCCATAAAGGCAGGGATTCTGGATGAGCGGGATCCTGGCTGATCCTCACCAGCACACATTGTATCCCCACTGGCTTCAACAAGGCCCCCAACAGCATTTCCGCGCCCCCGTCCTCGTCCACGTCCACGTCCTATTCCGCTAGCCCCCCTCCGCATTTTATTTTTTTTTTGTTGCAAATACAATATTTGGGTATATAATTAGGTATGTGAAATACTTTAGCAAGAGAACGCACAGTACAGTGGCCTATTAAAAGGCCTAGATATTGTATATTTCAAAGTACACAGCCGTGTACTAACTGAACAGACGGTGGGTATTTACACCAGGTATGTGAGATAATTTAACAAGAGAACGCACAGTACAGTGGCCTATTAAAATGCCTAGATATTGTATATTTCAAAGTACAAAGCCGTGTAGTAACTGAACAGACGGTGGGTATTTACACCAGGTATGTGAGATAATTTAGCAAGAGAACGCACAGTACAGTGGCCTATTAAAATGCCTAGATATTGTATATTTCAAAGTACAAAGCCGTGTAGTAACTGAACAGACGGTGGGTATGTACACCAGGTATGTGAGATAATTTAACAAGAAAACGCACAGTACAGTGGCCTATTAAATGGCCTAGATATTGTATATTTCAAAGTACAAAGCCGTGTAGTAACTGAACAGACGGTGGGTATTTACACCAGGTATGTGAGATAATTTAACAAGAGAACGCACAGTACAGTGGCCTATTAAATGGCCTAGATATTGTATATTTCAAAGTACAAAGCCGTGTAGTAACTGAACAGACGGTGGGTATTTACACCAGGTATGTGAGATAATTTAGCAAGAGAACGCACAGTACAGTGGCCTATTAAAATGCCTAGATATTGTATATTTCAAAGTACAAAAGCCGTGTAGTAACTGAACAGACGGTGGGTATGTACACCAGGTATGTGAGATAATTTAACAAGAAAACGCACAGTACAGTGGCCTATTAAATGGCCTAGATATTGTATATTTCAAAGTACAAAGCCGTGTAGTAACTGAACAGACGGTGGGTATTTACACCAGGTATGTGAGATAATTTAACAAGAGAACGCACAGTACAGTGGCCTATTAAATGGCCTAGATATTGTATATTTCAAAGTACAAAGCCGTGTAGTAACTGAACAGACGGTGGGTATTTACACCAGGTATGTGAGATAATTTAACAAGAGAACGCACAGTACAGTGGCCTATTAAAATGCCTAGATATTGTATATTTCAAAGTACACAGCCGTGTAGTAACTGAACAGACGGTGGGTATTTACACCAGGTATGTGAGATAATTTAACAAGAGAACGCACAGTACAGTGGCCTATTAAAATGCCTAGATATTGTATATTTCAAAGTACACAGCCGTGTAGTAACTGAACAGACGGTGGGTATTTACACCAGGTATGTGAGATAATTTAGCAAGAGAACGCACAGTACAGTGGCCTATTAAAATGCCTAGATATTGTATATTTCAAAGTACAAAGCCGTGTAGTAACTGAACAGACGGTGGGTATTTACACCAGGTATGTGAGATAATTTAGCAAGAGAACGCACAGTACAGTGGCCTATTAAAATGCCTAGATATTGTATATTTCAAAGTACAAAGCCGTGTAGTAACTGAACAGACGGTGGGTATTTACACCAGGTATGTGAGATAATTTAGCAAGAGAACGCACAGTACAGTGGCCTATTAAAATGCCTAGATATTGTATATTTCAAAGTACAAAGCCGTGTAGTAACTGAACAGACGGTGGGTATGTACACCAGGTATGTGAGATAATTTAACAAGAAAACGCACAGTACAGTGGCCTATTAAATGGCCTAGATATTGTATATTTCAAAGTACAAAGCCGTGTAGTAACTGAACAGACGGTGGGTATTTACACCAGGTATGTGAGATAATTTAGCAAGAGAACGCACAGTACAGTGGCCTATTAAAATGCTAGATATTGTATATTTCAAAGTACAAAGCCGTGTAGTAACTGAACAGACGGTGGGTATGTACACCAGGTATGTGAGATAATTTAACAAGAAAACGCACAGTACAGTGGCCTATTAAATGGCCTAGATATTGTATATTTCAAAGTACAAAGCCGTGTAGTAACTGAACAGACGGTGGGTATTTACACCAGGTATGTGAGATAATTTAGCAAGAGAACGCACAGTACAGTGGCCTATTAAAATGCCTAGATATTGTATATTTCAAAGTACAAAGCCGTGTAGTAACTGAACAGACGGTGGGTATGTACACCAGGTATGTGAGATAATTTAACAAGAAAACGCACAGTACAGTGGCCTATTAAATGGCCTAGATATTGTATATTTCAAAGTACAAAGCCGTGTAGTAACTGAACAGACGGTGGGTATTTACACCAGGTATGTGAGATAATTTAGCAAGAGAACGCACAGTACAGTGGCCTATTAAAATGCCTAGATATTGTATATTTCAAAGTACAAAGCCGTGTAGTAACTGAACAGACGGTGGGTATGTACACCAGGTATGTGAGATAATTTAACAAGAAAACGCACAGTACAGTGGCCTATTAAATGGCCTAGATATTGTATATTTCAAAGTACAAAGCCGTGTAGTAACTGAACAGACGGTGGGTATTTACACCAGGTATGTGAGATAATTTAACAAGAGAACGCACAGTACAGTGGCCTATTAAATGGCCTAGATATTGTATATTTCAAAGTACAAAGCCGTGTAGTAACTGAACAGACGGTGGGTATTTACACCAGGTATGTGAGATAATTTAACAAGAGAACGCACAGTACAGTGGCCTATTAAAATGCCTAGATATTGTATATTTCAAAGTACACAGCCGTGTAGTAACTGAACAGACGGTGGGTATTTACACCAGGTATGTGAGATAATTTAGCAAGAGAACGCACAGTACAGTGGCCTATTAAAATGCCTAGATATTGTATATTTCAAAGTACACAGCCGTGTACTAACTGAACAGACGGTGGGTATTTACAGCAGGTATGTGAAATTATTTAGCAAGAGAACGCACAGTACAGTTGCCAATTAAAAGGCCTAGATATTGTATATTTCAAGGTACACAGCAGTAGTGCCAAATATAGTTTGGTATGTAGCAGAGCACCTAATACACCACTAATGCCTCTCTCTGTCCCTACTCCAGCAGCTATCCCTGAATACAGCAGCCGTTCTCTGTAAAGTCTATATTGTAGTAAAGCTATCACTGAAGTCCACTGTAGTAGCCCTGATAAGGGCTTTTATTCACGCTCCTGCCTGTCCAACAGCTAAAATCTGTCTCTCCCTTCTCCAGCCTCTGTCCCTGACTAAGTTCACGCAGCATATGCGTACGAGCAGGAAGAGCTGAGTTTTTAATATTCGAGGTCACATGGTTTTTCCAGCCAATGCATGTAGACGCTGTTTTCGCGCTGCCAGCGTGCTCAGCGTGCCTGTCATACCCCCCCTGCATGTTGATTGGTGGAAAAAGAGCGCCAGGGAAGGTGGGAGGGGAAACGAATTCTAAGTGCGCCATCGCCGTTATACTCGATTGAAATCGAGTGTGCCGAATATCGTAGTATTCGATCGAATACCAGCTCGATCGAACACTACTCGCTCATCTCTAGTGATTAGGATGGATATAGTGACTAGTGATAGTCATTCGGATGAATATAGTGACTAGTGATTAGGATGGATATAGTGACTAGTGATAGTGATTAGGATGATTATAGTGACTAGTGATAGTGATTAGGATGGATATAGTGACTAGTGATAGTGATTATGATAGATATAGTGACTAGTGATAGTGATTATGATGGATATAGAGATTAGTGATATTGATTAGGATGAATATAGTGACTAGTGATAGTGATTAGGATGGATATAGTGACTAGTGATAGTGATAAGAATGAATACAGTGATTAGGATGAATATAGTGATTAGGATGAATATAGTGATTAGTGATATTGATTAGGATGAATATAGTGACTAGTGATAGTGATTAGGATGAATATAGTGACTAGTGATAGTGATTAGGATGAATATAGTGACTAGTGATAGTGATTAGGATGAATACAGTGATTAGGATGAATATAGTGATTAGGATAAATATAATGATTAGTGGTAGTGATTAGGATGAATATAGTGACTAGTGATAGTGATTAGGATGAATATAGTAACTAGTGATAGTGATTAGGATTAATATAGTGACTAGTGATAGTGATTAGGATGGATGTAGTGACTAGTGATAGTGAATAGGATGAATATAGTGACTAGTGATAGTGATTAGGATGAATATAGTGACTAGTGATAGTGATTAGGATGAATATAGTGACTAGTGATAGTGATTAGGATGGATATAGTGACTAGTGATTTATATAGTGACTAGTGATAAGGATGGATATAGTGACTAGTGATAGTGATTAGGATGATTATAGTGACTACTGATAGTGATTAGGATGGATATAGTGACTAGTGATAGTCATTTGGATGAATATAGTGACTAGTGATAGTGATTAGGATGAATATAGTGACTAGTGATAGTGATTAGGATGGATATAGTGACTAGTGATAGTGATTAGGATGATTATAGTGACTACTGATAGTGATTAGGATGATTATAGTGACTACTGATAGTGATTAGGATGGATATAGTGACTAGTGATTCGGATGAGTGATGATTATTGGTTTTCAGGCCAAGGGTGGCAGTATTTATGAAACTGCAGTTTGTGAACTGTTCGAGTGCAGCTGTGGTGAAAGTGTATCGTGAGTGGACAAATGGTAACATTGTGAATAAGTGACACCATGTGCCATTGATATGAGAGGTGAATGTTGACTGTAAAGTTCAGAAGGGCAGACCAACAATATACATAGAAGCAGCTCACTGCCAAAATGAACCAGAGGGCTACCTGACATGTGTCTAAAACAACAGTTCAGTGAACCCTATTGCGTATGGAGCTTTGAAGCAGACAGATGATCACTGCTAAGAAAGTTGCATTGGCAGACAAAGCTTCATTTTTGTGGCAGTGTGGGAATAGGATCTCAGCTGATTGGCAAAGGGTTGCCTTCTCCGAAGAGTCACATTTCCTGCTTCATCAAATGGATGGACCTTGGTGTGTCAGGAAGGAAACATCAAAGAACAAACACCCTGCAACCACTGCTGGAAGATCACAAGATGGTGGTGGCAGTGTTTTGTTTGTGTGTTATTCTCTGGGCCCCACTCATCCATGTGCAAAGCACTCTTAACTGGTTTGGGTATGTATCCATCCTTGCAGATTACATACACCAATACATGTTAATTGTCTTCCCTGGGGCGGATGGCATCTTCCAGCAAGAAATTGCGATGTCACACGGCTAGAAATGTCCGACACTGGTTGAAAGAGCATGTCCAAGACTTCCAATTACCACCCAGGCCCCCTAATTCTCCAGACTTGAACCAGATTGAGCCTCTGTTGGACCACTTTGATCGTCATGTTCGCTCTATGAATCCTGCCCCATGCCCTCTTCAGCACCTGCGGGATGCACTGCATTCACCATGGCTCCAGATACCTGTGACAACCTAGCAGGACCTTATTGAGTCACTCCCAGCCCGTCTAGCTGCTCTCTGAGCTGCACACGGTGGTTACTCTGGATATTAGCTGGTGGTCATAATAGTGTGACTAGACTGTGTATATTGCGTGGGCACATATACATTTTTACTTACCTTGCAGCCTTCACAGGTGATGCATCTATAGTGATATCCTGTAGCCTTGTCTCCGCACACAACACACAGTTCATCTTTATCTAAGTAGCTGGGTATGTACCCTGTTGAAAAAATAATAATGTTGCATCATCATTTCAGCTAAACTCCATATTGTTCCAAGACACATATCTAGCTTTTAGATTTTGTACTAGAATATCAACGTTTTGCAGAGAAAGGTCACAGAGTCACCTGTTAAAGTGGATAATGGCATCAATTTCTATTCTCTCATTTAAAAATTCACCACTATATACGAATGCATAGTATAAAACCAGCTTTATGGTAGAATGGATCAGGTATGTACAAGATCACTAATTGCTATGTCACCTTATTCATTCTTTTTTAAAAGCAAGGGGACAGGAACTAATGGCTGCTTTTACCTAATAGGGAATTCATCACTAGTTTTATGGTGTCCTAAGGGCAACATAAACTAGTGACAGACCCCCTTAGTAAAATTTTGGTTGACTTTCTTTAATTGACACAGCCATTTTGCTAAAATCTTATGCTAAACAGCTCGAGCGCATGCTGAACGAGTCTCCATATTCATGTGTGCAGGAGAATAGTCCCGCGGGCGGTCCGACGTGCACAGCAGCATTGTAATCTATGATGCTGTGCACTCCCGTACGCATGATCGATGCCGCTCCGGGACATATGGTCCGCTCACAGACCGTATGTCTCGAAGGGCATGCGGTCGTGTGAAAGGGGCCTTAATATATACAAATGAGCCTCTAAGAGCAAGGGCGTTGTCGTTACACCTAGAGGCTCTGCTCTCTCTGCAGCTGCTGCACCCTCTCCACTGGCCACAAGTTATTGACAAGGCCAAGTGTGATGACGTTTTCACTGCATGCCTCTGTCAATCAAAGTGCAGAGGGCACGGGAGTTGCAGAGAAAGCGGAGCCTTTAGGTGTAATGACAACACCCTCATTACTCCTAGAGGCTCATTTGCATATATTAAAACATAATTTTTCAGCAATGCGGGCACATATGAACATGGGACCAACACAGATGTCTTCAGCTGCCAAGCGTACATGTAACAGGTCAGCCAGTGTCATAGGTACAAATCTGCTGACAGATGCCCTGTGTAGAGATGTGTCTATTTGTAAAAATGGAACTGCTCATGTAGAGGTATGAATGTAACATGAGTGTCTGTGTGCAATGTGCCCAGGGCTGGACTGGCCATAGACCCTTCAAGGAAATTTTCTGGGCCGATGCCCAGAGGGCCACCTAAACCCTCCTCTTGGCCAAAAGCCTGGTACAAAAAGATTTGACACTCTTAGCATTAATTCATTTAGGCAGTATGTTGTGCTGCACTGTGGTATCTGGGGCCATTTTTAGGTCACTTTTATCCAGCCATTTTGACCCGGGCTCTGGCATTTGCATTTACATGTGTGAATGTTGGTGTCGCTGAGGTCAGAGGTTAACGGCAGAAGATCATGTGATGACATATCTACAGAATGGCAAAATTCCAGACCTGCTGAAACTAATGAGCAGCAGTATCTAATCCTATCATGCGTGATTCATCAGCTATCATGCCTATCATGTGTTATGATCGCTGCTGTATAAGGGGCCGTTCAGACGGCCGTGGTATTGCGGATCCGCAATACCACTGATGCCGATCGGCGTGTGTTCCACAAATTGCAGAATACACGGCCAAGCACCCCGTTCTAAATGCCTATTCTTGTCCGCTACTGCAGACAAGAATAGGACATGTTTTATTATTATGTTGCGGAGTCGCGGCTGCCCACGATAATTGAAGTGAACAGGGCCGCACCTATTGCAGAATAGGTGCGGACCTGTTCACACAACGTGTAAAAGTATCAGAAGTGATAAGGTACAGTCAGGTGCGTAACTACCATAGTGGCAGACCAATGCAACTGTTATGGGGCCCAGGGCAAGAGGGGGCCCAGGGCAAGAGGGGGCCCAGTTGGGATCATCCCCTCTTCTACAGGGGGTGAAAACTGGGTCAGGACTCTACCCTCTAAAGGAACAACTGGGTACAGTACAGTAATGTTGTATTTGCTATACAAAGAATATCATTGATTAGTGCCCCCATACATAACTTTGCTTGGGGCCCCAGTAATGCCAAGTCTGCCACTGCCCATATAAGTCACTTATTGCATATCCAGAAGATGGTGGTCCCTAAAACCTTGTTTTGCCTAGTGAGATGGCACTCTGAACAGAGAGTTGGATGCCTTTGCACAGCTCTCTGCATTCACTTGTATGGAAGTTCCGAAAACAGCCGAGCATACTTGTACACTCATTATTCAGAGTGGACACTCACCAGGAGGGACGGAGCTTGGGGCTTCCGTTCTGGAGATAAGTGTGCGGTCCCTTAGGTGAGACCCATATATCAGATTTTTTATGGCATATCCTGTGGATATAATATAAATGTCTAAAATGGAAATATCCCTTTTATAAAACGAGGTTCATTTGATAACTGAGGTTGGGCTTGTCCAGACTTTGATAATTAACCGCACTATATTATTTGACTTGTTATCCAACTTCTTCTATGTAAAACAACATCAACTGTTTAAACCCAAGAAGCTATACAGCAACAACCAAAACAATCCCAGTTACACCCAGTGTAGGGATGAGCGAATCAACTTCGATGAGACAAAGTTATTACTTTGCGACGGGAACAGAGGCGGATCTCCAGTGGAATCAACTGATAACTTGCTGATATATATCCCATTAGATTAAACCAAGCTGACACAATTTATGAAATTCAGCTACAGGTGTGTGTTTTTTATGTTAGACGAGCGATATATAAGTTGTTTAGATACTAAAATTCTTCACTGGAAACAGATGTTTTTTTATATTATGCTATTAATGTAGGCAAATTTGGGGGCGTTCCCTTGAAACAGGAAACAGCCCCTAGTAGGTGTGTGTGCCTTTTGGCACCCATTTTAGGTATAAAAGACTCTGTATGACTGTTATAATGATATCAGCAATATTTGATGAAGGGGAAGTTATATCCCTGAAACGCACTGTATCTGATTGCTTCTTTCAAATTAATAAAGCAAGATTTCCTATACGCTTCGGGCCATGAGGATTTTTGCGCCATGCAGTAATACCAATACATTATTAAAAAAATCAAATAAAACATAATTACAATTCATAATTCCAGAAATACATGACTGACCAGTGTCCCTTCAATTTGTGACATGATTATGCGCAAGTGTCTTTTGTGTTGTCTAAAAAATAGTCCATAAAATTCATAGAATAACATAATTCCCACTAATAAATTGCCCAGGTGTACATGATAAAAACAATTAAAAACTCTTTGTAGCCCACAGGTAGGTCTCACCAGGAGCTGAATAACCACAAGATCAAGTTCGGCATTAGGAAACTTGGTGCGCGCATGCGCCACCCCTCTGTACTCTCGCGAGATACGGGATTATAGAAGAATAACTCTGAAACCATAGTAAAGATGGCCGCCGTCTAGTAAGTATTCAAATCGCATGCGTCTGCCCATAAAGATGCGCAGCCAATATGGGCTGTCTCAACCAAGTTGTCCCCAAGGTGACCATAAACAAAGCAAATTTTATGGCAACCATATAGCAATCTAATACCACTGTTAACAGAGGTCTAAGTTGGAGGAGGGAAGGTGTCCTGAAGAAAACAACAGTCACCAGACCTCCTAGAACAGATTGCCGCAACCAGCACCATAAATTCCAGGCGCCGACATGACTGTCGCTTCACCAACATTAGCGACCACCAGAACTACACCCAAGGGGCAGGGGGACCGCCCGGGACTATCCCATAAAGCAATCCCCCTACCCTGTTAGGGAGAGAGGTGATTCAGGGCCTCATCCCAATTCAAGGGAGTGGCTTGTATAACCATCTATGGTTCCATATATTAAATATGACTGGAATAAATAAGTACATAAACAATTATCATGGGTCCCACGCTCAGATGTCCCAAATAGGGGCAGAGGAGGGAAGAAGCCAGGATATGAGGGCAGACACCATCCTATATTCACTGGTTTCAAGTAACTGTCAAAAACAATTTTTAAATCCCCCCCAAAAAATATAATAAGAAATAGCCTTGATGATCTTGGGGTCCAGCATCTAGTGTGACTGTCTTGTTCCCATTCATATATATTAGTATTGCCTAAAGAAAGGAAAAAACAGAAAATATATATAAAAAAATCAAAAGCACATGTCTTTCCATATACATTGTGAGGTTAGGGTAAACACCACAGAACTGCAGGTGTAGAGTAAATTTATTGCCGCCGTCTTAAAACACCTTAAATTCTACATTCAGTCCACTTGGTTTAAGGGTCTGAAGTGTATAGATCCAGTAGAGTTCCCTTTTCTTTAATAGAGTTGTCCTGCCACCACCACATCTCAATGAAGGTATCTGTTCCAAAATCCTAAATCTAAGATCCCCTTCAAAGTGTTTGGCTTCTGTGAAGTGTTTGGACACAGGTAGATCCAGCTTTTTCTTCCTGATGGAATATCTATGCTGGTTTAGTCGGGTTTTTAAATCCCAAGTAGTTTCTCCCACATATAATAAGTGGCAAGGGTATTGTAACAAGTAAACTACATAAGTGGAATCACAGGTCAAAAACTGCTTGATCTCGATCATCTTACCAGAGGAGGGGTTCAAAAAAGTGCCCCCCCCCTCAATATTAGTGGCCAATTTACACAGTTATGGCAGGAATAGCATCCCTGACAAGTAGACCCAAAGTATGTGCTACATTTCACATTGGTTGATCCAACATCAGACCTGACTATTCTGTCATCTAAATTCCGATTTCTGCGATATGAGCAGAGGGGTGGAGCACTAAATTCCTCAATCTCCCCAAAATTACTCTTCAGTATACTCCAATGTTTCCTAAGAATGGAGGAAATACGTACACTATCCACACTGTAATCTGAAACAAATGGGATCAGTAATGTTTGTTGCTTAATTCTAGTGGACCCCTTAATAATATCCTTAATAATAAATTTGTACCCCATCTCTCGTTACCTGTGATGGATCTTTTTTACTCGCAGCATCTGACTATATGGAAGGGACCATATCATCGGTTTCGGGTGATGGCTATCATATCTCAAAAGGGTATTCTTATCACTTGTCTTAACATATAAATAATTGCTTAAAGTCTCGCCATGTATGCTAAGCTTGGTATCCAAAAATTGTACCATCTCTGTTGAATAGGTTAAAGTAAATTTGAAACCTGGATCAATGGAATTGAGAAACAAGTGGAAAGCCATGAGGTCCTCCGTGGCGCCGACCCAAATGAGGAAAATGTTGTCTATGTAACTCCACCACCACAGCACATGTCTGAAGTGGTGACGCACATAGACGAACAGTTCCTCCAGATGTGTCATATAAATATTTGCATAGGTCGGCGCCATATTAGACCCCATAGTGGTTCCTCAGATTTGTACAAAATAATTATCTTGAAACAAAAAATAATTTCAATTAAAAATAAATCTAAGCAAAGATAAAATGAATTCCTTACATTCCAGAGTGTAATCTGTGAGAGACAAACACCGGTGTACAGCCTGTAGGCTGTTATATGTTAAGGCAACTGTATCTATTGAGATACGATAGCCATCACTCGAGACTGATGATATGGTCCCTTCCATATAGTCAGATGCTGCGAGTAAAAAAGATCCATCACAGGTAACGAGAGATTGGGTACAAATTTATTTCAAGGGGTTACCCCAGGAAACTAGTCTCTGAGTGTTTAAATAGAACTAATGGTCTTGATAGAAGGGATATTATTAAGGGATCCACTACAATTAAGCAACAAACATTACTAATCCCGTTTGTTTCAGATTACAGTGCGGATAGTGTACGTATTTCCTCCATTCTTAGGAAACATTGGAGTATACTGAAGAGTAATTTCGGGGAGATTGAGAAATTTAGTGCTCCACCCTTCTTCTCATATCGCAGAAATCGGAATTTAGGTGACAGAATAGTCAGGTCTGATGTTGGATCAACCAAAGTGAAATGTAGTACATACTTTGGGTCTACTCGTCAGGGATGCTATCCCTGCCATAACTGTGTAAATTGGCCACTAATATTGAGGGGGGGGGCACTTTTTTGAACCCCTCCTCTGGTAAGATGATCGAGATCAAGCAGTTTTTGATCTGCGATTCCACTTATGTAGTTTACTTGTTACAATGCCCTTACCACTTATATGTGGGAGAAACTACTTCGGATTTAAAAACCCGACTAAACCAGCATAGATATTCCATCAGGAAGAAAAAGCTGGATCTACCTGTGTCCAAACACTTCACAGAAGCCAAACACTCTGAAAGGGATCTTAAATTTAGGATTTTGGAACAGATACCTTCATTGAGATGTGGTGGTGACAGGACAGCTCTATTAAAGAAAAGGGAACTCTACTGGATCTATACACTTCAGACCCTTAAACCGAGGTGGCTGAATGTAGAATTTAAGGTGTTTTAATATGGGAAAATATATTTGCTCTACACCTGCAGTACCCTAACCTCACAATGTATATGGAAAGACATGTGCTTTTGATTTTTTATATATATTTTCAGTTTTTTCCTTTCTTTAGGCAATACCAATATATATGAATGGGAACAAGACAGTCACACTGGATGCTGGACCTCAAGATCATCAAGGCTATTTCTTATAAAAAATTTTTGTGATTTAAAAATTGTTTTTGACAGTTACTTGAAACCAGTGAGTATAGGATGGTGTCTGCCCTCATATCCTGGCTTCTTCCCTCCTCTGCCCCTATTTGGGACATCGGAGGGTGGGACCCATGATAATTGTTTATGTACTTATTTATTCCAGTCATTTTTAATATATGGAACCATAGATCGTTATACAAGCCACTCCCTTGAATTGGGATAAGGCCCTGAATCACCTCTCTCCCTAACAGGGTAGGGGGATTGCTTTATGGGATATTCCCGGGCGGTCCCCTGCCCCTTGGGTGTAGTTCTGGTGGTTGCTAATGTTGGTGAAGCGATGTCATGTCGGCGCCTGGAATTTATGGTGCTGGTTGCAGCGATCTGTCTGTTCTAGGAGGGTTGGTGACTGTTGTTTTCTTCAGGATACCTTCCCTCCTCCAACTTAGACCTCCGTTAACAGTGGTATTAGATTGCTATATGGTTGCCATAAAATTTGCTTTGTTTATGGTCACCTTGGTGACCGCTTGGTTGAGACGACCCATATTGGATGCGTATATCTATGGGCAGACGCATGCGCTTTGAATACTTACTAGACGGCGGCCATCTTTACTATGGTTTCAGAGTTATTCTTCTATAATCCCATATCTCGCGAGAGAATGGACGAGTGGCGCATGCGCGCACCAAGTTTAATTATGCTGAACTTGATCTTGTGGCTATCCAGCTCCTGGTGAGACCTACCTATGGGCTACAAAGAGTTTTTAATTGTTTTTATCATATACACCTGGGCAATTTATTAGTGGGAATTATGTTATTCTATGAATTTTATGGACTATTTTTTACACAACACAAAGGACACTTGCGCATAATCATGTCACAAATTGAAGAGACACTGGTCAGTCATGTATTTCTGGAATTATGAATTGTAATCATGTTTTATATGATTGTTTGGACAATTATGCTTCACCTGATTGACACTAGTATTTATGGATTGTATATGGCACATGTTATCACAGCTTGACAAAGGCTCCATTGAGTAGAGCTGAAACGTTGCTGCTAGATGGGTTAATAAATCATCCACCTTTTTCACGTTATGCTGGAGTCATGCCTTTTTTTCAATTACTAGATAGATAGATAGATACATAAATAAATAGATGACAAAGAGATAGTTGATAGATGAATAGATAGATGGATAGATAGATATAGATAGATAAACAGATGACAGAGTGATAAGTAGTTGATAGATAAATAGATTATAGATATAGATAGACAGATAGATGGCGATGACAATAGACAAAAATATGCAGTTAAATGTATACTTTATAAGATACAGTACAGTTACATACTGAAGGTTTTTTTTTGTTTTTTTTTTATAAAAAGCTATTCTCATGTTTCAGACAATGTATTCACAAGCTAAGGGTGACAGCTTTCTATGCACTGTACCACAATCACAGTGGGAAGGTTGAGAGGGGACACCTGTTCTCTTGTGTTTTAATGAGTTGCTATTGAGTCTTCATTAAATCCAAATCAATGCTGATCAATAAGGACAAGCACGTCCTTTCAGCAACCTTCTGTCCTCACCGCTGGATTAATTGCCCCTTGAAGAAAATTCAATAATGTTGATTTAACACTAAATATATATTTACACTAAGAAGACATGACAGGCTCTGTCAGTACAATAGTGTGCCATATAAACTGTCCATCAACATGCCCGCATATACTGTCAGCTGATTGAAGTGGGCATAGAACTGAATGTAACTAGTAATAGCAGGAAAATAAAATAACAGGCATTTTCACAGAAATACGGTATGTACAATACTTGTTAAACAGAGCTTTGTCATTTGGCTCACCCTACCGTGATATCACAATGCATTACTGGTGGTTTTCTGAAATACAAAGAGATATTGCTCTGTATGTTATGACCAAGCAAGTGTCAAATTCTCCTCTACTATCCCAGTGTCCTCCAGCTTTGTCAATCCAGCATTAGCACATTATTTTATTTGCCAGTTTTCATGTAACGCACTTCCACAGTTCTGTTCTCACACCAAAAGGGTATCATTATACATTGTATAATGACCAGCAAGTAGGCACTAGTCTCACGTTACTTATTTCAGCTGTAATAACCATACAGAGCTTGAATAAAAAAAAATAACGCAAAATAAAAGCCAAAAATTAAAGTCATCAGTACAATGTCATGTCCACAAGGATGGTGTAGAGACCTCCTGGGTGCTGTGCAGGCTGCATCACTGGTGAAATCTAGGAGGCACTGGGCAATGCACAGAAAAGATCTGAACAGAAACTTCATTAGGGATAAATGCCGGACACAAGGGTAAATGTCTGCCTCAAATACAAAGAAGAATTGTATGACATATTTTATAATTTCCCCAATGTGTAAATTGCTTGGATTGTTTTATGTAAGGGTGAAAGTTTAGTTACACTTGGATAACCAAGTAAGGAATATATCCGATTTCAAAAAATGCATTAATTGATGTGATAGATTCACAAGAAATTGTATGATAATAGTTCACCTGTATCACTATTTTAATGCGTGGAAGGAAAATCACAGTTGTTAGAGGTATACAATTACTAAATAATTACATACAAAGTAATATCGGGCAGCCACAGGGCATCGCTATATAAAAGTATGAAGTTCTTTTCGTATATTGCATTTTGCAGTGTACATGTACCTGTTATATATCTATGTGAAATGTAGGGATTAATTACTCAAAACAGTGCCGGTCATTTCCTCGTCTACATGGGTAATGGAATTCAACGAGCACAGTACACACGTAGATCAAGCTGCGGGTATTGAGACCCCCCAATTTGTATCTGGCTTGTTATTAATAAAGGAGGGTCATCTAAAGAACAGCACAAATCTGAAATAGCAGAATAGAAATTCCCTCGAGCCGAGAAATAAGAACGCTTTAATCTCTTAGCAACCTGGAATACTGCGTTTGGCTGATTACAAGATAGGATGCAAAGGATGGATATGTGTTAAAAAAATCAAATGTGCAACTTTAAAATCAAACCTAGCTCTGATGCTGGAAGCACGCATGCAGGTAAAACAGACAGGCAATAACACTCACGAATAACACGGAAAGACAAAACCGTCCCTACCTTTTTTCTGGGAGAACATCGGAGACTGCCCCTGTGAAAAAGTTGCTTTTTCCTCAGAGAAATACTCAGGTTGGTTGTAGGAATTCAGGGCCATGTCCATTTCTGAGTACTCGCTTTTAAACATGTTTCCAGGGTAACTAGAGTTATAAGCCTGATTCACCGCCCAGGCCTGATCCATATATATATTATTGTTGTGTAGGACATAAGCCTCACAAGAACTGTAGTTCTCACTATCTTCTATATACGTGCAGTAATCAGTGGGCTGCATGCAGAAGGTGTTAGAAGCACACTGGGGCATTTCATACATTTCCTGAATGCAGTAGTTCATTTTGATATCCGGGGTGAGCTTCTATTTTACGTATGCACCACACATGCATACATACACATGGAACGAGGGGAGAGAATGATAAATATACAGTAGTCACTGAAGTCTGCCTCAGAGCTAAGCACCCGGTACGATTTGGAGCCGCACCTTGTGTGCTCAGATCCTATTTATATCTAGGATGCTGCCGAGAAGCCAAACATGTTTGAAAAGAGATTTATGGCAGTTTAAGGTCCTAATCTATGAGCCATGGATAAATCCTAGGAAGATGGCTTCACAGACAGGTAGCAGAAGGTATTAGAGACAACACAAGGCGGGTAGACTACAATCCTGACTTTACTTAATTTTGGGCAATAACTTTGAGCATTCATATTCAAGACTTGTCAGTGTGACATATTTGACAACTTCAGAAGCAAATCCTGAGAGTCAGAGGGCTGTGTAAAATCCTAAAATCAATAGGCTGAAGTTTTTAACTCTATCCTTTAAGAAATTCAATAGGAAAAACCTAGATGACCCATACTAGAATCTAAAAGGTAAACACTCTAACAACATAATCCACAATCAGTTCTATTGATTTGGTGTTATGGCATTAACAACCTTCTGCACGATGGCAGGTATTGATTGCCATTCATGGACTGCTTTAGTTCTTTATTAACCCATCAAACCCCTGTAAGCTTTTCACAAAAAAATAAATAAATCTATTAATATGCTTACACAAGGCAGAACATTATTATGAATAGCAAATTACTCTACATGGAGGGGTAGGTCTTTGTATCTTTGTATCAAACTTAAAGGGGCTTTCCTCTTGAAAAAAAAATTCATACGTACCTGCTTCATGCCGCTCCAGTCTCCATCTTCTGGTCCCTGCACTATTTACATCTGGCTGGTCAAGGGCATGGTCACATGATCCACTCCAGCCAAGACTGGCTTTATCGGTGATGTGGCCACAAGCTGCATGTCACTGCAGAAGTCAGTCATTGGCTGGAGCGGTGCATATGACCATGGTCATGGCCAACCAAATGTAAACAGTGTGGGGACTAGAAGATGGAAAGAGTGGGGGACTAGAAGATGGAAAGAGTGGAGGACCAGAGAAGTGTGGGATAGCCAAGTATGAATCTTCTTTTTCATGAGGCAAGCTGGGGACATTACATAAAATATAATTATTACTGGAAAACCCCTTAAATTTAGTCTATTTGCTATCAGGAGGTGACACAAAACACAAATCGCTTCCCTGCCCTGATAGTGTGCTACTTCTGCAGACAACTGCACAATTACAGTTATAAGTAAAGGCTGGTGACAGTACAGTGCATATATATTCATATAAAGTTGATGTAACATATATATTTTGACATTGCTTCCATCCTGACCAAGCTTTTCTCATTTTATGCTGAAACATGGCCTTGGATTGGTAAATAAGCTGGAACTCAACACAGATAGTTGTAGCATGATTGCTAGAGATGAGAAAATTTCTTAAAATTTGTTTCGAGTTTGAATTGGTCAGAAGATTCGATTTGGGTAAGAATAAATTTAACCAAAACTGAATGTGCTCAGATTGAAAAGTTGCCCCTTCTTTAACACCAAGACAGCATTAGTAATGTCAAGGTGATAGCGACATACAATGCCATGCAAAAGTTTGGGCACCCCTGGTCAAAATTACTGTTAATTTGAACAAGTTGAAGATGAAGTGATCATAAAGTTAAAAACAAAACATACTTTTCAACATTTTAAGCAAGATTGGTGTATTATTTTGGAAAAGAATGGGAGCCCAAAGGAATTTGAACACTCAGATAACTTTGACCAAGGTGTCAGACCTTAAATAGCCTGTTAGGGTTAAGGCTTGCTCACAATCATCATTAGGAAAGACCAGGTATGGGAAATTTCAAAGCTTTATAAATACACAGACTCCTCTAATCTTGTCTCCAAAAACAACAGCTTCCTTAGTAACAGTGGAGGTCAAAAGAAGGTCTGGAAGACCAAGAAAAATTTCAAAGACAACTGCTCATAGGATTGATGGGCAAATGAAAACCTCTGCTTGATTGCAAAAGACCTTCGGGAAGATTTATCAGACTCTGGAGTTGTGAAACACTGATCTACTGTTCAGCAACACCAGCATAAATATGGCCTTCATGTAAGGGTTATCAGAACAAAACCTCTCCTTCATCCTCACCTCAAAATTCACCATCAGACTTTTGTAAAAGAACATCTAAACAAGCATGATGCCTTTTGGAAATAAGTCCCGTGGACCACTGGAGTTAAAGGCTATGTACACCTTCAGAGGCATTTTTGTTTATGATTGGATTTTACTCATTTTTGGCTATACATCATATTTTTAATTGGCCTTTATTAAAAATATTGAGCTGTTCTGTCACAAAGGGTTAACTGTTTTCCTAACTGTGTGACTGATACTTTCACTGTGTGCCAGTCATCTAATAAACCTTATCTCTAAACTACTAAGAGGTCGTAGACACTTATTTAAGCCACATTCTTTATCAGTAAGATAAGAACAGAGCTATAACGAGTGTTTATAATGTAAGAGAACACAGATAAGGAGCCCGTCAGCTCCCCAACTGAAAGAAAAGAGAAAAATCCAGAGGCTGCTTCTAGAGCATCTCAGCTATGTACAGAAAAAAGGGCTCCAGATTTTTAATAAAGACCAATTGGAAAAATGACTTCTAGCTCAAAATGAGTACAATGCAATAATTAAAAAATACCCCTAAAGGTGTACATAGCCTTAAAATAGAACTCTTTGGCCAAAATGAGTAAAGGTACAGTACAGACCAAAAGTTTGGACACACCTTCTCATTCAAAGAGTTTTCTGTTTTTTCATTACTATGAAAATTGTAGATTCACACTGAAGGCATCAAAACTATGAATTAACACATGTGGAATTATATACTTAACAAAAAAGTGTGAAACAACTGAAAATATGTCTTCTCACAGAACTGGAAGACTTTTGCAAGAAAGAATGGATGAAAACAGGAACCAAAAGACTCTAGGCTGGCTAGAAAAAACATTTACAAGATCTGACACTTGCTAAATGTGCTGCTACTAGGTACTAACCATGCAAGGTGCCCAAAGTTTTGCTTTGGGCACTTTTCCTTCTTTATTTTGAAAATGTAAAATATGAAAATAAAAAATTGTTTTGAGTAAAATACAATGGGAATGTGACAACTTGAAATTATCTCCAAAAGACATAGTTAATCTTCAACTTACTTAACTGTTCACAGTGACAGCAATTGTGACCAGGGGTGCCAAAACTTTTGCATGCCAATGTATTTGACTATGGGTAAATGCATAGAAGCTGGTGGTAGCAAACAGCTTGTTTAGAAACATACTGCACTGTTGTATTTGTTATGCTTTCTAAAGTTTAAAAAAACAGTCCAAAAATGATCCCTTTTGGGAGAAGATTTCTGTTGATGTTTATACACACACGGTAGTATCAGGGAAAGCAATAGCTTTTTTTGAAGACGCTTTCCAAAAATTATCCGTTGTTGGGGCATACACAGGGGTTATGGTGTTAAAATTCCCCCTTGTGCCCTCACTCCTCGTCAGTGCCTCTCTTGCTCTCACCACAGTTCTCCTCCTTCTACAGCTTTCCTCTTCCTGAGACATTCCTCCACCATCTACATATAGACTGGATTTATTTTATGGTTTTTGCCATCTGCTGTTGTTGTAAGGAGCACATTACATGGAAGCAAAGAGCAAGTCCATATATACAATGGGAGGGGCAGGAACTACCAGCTGCTTTTACTTTAGGAGTATGTCTACTAGAGAACAATAGTAAGTGGGTAAAAAAAAAACCTGGTCCAGTTATATAACTGTACATCAAGCTTTCAAGACAACTTAGGCCTCTTCATCAGGATCCCCAATTTGCAGCAGGACTATAAGATTTCTGGGACATTCACAAGTTCTGTTGTGTACCTGATTCTGAGTGCTAAATGTTGGTCTCTATGTTGAAGAAAAAGGACAGAAACTTAAAGCAAGGATGAGGTCCCATGGCCACACAATTAAAGAGGAAAAGGTATTTTTTCCTGAGGCTCAGTGTTTTTTTGTACCTCAGGGCACAATGAAGAACATATGAAACCAATCATATTAAAAGGCAATTTCAAATCTCAAATAGCCAGAAGAATGTGGGCATATAAATTTAAAACATGTTTTAACACACTGAACAAAGGATTGAATGTGCCAAGGATTTATAGCATAGTGCAAGATCTAAAAAAATCTGATCCAGATATAGTGGGGGACCAGATCTATGAGATAACTTCAAGTTAGAGACCATAAAACTTTCACACTGCTTCTCTGTAAGCACATTATGAAACCATAACCAAGCTCTTTTTGTTATTTGGTTGTTTTTCAAATGTCCATTTATTACACCATGTTTCTGCTCTTATCTATATTATCTATATTGGCGTTTCTTCAAACACTATATGTTATAATATACCTGATGAAGAGACTTGCTATATAACATGATTGCTTCTATTTTAGTTAAAAGTAGACTAGTAAGTGGATAGGCATGTGTGTACAGTGTGTACATATGCTTGCGAATGAATTTATGTAGGTACTATAATGGTTAACATTGTGGCATTTTGAAGCTCACCACAAGGTATTACATTTGTGCATCTGAAATCATGCCATCATATGGAATATCAACAGGTGTGCACTACTCACCTGCTCTGTATAATGTGGGGCCATGCGGCTTTGTGCACATAGTAAAACTTTTATTGTGATATGTGGCAGAACTGCTCATTAAAAGGCCATTAATACTATGTGTACAGCCCCTTTCTAAAATCCTGCATGTACCCCTGCTAAGTGACATAGCTATGACCCTCATGAGAGCTAATAAAGCTGGCAGAAAGTAGCTGATTTTAGAGTAAAAATGAAAGATCCCTCAAGGTACCTTTACACAAGGCAATTGTCATGTAAATTATCGTTAAATTGAGCGAAACTGCAAAATTATTGAGCAGAGTAAAAGCAATGAACAATAGAGTGACAACCAACAATCGCTAGATTTTTCATTGGTTTGATCATTTGTGTGAGCACAAAAATCTTTGTTGGACGTTAACACGTTTAAGCACGCCACTCAAGTTATCGCTATGTGTAAATGAAACTGTCTGCTTTACAAAAGATGGAATATGCAATCAAAACGACAATTTTGTGAACGATAATCGGCGAGTCTAAAGGGTCATTGTTGAAATGTTCGCTACACCAAGAAACAACTCGTTCGTCGTGCAATCGTACCAATCATCTACATGTGTAAAGGTACCTTCACTCAATTACCAGTCAGGGGCATTTTTCACACTTTGTTATGTTGTGCTAAATTTGAAACAAAAGTTTTTTTCCCATCATTCTGCACTCAATACCCCATAATGACAAATTGAAAACTGAATGCTTATTTAAAATTTTAAAATATTGCATTGAAATAAGTATTCAGACCCTTTACTCAATACTTAGTTGAAGCACTTTTGGCAGCAATTGCCACCTACAGTCTTCTTGGGAATGATACCACAAGGTTTTCACATCCAGATTTGGGGATTTTCTGCTTTTCTTCTCTGCAGATCCTCTCAAGCTCTGTCTGGTTGAATGGAGACCGTCGGTTGACAGACATTTTCTGGTCTCTCCACAGATGTTTCCATTTCATTCAAGTCAAGACTGGACTTCTCAAGGACATTCACAGAGTTGTCCCTAAGCCACTCCTGCGTTGTCTTGGCTGTGAGCTTTAGGTCATTGTCTTGTTGGAAGGTGAATCTTTGACCCAGTCCGAGGTCCAGAGCATTCTGGATCAGATTTTCATTAAGAACATCTCTGTACTTTGCTCTATTCAGCTTTCCCTCAACCATGACAGTATGTGTCCCAGGCACTGAAAAACACCCCCACAGCATGATGTTGCCACCACAATGCTTCATTGTAGGTATGGTACTGAATAAGTGATGAGCAGGACCTGGTTTCCTCCAGACATGACAAAGTTCCATCTTGGTTTCAACAGACCAGAAAGCCTTGTTTCTGACAGTCTGAGAGTCCTTTAGGTGCTTTTTTGCAAACACCAGGTGAGCTTTCATGTGCTTTTACTGAGGAAAAGCTTCTTTCTGGACACTCTGCCATAAAGCCCAGATTACTAGAGGGCTGCAGTGATGGTTGACCTTCTAGAAGTTTCTCCTATCAGCATACAGGATTGTTGGAGCTTAGCCAGAGTAACCATTGGGTTCTCGGTCACCTCTCTTACCAAGGCACTTTTCCACTGAAGATCTAGCTTGGACAGGCAGCCAGCTCTAGGAAAAGTCTTGGTTGTTCCAAACTTCTTACAATTTAAGAATTAAGGAGGAGATTGTGCTCATGGGAACTTTCAGTGCAGAAAATTTTTTTGTACATTCCAATCTTGTCTGAACTCTACATGCAGTTCTTTCCTCCTCATGGCTTGGGTTTTTCTCTTGTATGCACTGTCAGCTGTGAGACCTTATACAGACAGGGGAGATCCTGTCCAATCAACTGAATATACCACAGGTAGACTCCATTCAAGGTGTAGAAACATCTTAAAGATGATCAAGAGAAATGGAAGGTCCCCAGGGCAAAATTTTAAGTGCATGCCAAAGGGTCTGAATAATGCTTTTAGTGAAGACTTTTCAAATGCATTGCAAGGCCATTTATTTCTATAAGGTAAATGTGAAACATAACTGGGCTATGTGCTGCTAAAACACAAAGGTATGTCTAAATCAGTGCGGCAAAGGAGCAACCCATTAAAGGGAATGTTTCATTGGAAAATTACCTATTGCTTAAATTCATGTTAAACATACTTTTTAGGAAGTTTTTGTGTTTTTTTTATTTTCCATGTTACTATTTATTTAAAAAAATGTATATAATTTTTGCACTGGCCACAAGGTCTAATAAGTCATAATTGCCTGTTCTGTACAGGTAACTTTTCAGTAGCTGTTCTCATTATCACCATAGGCAGAATTACAATAAGAAGTAAAACCTCTATAAAGATAACTTAGGATCCACCATTCACAATTGGAGATATCACTGCTTATCAGCTCTCCACTGACCTTTGCACAGGTCACAAAGCATGCCTAGAAAAGTCTCCCATATAAGTCAATAGGGTCAGCTCATGCTCCATTGTGTCTATGGCCCATGGCAGGTTTAATCTCCAAATGATAGTTTGTATTACACTTAGCTACCAGAGAAACAAAGGATCCGGTATCTTAAAATGCAACCTATTCAATCCTGCCATGGGTAAGCTTTACCATAAAAAATCTTATGGCTTCAGTTAAGGCTACTTTCACACTGGCGGCAGGCCTGATCCGGCAGGTGAAGGGTGCTGCCGGATCAGGCCTGCCGCAGTGACATGTGTGGAGCCGGAACCGCGCTCCGGCCCCACACATGTCACACAGTACATACATATACATACACATAAACATACACACACATATAGACATACAAACAAACATACATACTTACATGCTCCCCGGCAGGTCTTCGGAGCGTCAGGACGGCTCACACAGGTCACGATTCCCCACAGCGCCCTCTGCTGGGCGCCTGGTGGAATCGTCAGATGACGATTCCACCAGGCGCCCAGCAGAGGGCGCTGTGGGGAATCGTGACCTGTGTGAGCCGTCCTGACACTCCGAAGACCTGCCGGGGAGCATGTAAGTATGTATGTGTGTTTGTATGTCTTTATGTGTGTGTATGTTTATGTCTGTATGTGTCTATGTGTACCCGGATCCGTAATGGACTCCATTGAAAGTCAATGGAGGGCGGATCTGGTTACCATTATGGTCACACCAGACGGATCCACCCCCATTGACTTGCATTGGGGGTCATTCCGGATCCGTCTTGGTGCGGATGCCTGGACCGGAGAGCAAACCGCAGCATGCTGCGGTTTGTTCTCCGGTCTGAAGACGGAACGGAATGCTTTCAGGAGCATTCCGTTGTCTTCAGTTCAGTTTTGTCCCCATTGACAATGAATGGTGACAAAACTGAAGCGTTTTATTCCGGTATTGAGCCCCTATGACGGAACTCAATACCGGAATTTTAAAACGCTAGTGTGAAAGTAGCCTTAGGCGAGTTTACACGGTCCGAGGAGTCAATTGTCAGGAAGGAAGTGTTCCTTCCTAACAATTGGCTGCTCGTTAAGAAGAGGTGAAGCGCTGCATTTACATGCAGCAATCGTCTCCACAGTTGTTCTCATACACATTGTTCCTGGGTAAGATCTGCTGCCCAGAAACGATAATTTAGGCGCCTGCACGAACGTCAGGATAACGCGATGAACAAGCATTTTGCTCAATCATCGGGTGATTTGCTACACCTCCAGACAAGCAGATTGTCGGCAATGAGTGTTCACAAGAATGTTTGTTCCGGATAATCTGCCAATAATCTGGTCCTGTAAATCCACCTTTACAGCATGCCTTCTGCAAATACAAGCTTCTGGATGGGCAGTTTCCAAGCGCTAATAACTGAGTGCTTTTTCAAGGCTCCTGAAACAGTCCGAACCCTTGGCAGGTCTACCCCATTTACTAGCTTCATTATAGTGATACTTGTTATAAGAATGCTATCCTACAAACAATAGGAGAGGGGGCAGATATAGCTGAATAAAGGCACATTTACACTTTGCCAATGAGCAGACTATTGTCCGGAAGAAAGTGTTCCTTCCCGACAATTGCCTACTCGTTAGTAGAGGTGAAGAGCTGCATTTACATGCAATGACCACCTCCACAGTATGAGGACGAGCGATGGCTACTGCTATTGCCTATCCTCATGCTGCTGCATTATTTCTGGGCAGCAGAGAGCTGTTTAGACAGAACGATCTGATGCCCAGAAATAATGATTGAGGTGTCCACACCAACAATTTCACTCATTCATCGGGTGATCTGCGACACCTTTAGATTATAGGGAATGAGCGTTACACATAGTTGCAAGATCACACTACACAGCACACAAGGTTTCTCTGTAGTCTACGGTATTATAACAAGAGCTGTATACACAAAAAAGTAATACAGTTTAACCCTTTAATGCTCTATGACGTACTATAATGTCATAGTAACAGGGTCATTCCCACTTTGTGCCGGATTAGTATGTGATGGCACTAGGTAAGGAGCTGGAGTTGCGCCATTGCTTCTGGCTGCCGGCTGTATTATACGGTGGGCACCTGGCTCTCAGTTATACAAGTCACCTGATGTATCCCAAAATGGTGCCATTAAAAAAAATTGCAACACATAAAAAAAACCCTCCATGTTGATGGAAAAACTAAAAAGTTATGGCTTTTGAAATGCAGAAATCAAAAGAAAAAAATCCCCCGGGCTTAAAGAGTATATGCCTGTATATATTTTTCGGCAGATGATCACTAGTGAAGGTTCATATGAATGCTCCTTAGCGATGATCTGGCAGTGTAATACTGCTGAGCAAACGCTTGTTCATTGGGCAATCCAAAGGGAGAGGGGGAAGAGAGGAGCTCCTGCACACAGTCAGGGCCGTATTAGCAACTAGGCACCGGGGGCACGGTGCCTATGGCGGCGGGTTGAGGGGGGCGGCACCCCGCCGGGAGAATCTAAGGATTGTGGGGAAAAAAAAAAGTTCAAAAACCATCCTGTTATTTATTTTTTTTTTAATTTCCCCGGCGGGGGGGGGGGGGCTTAGTGCTGTCGGGTGGCACGGGGTATCGGCGACCATGCCACTGGTGCTAAACTTTTCCCTTTATAAGATGCAGTGCATCTTATAAAGGGAATACTAGCGAGCGCTCACTAGCCTGCAGGAGGAGGGGGAGTGAAGCGCTGGTAGCGCTGTACAGTACTTACTCCTCCTCCTGCTTGCTCTTCCTGAAGCCGGCGCTGCTGTGTCCTGACTGCCTGCAGCGTCAGGACGTACAGAGCGCCCTCTGACCTGATGCTGCAGGAGGTCAAGTGACTTCAGCGCGGGCCCCTGGAAGAGGAGAGAGCAGGGACACAGCCAAGACCGGAGGTAAGTTTATTTTTTTCTTGTCTGATCTGAGATCTGAAGTGGGGGCCAAAAGGGGATCTGAAAAGGTGGCGACAGAATGGGGGGGATCTGAAATGGTGGGACAGAATGGGGGGGATCTGAAATGGTGGGACAGAATGGGGGGGATCTGAAATGGTGGGACAGAATGGGGGGGTCTGAAATGGTGGGACAGAATGGGGGGATCTGAAATGGTGGGACAGAATGGGGGGATCTGAAATGGTGGGACAGAATGGGGGGGGATCTGAAATGGTGGGACAGAATGGGGGGGTCTGAAATGGTGGGACAGAATGGGGGGATCTGAAATGGTGGGACAGAATGGGGGGATCTGAAATGGTGGGACAGAATGGGGGTCTGAAATGGTGGGACAGAATGGGGGGATCTGAAATGGTGGGACAGAATGGGGGGTCTGAAATGGTGGGAGAGAATGGGGGGGATCTGAAATGGTGGGACAGAATGGGGGGGGATCTGAAATGGTGGGACAGAATGGGGTGGTCTGAAATGGTGGGACAGAATGGGGGGGATCTGAAATGGTGGGACAGAATGGGGGGTCTGAAATAGTGGGACAGAATGGGGGGGGGTCTGAAATGGTGGGACAGAATGGGGGGGGTCTGAAATGGTGGGACAGAATGGGGGGGTCTGAAATGGTGGGACAGAATGGGGGGGGGTCTGAAATGGTGGGACAGAATGGGGGGGTCGTCTGAAATGGTGGGACAGAATGCGGGGGATCTGAAATGGTGGAACAGAATGGGGGGGTCTGAAATGGTTGGACAGAATGGGGGGGATCTGAAATGGTGGGACAGAAATGAGGACCAGAAAGGGGGTCTAAAATGGGGGCCAGAAAAGGGGTTCTGACATGGGGCCAGAAGGGGGGGGGGTCTGACATGGGCCCCAGAAGGAGAGTTCTATATGGGGGCCACAAGAGTATGAAATGGGGCCAGAAGGGGGGGTATGATTGGGGATCTAATTAGGGGTCTGAAGGAGGTCTGATTAGGGGCCTGAAGGGTCTGACAGGGTCTAGAGGGGTCTGATTGAGGGTCTGGAGGTCTGATTGGGGGTCTGGAGGCCTAATGAGGGTCTGATAGGGGGTCTGGAGGTCTAATTGGGGTCTGATTGGGGCTTTGGAGGTCTAATGAGGGTCAGATATAGGAGTTTGGAGGTCTAATGGGGCTCTGGAGATGGGGGGTCTCATCTGGGGTTTGATATGGGGATCTGATCTGAAAGGTAAGGGGGGTACTGTTTTTCTGTGTGGTACCAGTATTTTCAGGGGGGCTGTTTCTGTAGTATAGTATGGGGGGCGGGCAGGGTGAGATGTGGAGAAGGTGAGAGGATGATGAAAAAGTAGGAAAGTAAGATGTCTGTTTGTTGAACTCTTCAGAGACGAGGCACAGCTGAGTCACCATGGCGGTCTGGTCTGACAGAAGAAGAGGAAAGAAAACGTCATCAGAGAAGAGAAGTCACTGGATGTAAGAGGTACATATGTGGCGCTGTATGACCCTGTATGCTCTGTAGTGCTGTATGAAATGTTTTCCAAGTCTGTCTTTGAAGGGGTTGTATTTGTTTTGTTTTTTTACGAGCGCTGCTTTCTCTGCTCTGTTTACTGCTCTTCACTGCAAATTCTATGGCGAGCAGGTGAACAGAGCAGAGAAAGCAGCTCTCATATGAGCTCTGTTCTCCCTTCAAACAGCTGATCGTCAGGGTGCCGGAGGACCCCAGCCGATCTGATATTGATGACCTATCGTGAGGATAGGTCATTAGTAGTAAAAAGAGGACAACCCCTTTAACAATAGGACTGGAGGGAAGGGATTAGGTTGAGAATTTGGCATGGGGGAACGTTTCAATATTTGCCTTGGGCATCAAAAAAGCTAGGTGCACCAGCGGCAGGTGTGGGGGGGAGGGGGCCCAAGCTGAACTGTTGCACCAGGGCCCATGAGCCTTTAGCTACGCCCCTGGTTGGGAGGTACTGTGCACAGATAGTTGCAAACAATCATACGTCACCGGCGCCGTGCTGTCCCTCTCGGCTCCCTCTACTGCTGAAGTCTGCCGCCCGGTGCCCGCTGAGAACTGGATCGCTGCCTCTTCATTGGAGCAGGCTCACATCTTTCTGTTGCTTGCTCCAATGACGTCCAGTGTCACGCCGCCGCCGTTCTCGCGCCAGAAAGTGAAGAGAGGACCGGACTGGAGAACACAGCAGAGCGCCACACTGTCACGTCAGGTAAATTTACAATGTGATTTGATGCTGGGGGTGTCTAAGGTTAGATAGAGTAGTAATTAGATAGGGGGGTTGATTGGATGGGGTGGATTAGGTTGGATGGGGGGTGGGGGGGTACAGACTGATGGTAGTTGGGTGGGGGTTAATTGGCTTGGCAGAGGACCATTTTCAGTATCCAGGGGGTTGGGAGGGAGGATAGGTCACTGTAATAAGTCCAGGTGGAGGCTACTATGGGGGGTGGGGTAACAAAGCTACTATGGGATTGGGGGGCTACTGAGGAGAGACTACTATGCTACTGTGGGGGGAGGAGGCTACTATGGGGGGTGAGGGGGCTACTATGGGGGGTGGAGTAACGAGGAGAGGCTACTATGAGGTGGGGGGGTGAGAAGAGGCTACTAATGGGGGTGGGGGTAATGAGGCTACTATGGGGTGGGGGGTTCTGAGAAGAGGCTACTATGCTACTGTGGGGCGAGGGGGCTACTGTGGGGTGAGGGGGCTACTATAGGGTGGGGGGGCGACTGAGGAGAGGCTACTATGCTACTATATGGGGGCGTGGGGGAATGGGTCGCGTTGGGGGGGGGGGGCGTCATCATCACAGAGAGTGCCTAGGGCAGCATGAACCCTAAATACGGCCCTGCACACAGCCATAGGCAAGAGACACATCCCAGACAAAGCAGCTGGTTTGTAAGTGATTTAAGGTAAATTTACACCGCAAATGTAGAGCCAATGTTAGTATAAATGCTCGATCTACAGCACCTTTACACGTGCTTGTTAGTATAAATGACCTGTTTAAAGGTGCCGCAGATCATCTGATGAAGGAGCAAAACACTAGTTCATAATGTGAAATCACTGCTGATTCAGACACATAAACCATTATTTCTGAGCAGCAGATCATACTGTGTAAACAGCGATCTGCAATGTATCTGAAGTAGGAAAAAGAGTAGGCAATTATCAGGAAGGAATTGTTCCTTCACAATAATTGACTTCTTAGTCGGTACATGTAAATGCGCCTTTACCATGTTATTTAGCTGCTGGATTCACATATAAAATGCTCAGTTTAGCTGTATAATAGGGATCAGATTATTCTGTTAATCCATGTCCTGTGTTGGAGCATACGTGATGAGTAGCTAGTCTCCACCTACCAGCTCTGAAAAAACTGAAAACTAAAGACAAATAACAGAAAAACTGCTAAAAATGCTAGATATAATGGCCTGAAAGTGACATTCCTCATGTACACACATGGCAGGTTATTCTGAAAAATTACCTGAAACAGTCACACCTTCAGTATCAAACTGGGCTGTATCTTTAAAAGGTTAAATCAAGACTAATTGCAAACTTCTTTCTGACTGGAAAAATACTCAAAACGGCTGTAATATTGGTCACCTCAATAACAAAAGAACTTGCACAGAATGAATTTGTTCAAAAGACTTTACAAAGGACCAAGAGATATTCTTTGTGTGTGGAGTATAGGCGATTCAAACATCGAAACATGAAAGACTTCTTTACAGTAAATATAGTGAAACTAAGAAATGCCCTACGTCAGGAGCTATTAATGGCAGATACTATATCAGCCTTAGGCTACTTTCACACCAGTGTTCTTGCTGGATTCATCATGGACCGGCAAAACCACTTCCGTTAGTGATAATACACTGTCTGCATCTGTTATGAACTGATCCGGTTGTATTATCTTTAACCCTTACACTCCCAGCGGCGTACATGTACGGCGCTGGGGCGATGCGGGCACATGGCGCCCGCTCGCAAGTGCGGCGGGCGTCATGGCCGGCAAGTCTCTGCTGTTTCTAACAGCAGAGACTTGCCGCTACTTACCTCATCGGCTGCGTCTTGCTGGGCGTTTAGATGCCGTGATCACACGTGATCACGGCATCTAGTTGCGTCTGAACCCGGAAGCGTACGCCCCGAGTGGTCAGTGGAAAATCCCTGATTACTCATAAAGAAAAAAAAAAGCCACAATATATGAGCTCATATTTGAGCTTTAAAATAGTCAAAAAAATAAATAAAAAAAATGTTAAAAAACATATAAAAAATAAAAAATATATAAAAGTTCAAATCACCCCCTTTCCGTATAATTAAAAAATAAATACCTAAATAACAATAAATATAGACATCATGGGTATCACCGTGACCAAAAACGCCCGTACTTTTAAAATATAAAAAAAAATTCCAATACGGCGAATTGTGTGGCGGAAAAAAGCGTCCAAATGGCGATTCGCCGTTTTTTGTCGCTTTTGTTTCTAAAAAAAATTAAATAAAAAGTGATCAAAAAGTCATACACACCCCAGAATGGTATCAATAAAAACTTCAGATCGCCCCGCAAAAAATGATCCCCCATACAGCTCCGTACACATAAACACCAAAAAGTTATAGGGGTCAAGAAAAAGGGCAACTTTCTAATTATTTTATCACTATCAAAACGCAGGAAAAACTATACATATTAGGTATTGCCGGATTCGTACTGACCAGTAGAATGAAAGTAATGGGTCAGTTTTAATGCACATCGAACGCTGTAAATAAGAAACCAGTAGAACTGTAGGGGAATAGCGTTTTTTTTTGCAATTTCACCTGATTTGGAATTTTTTTCCCGCTTCCCACTACACCATATGCAATATTAAATGGTGGCATTGGAAAGTACAACTTGTCCCGCAAAAAACAAGCCCTCATACAGCTATGTGAACAGAAAAATAAAACAGTTATGGCTGTTTGAAGGCAGGGAGCGCAAAACGAAAATGCATAACAGAAAAAACCTCCGGGAGTGAAAGGGTTAACATAGCAATGACAGATCAGTCATGAACTCCATTGAAAGTCAATAGGGGACGGATCCATTTTCTATTGTGTCAGACAAAACTGATCCGTCCTCATTGACTTACATTGTGTGTCATGACAGATCCGTCTTGCTCCACACCACATCGCGGACAGAAAAACGCTGCTTGCAGCATTATTCTGTCCATGATGGAAATGCAACCAAACGGAATGGAATACATCCTGGTGTACTCCGTTTCGTTCAGTTCAGTTTTGTCCCCATTGACGGATCTCAATAGCGGAAAGGGAAAGCGCCGATGTGAAAGTAGCCTTAAAAAAAAAGGACTAGATGTTTATCTAATAGCAAACAGCATTGATGGTTATAATTAATCTGGCAATTAATGTGGTTGTGTTGATCTGAGAAATGTTGCACTTGACGGGCTTGTTTCTTTTTGCAACCTATGTATCTATGTAATAATGTACAAAGCCTTTACACAAGTCAAGGCAAAAAGCCACAACTACCCGGACTGGACAACTTTCTTCATGTGCATGTAAAAGTTATATTTGTACTACAAGATGCTGGAACAGTTGTTACCTTGGAAACAAATGAGACCTTGCAAAAATCAGAAACTACGATTGCTACACTATAAAAGGAGTAAACATTTTGGACAGAATATTCAAATAGGCAGCCTTGTAACATAAAAACCTTTTCCCAGAGATGCTACACGAGAGCTGACATACAATAACGATTCCAAATGTGAATCAGTTGCACTGTCTAAAGTCAAGAAATTACCAAATTACTACTCTTGTGTACATTACTTTAATATAGTTGTTACATATTATACTCTTCTAGAAGTGAAGTTTCATCTTTTGTGACACGTAAAAAAGGATACTATGGAAACATGTCGTGAGCAATTCCCTAATCAGTGATGCTCAATCTGCGGCCCTCCAGCTGTTGCCAAACTACAACTCCCAGCATGCCCGGGCAGCCTACAGCTATCAGCTTACAGCATGGCATGATGGAAGTTGTAGTTTTACAACAGCTGGAGGGCCGCAGGTTGGGCATCCCAGCTCTAGGTTGTTAGGGAAGCAATTTGTGTAGTCAGTATATATTTTAGAAAGTACAATGTAATTATCTAATTTTTTAAGTGGCTCTAAAGCAGGGATGCCCAACAACTTCCAAAATGCCCTGATAGCTGTAGGCTGTCCAGGCATACTGAGAGTTGTAGTTTTGCAACTGCTGGTGGGCCGCAGGTTGGGCATCCCTGCTCTAAAGGAAAGCTTTACTAGAATATATTGCATTATCAAAATATGTGTTGTCAACCCCTGTTCAAATGTCGTCCTTGTAATACATGGACAGCAATTCATCAAAATAGGAGCCATTCAATACTAAGTTTTCCCTGCAGTGACCACTGGCTGCAGCTATCGTGGCCGCGGGTGTGGGGGAGGTGTCAAAGCTCTTCAAGTGGGACCGATGGGTGACCAACTCTTTCTGGGAGGGAAATGGGGAAAAAACTGCAACACTGCCACTGAGTTTTTAAGTTATAAATTTTGCGGCATTCATGTTTTAGCATCAGTAACATAATAACTTGATTCTTTGGGTCAGTACAATTACAGCGATAATAAATACATACAGTTTTTTTATGTTTTACTACTTTTGCACAATAAAACCCCTTTTTTTAAAAGAAGAAAATGTTTTTTGCATTGCCGCATCCCAAGACCCATAACTATTTTATTTTTCTTTCTATGGAGCTGTGTGAGGGCTTGATTTTTGTAAGACACCTTAGTTTTCATTGGTATCATTCTGGGGTACATAACACTTTTTGATCACTTATTTCCTATTTTTGGGGATGAAGAAGCAGCAATTTTAGCATTTTTGTTGTTTCTTTTCAAGGCGTTCACTGTACAGGATAAATTACATAATAATTGCATAGTGCACGCCGTTACAGACGCAGCAATAGCAAATATGTGGAGATTTTCTTTGCATTTTTTTCCACTGAAATGCTTTTTCAATGGAAAAAGGTGGTTTTTTTTACTTTTATTTTTATTTTATTTTTTTACTTTTAATAGTCTCAAAAGGGGACTATAATAGGTGATCTTTTGATCTCTTCTAAAATATTCTATACGCATTATATTTTATCATTCAGTGCTATACTGACATTCACCAGAGAGGCAAAGCCAGCTGGGAAATGATGGAGGCAGGCCTTGGGCCTTTACTAAGTCCTGGCCTGCATACACAAATAATGGCATCCCAATGTGAGACAGAGAGAGTCCAGTCCCTTGCATGTAAGGGGTTAAACAGCCTGAATCGGTGCTCCAGCTGATCTGGGCTATTAAAGGGGTTGTCTCACTTCAGAAAGTGATATTTATCATGTAGAGGAAGTTAATACAAGCCACTTACTAATGTATTGTGATTATCCATCAGAGGTGGGTGTGCTTGCACACTATAGGAAAAAGCATTAGCCTCTCTGGTGGCCAGGGCCATGGGAGCTCACATAGGCTAGTGCTTTTTCTATATTGTGCAAGCACGACCACCACTGATTGAAGGGTGGTCTGTAACCATGGAAACGAGCAGTGTATAATGTGATGGAAAAATGAAGCCAGCCAGCAAAGGAAGCAATATGGATAATAACAATACATTAATAAGTGCATTGTATTAACCTCCTCTACATGATAAATGCCACTTACTGAAGTGAGACAACCCCCTTTAAAGCAGGAGCTTGGCTGCTATGTTACAGTTGACCCCTGCTCTCTGCTGCGCGAGAGATATGTGCAGCACTTAGACTGGGCCACCTTAAAATGGCAGCACCCCACCCTAAGGTCCTTAGTGACCACCGTAAAAAGGTGTATTGGTGGTCACTAAGGGGTTAAAGGAGTTTTTGGGTACTATGTTATTGATGGCCCATCCTTGGGATAGGTCATCAATATCGGATTGCTCAGGATCTGACACTGATCTGATCAGCTGCTCTGCACAGCCACTGATGCTGGAAACTATACAGCAGAGGAGATGGAGGCACAAGGTTCCATCCACTGTGTACTGGTCGCTCCAGAGTACTGCAGCACAGCTCCCATTCAAGTGAATAAGAGCTGAGATGCAGTATAACGTTGTCAAAAACTACACAGTGGATGGAGTCTTCGATCCACTGTACAGTTTCCCAGCACTGATGGCTGCCTGAAACAGCAGATTGGTGTGGGTTCAAGATAGCCCATGAATATCTCAATGTCGGAAACCCCTTTAAGTGTGGGTTGTGAACCACTTCTTGCAGCTCTTGTAATTATAGCCTCTGGAAGTTAAAAGGCATTTTGAATGACCATACTTGACATTTTTGAATTACCTTACTTTACAACCAAGGCCTAAAAATATTACTCTAGCCATACCAGCCCAACACAATGCAACAGTCATCTTTAGAAACGATGGAATATACAATCTAAATTACGTTTTTGTGAACGATAATCCCCGCGTCTAAAGGGGCATTGTTGAAACGTTCACTACACCAAGAAACGACTCGTTTGGCGCTCAATTGTACCAATCATCTACTTGTGTAAAGGTATCTTTACTCTACACCACGACGATAACTCTCTGAGTACAGATAAAGTAGTAAATGTTACCTGCAGTGCAGATCTGTGTTGGGCATACAGTTATTGTGAGTGTGTGTGTGTGTGTGTGTGTGAGGGGGGTGGGGGTGGCTACTACGTGACAGACACAATTATTGTATTAGGCTTCCAGTAACAGCCCTCAATATACCCTACTATTTAGTGTCACCAGGTCTCCCCTTCCTCCTTACTGTTTCTTTCTCTCCATCCTACTCTCTCTTCAGTCCAGCTGCACCCTGTCTCCCGTTTACTTCCCTGTAGTCTTGTCCTTCGTGCTTCTCCTCTTTCTTTCTGGTCCTGCAATCCCCCTTCTGTAGCAGAAGAGCCAATGTTCCTATTTGGCAGCCACATCCTCCTCTGGCTTGTTGATCCAGACGCTGGCAAGGAAGTGGGGCCAGCAGCAATTCCTCCATGGTCATGAAGTTTTCTAGTACTATGACTCCTCTGTCTAGCGCTGCCCTATAGTAGCATTGTGCTGGACAGAGGTCTTAGGCTACTTTCACACTAGCGTTTTTAAATTCCGGTATTGAGTTCCGTCAAAGGGGCTCAATACCGGAAAAAAACGCTTCAGTTTTGTCCCCATTCATTGTCAATGGGGACAAAACTGAACTGAAGACAACGGAATGCTCCTGAAAGCATTCCGTTCCGTCTTCAGACCGGAGAACAAACCGCAGCATGCTGCAGTTTGCTCTCCGGTCCAGGCATCCGCACCAAGACGGATCCGGAATGACCCCCAATGCAAGTCAATGGGGACGGATCCGTTTGGTGTGGACACACCAGTAATCCGGATCTGTCCTCCATTGATTTCCAATGGGGGGTCATTCCGGATCCGGCATACATACACACAGACTACATACAAACAAACATACAGACATACATACAGACATACATACATACTCACATACTCCCGGGACGCCGGCAGCAGGTCTTCACGCGCCTCCTGCACGCTGCGATGACGTTTCCCCACTGCGCCCAGCAGAGGGCGCTGTGGGGAATCGTCATCACTGCGCGCAGGAGGCGCGTGAAGACGTTCTGCCGGCGTCCCGGGAGTATGTGAGTATGTATGTATGTCTGTATGTTTGTATGTATGTCTGTATGTTTGTTTGTATGTAGTCTGTGTGTTGTTTTAATGTGTGTCATGTGTGGGGCCGGAGCGCTGCTCCGGCTCCACACATGTATAGCGTTAGCACGGATCCGTCGGCACCCTTTAGGTGCCGGATCCGTGCTAACGCTAGTGTGAAAGTAGCCTTAGACTGTAGAGTATGACAGGCCCTGATGGTTTGGACCCCCTACTAGTGCGGACCCCTTAGTATCCTCTGTGGTGATAGTTACACCCCTGTCCATAGTGTTTATTAAAATGTACTTTAAAAGATGAGATGAAAAACTCTACAAGAAAAAAGAATAAAATGTCTAACAAACACAAGCCAATTCCATAATAGAATATTATCTCTGCAAGAGAACTAACAAAAACCATAACTACAGGGGGTATTAAGACTAATACAATCACTCAATAATGCTTCCAAGTGACACATTTATTTTTCTCATTGCATACTATTTAAACCTCTTACTGTAGAACTGCTTGCTACTTGAAAGGTTAGTAACAATTGACTTTTACAAATGTATCATTGTAATTTGATCTTAAGAGGTACCATTTTGAACTGCTGCTCAGCATGATTATAGCATTGAATCAACAACTCCGAAAAAACTAATATAAGTTGATCATTTCTAAGATGCAAATTCAGAAAACAGACTTTCTAAATGTGATTGTCTGTTCTTCTACTAGTGTATAAAATCTCTACAGAACTGTACAGGTCTGCATAACCATTCCAACCAGGCAAGACATCCTACAAGTCCAGTGACAACAGAGAATAAATTAAAAGCTACTTTTTAGATGGCCTGAAATTTTCAGGATGCAAATATATGTAAAGAGAAGTGCGGAATACAGAACCAGTGGAGGAAGTTGGGTCAAAGGTAGAAATCACTTGTTGGTCATTCCTGATGAAGCAGTGATTAGAGAATACATAAAACCATGTGATTTAATAGAAACCATGGAGGCCCAGGTGACCTGCTAGTCCTTCTTCATCCATCCATCCAAGCTGGGCTTACAGCTTTGTACAACTTTTATGAACATACAAGTAAAGGTTGCAGAATTGTAGAGCAAAAGTGGAGCACAGCGTGTCTGCTGTTGTGGCCAGGACCATGGTTCATGCTTACTGTCTTTCACAGTAGAAGTAAAAACAACTTGCAGTTTTAGTAAGTTTATTTCCAAAAATGATTCCCCGCTCTACATTCTATAGAACAGAAAAGTCACATGATATTCAACTCCTGTAGGCCACACCAGTAATTTTCAACCATTTTACCATGGGGGAACACGTGAAATAACAGAGTAACATTTTCCTAACTACTGTATGAGGTACTACTTTTGATGTGTTGTGGGAACCTCTTAAAAGGTTACAAGGATTCCCAGGGTTATATGGAACTAGGATTGGGAAACACCGGTGTATACTATTCTCATTATGTACATATTAATCATTATAATTGAACTTACAGTAGACATATTGGGTGGATTTATCATGAGGGTATAATGTTTCAATCAGTTTTGATTGAGTCTGCATTCTTATACTTTGCACCAAATGTATTAAACTTCAGGTTTGTTAAATTTGGAGCTTCTTTAAACCTAACACTTTTGTCTAACAAATGCTAATCCAATTTTTCTACGTCACCCCCAACTGGAGTCAGTTTGCAATTTTTTAAAAAAAGTTGCAGTGATAAATCTGGAGTAAAACTCATTTACATAGCTAACCATGCCCACTTCACCGTCCACTTTTTAAAGCTGGAGAGAGTGGTGTAAAGTCACAGTGCCAATAACCCCAAAAAGTAGCAAAGACCTATTCTGCAATTTTTTGAAGCCAGAAGCAGGGCGTGAAATTCCCCCTGTATTTTATATAATAAAAGTAACCTAAATATTTGTTTTTCATACTAAACTCACAGATTAGAAGCAGATTACCGTATATTTTATTTAAATGAAAACCACAAACTGATGTATAAATCTCTACTGCAGCATTAGCCTTTTCATCAATACACAGGTGGCAACTTATTCACAATGGGAATGGAACTGAACTGAAGAAATATCAGGGAAATACGGCATATTTGAAAACATTCTGCTGCTATCTGCTTTATATACCAACAGAGGAATTAATATATCATAAAGGAGCGTCTTGAGGCTGAGTTAGTGGTTAACGCTGTAATCTGGGAGCATCTGTCAGGAGAAGGCATTCTGAGGTAAATAACAGCTAATTCTAAAGCACCACAGCGCTTAAAACCAGTTTAACTTTTTTCTGAGGTGACAGCCATCCAAAATACTTAATCCCTCCTCGAGTGTCCTTAGATGCCAATAAACTAAGTCTGTTGCCACCTCCTGATAAGTGCCTTTTTAAAGGGCACCACATGCTTTCTAAAAGCTCATTTTGGCTCTCAAAGCACACACTGGAAAAAGTGCGTGGTAAAACCTTAATTTCAATATACTGTCAGAGGTGTACATTGAGATATACTGTATAGAGTTTATAAGTTCTGTGCATATACAGGAAAAGTCCATTATTTCTGCACTTGGTGGTCCAGAAACCTACACAGTAGTGCAACGTGAAAAATATCATTAAAGGTTTTGCCTAATTAGACGATTGTACATGCATTATTAAACTGTGCATGTTAATATCCAAGCTGAGGAAAACAACAAGGAAGTAAGGTAATCTTAGAAGGTGATTGCTTAGAGCTACAGATCTGTGTGGTGAGGTCAATAATCTTTATAACAGAAATATAGTTACAAAAAGCTTGTTGATTGATATGTATATCACATATGTCCAAGCAAATGTGCCAATTATTGAGTCATTGTCATTAGCATTAACTACTGCTCAGTATGATATAGTGCATAGATATGGCGCTAATGACTATGTATGCATGTTAATCACGATGATAATGCAAGCAGACAAATGGAACCTTACTGTGACCACAATACGTGTTTCACAATGAGCACTTCTTACAAACTTTGTAATTAAACTATAAAGACTGATACTCCAAAATATAGTAGGTTATCTTTCAAATGGCATGTGTCTTCCATCATGCATTTTGAATATTTCATCTTAATAAGTGAAATTGTATTATACATAACATTTATATACATCTATTTCTTAGGCCTTCTTGATTCTTTTCTTATTCTAATGCACAAGATTGAATCTGCTGCACAATAAAGGAAGACAACACGGATGTTCTTCAATATCCATTATGGCCTTCTTTCTGCTCCTCGGTATTGCTCTCTAACACTCAATAAGAAATCACTTTCCTATATGAGCATTTACCTAGGGTTTTGTGCATATTCCTACAAAACCTAACCATCTCATTGTTAATAACAAAAACAATTGACTTAAAAATGGAAGCTTTCCTCTACTTTACAACACAAGCTGAAAAAATAGACAAAAAGTGTATTTCCTGCAGTTCATACCGAAAACACCACAATATGAATTCAATTACCTTTCTTGTATTCCACTTTAACACTGCCATGAATACCATGCAGCCTATTTATTTCCATCTGCCTTAATTGAAAGCTTGATTCATTTATGTGTCATCCGGATACATTGTATAGCACCGTTGTAAGTTCATTAATTCATAGTTTTCCCAGCAGCATGTCTCGTCTTCAAATGATTTGTCAAAAGAGTTGTATGAATGAAACCTCGTCTTCACGTCCCATTTTGTCATTTCTTCTTCCACTGCACTGAGTGATATTTTTGGGCATGTTGCCATTTTTAAAAACTTGCTTAGTTGTGAGATTTTGGACAAAAATATCTTTGTTTCCATGACAAGTTTGTAATTCTCTATCATTACCATTTCGTCCATTCCGATCATCATGCCCTGCATAGTACATTTTGCCTACAAGTTCTCATTACAGTGGTCTTCAGAAGGCAGAGATTTCTAAGAAACCTCTGCCTTAACAGGCATGCTTCAGCAATATATGAGCTTTTACTCTATGATCATTTAAGGTCTCCCAGGTCGGGGCTGGTCGTGAATAATATTTAGGCTTCTGACAACTTAAAACATTGAGGATTCGGCCTGGTGTGACTGTTCTTACCAGATAGTGACCTGGCTCACACCTCCTTCACCTAAGGGTGACATTCCTGGAAACTGACAATGAGCCGTCAGCTCTTTCTAGTTTGTACATAATTACTTAAAAACAGACGGCTTTTTACTGGTGACTATGTAACAGCACACTTAGATGATCACAAAGTATTACAAAGGAAAAGAAGACAATTGTTTTAAAATTGTAAAACAAATGTAAAACTTAAAATATGCATTAAGATGTAGTACAAACTTAAACTAAAAGGGGTTGTCTTACTTCAGCATATAGCATTTATCATGTAGAGAAAGTTAATACAAAGCACTTACTAATATATTGTGATTGTCCATATTGTCTCTTTTGATGGCTGGATTCATTTTTCGATCACATTATTCACTGCTTGTTTCCATGGTTATGACCACCCTGCAATCCTCCAGTAGTGGCCGTGTTTGCACACTATAGGAAAAAGCACCAGCCTATGTGTGCTCCTATGGTCCTGGCCACCAGAGAGGTGACCACCACTGATGGATTGCAGGTTGGTAGTAACCATGGAAACACGCAGTTTATAATGTGATGGAAAAATGAACCCAGCCAGCAAAGGCAATATGGACCATGACAATACATTAGTAAGTGCCTGGTATTAACTTCCTCTACATAATAAATTCTATTAGCTAAAGTTGCTAAAGCTAAAGCTAATGTTTTAAAGCATTAAGGGGGTATCTCCATCTCAGACATTGGCATATCATCAGAATATGTTATCAGTGTCAGAAAGGTGCCCCACCGTTCTTATTTTCAAAATGGGGCCCCTGAAGTGAAGGAGCACACCATGCATGCTTGGTGTGCTGTCCATTCACTGCTATGGGATTTCGAAAATAGGCAAGCAAGTACTCTCAGCTATTTTCATATGCATGCACAGCCACCTCTCCATTCACCATTATGGGACTGCTAGTAATAGCAGTCCAAAACGTAGTTATTTTTATAAGTTCCATAACGGTAAACAGAGCGTGGCCGTGCATGCACAGCTCTTCTCGATTCACATCACAAGATCTGTTCTGGACATAGAAGCATGTTCCAGAGGCCTAGCAATATGCCACCAATGTCTGAGATGGAACCCCCTTTTAAATGGGTTTTGCTATCCACAGGACAGGTGATAAATGTATGATCATGGGGAGTATGACAACTAGAACCCCCACAATCTCAAGAAGTCTCCAAGTCCCCCATGTGAATGAAGCAGAGGTGCTCCACAGGATACACCATAAATGTCTGATAGAAGGGGGGCCTAGAACTTAGTCTCACACTTCTCTCCAGAATGAGGATCTCCTGGCCTGCTTGGTGATTCGGCCACTGTGAATAAAGAGGTGACTGTGCAGCTCTCTCTCTACATGTCTATGGGAGTTCTGAAAACAGCCAAGTAGGTGCCACTGTAGTAATCAAGATTAGAGCACTACATTACCAGAAAATTAAAAATGAACACCACAATGTCTTGGACGTATTGAAGGTTGGTCAGTGGTTACCCCATGAATACCAGATGGGAACAGCCACGGTAGTAAATGGCACCACTCAGTATGACACCAGGTGTTGGTCCCGTATGTCTCCGTCCTATGCATGAGGGCAGTAAACACTCTCCAGCTCTGATACAAACTCTGATGCAGTCATCACTAGCATTCAGTGATGAAAGCAGTTCCTGCCTGGACTTCGATCTGAATTTCAGTAAAAATTTGATTTGCCACAAAGCCGAATTTTCTCGTGCTTTGTGGTAAGGAATCAATTTTTCCTAAAATGGTAACTGAAAAAAAAAACCTACTCACCTCATCCATTTGCTTGTGGAGAGGGCATCCGTTCCCGTCTTGATTGAAGAAAACCTGCCAAAGGACCTGCTGGGAGCGTGATGTCATCACGTTTGCCGCAGGTCCTTTAGCGGGTTTTCTTCAATTAAGAGGGAAGCAGACGGCCTCTCCGCAAGCAAGTGGATGAGGTCTGTATTCGTATTTTTTTTAACGTCTGATTAACTTCTGAAAGGCTAAATATGAGTCAAGGATGCCACAATCACCGTCGAACGCGGCATCTGAGGGGTTATATGATGGAGGGTGGCGCGATCACTGTTCCCCATCATTGCACCCGCTCCATACAATAGAAAGTCATTTGTAACAAAGTAAATCGTAATGAATCAAATTTCTTGTCGAACTTTGGCGAATTGAAATTTTTAAAATTTGGCTTATCTTTACTAATGATGGCTCCATCACAGTGGTCAGTAAGGCACATTTGTTAATGGTCCACAGGATGCTGAATTTAGGGACTATGAAAAAACATGTCGGTTACATGACTTCTTATTTCATAAATGCTCTGATTAATTTTTTTTTTTTATCATATATGATATGAGTTCCATTTTATAGACTGTAATATTTTCATAGACTGCGTTTAAATGTGAATCACTTCACCATCAGCTAATGAGCGCAAACAGTACAGTTAATGCTTTCATAAACAAAAGACATTAGCAATTTGTAAGAGAGAGTAACACATTTTATATGCAATATTCTAATGGTATCGTAACATTCAAACCTCCCCTTACATGACCTGAGTCTTTCTGGATTAGGTGCTTGTGTAATCAAATGAGGGCAGACCTAGAACTAATAGTATGCTATCAAAATCATCCAGATGGCGTAAATAATTTGCATAATATTGAGCCTCAGCAGAAAGAGATAAAGGAAACATCTATCTATTAATTGGCAGACGGACCCGCACACGCTGTGCTACTTTTCTCCTAATTAACATGTACGAATGTCAGAAATTTCCAAAACAATTCATGGACATCAGAAACTTTCAGTTTTTACATTTCTATTTGCATATGTTCTGTTGGCCTTTAAAGGGGCTGTCTCATGATAGACAATGGGGGCATATCGCTAGGATATGCCCCCATTGTTTTATAGGTACGGGTATATCCAGAATGGAGCCCCGCAAGGTGGTGGCTGGAGGACTCCAGTCCGGCCACCACTGAGCCGGCTCCCCGTAGAAATGAATGGGAGCGTATCGCACATTTTTTTTTACATTTTACTACTCATAATAGAAACGCTTTTAAAAAAAAAAAGAAAATGTTTTTGCATTGCCGCATCCCAAGACGTATAACTTTTTTTTATTCTTCTTTCTATACAGCTGGGTGAGAGCTTGATTTCTGGGAACAACTTGTACGTTTCATTGGTATTATTTTGGGGTACATAACACTTTTTGATCACTTTTTATCCCCTTTTTGGTAGGAACTAACACAGATGCCTTCAGCTGCAAAATGCACATGCAACAGGTCAGCCAGTTTCATAGTTACAAATCTGCTGTCAAATGCCCTTTAACCACTTAACTGTTCTGCCCGAGTCCAGCTTGGGCTGTGTGAAAAGTAGCTAACTGGAGGGGGGAGAGCTGCTTTAGATGGTGATATCTCCTCAATGGTAGCGGCTAAAGTCCAAGAAACAGAGGAAAAATCACTGTTAGGCTCCTTTCACACCTGAGGCACGGGGCTCCGGCAGGCTGTTCCGGTGGGTGAACAGCCCGCCGGATCTGTGCTTCCGCAGGTGCACATGTGGGGCCGGAACTACGCTCCGGCCCCATTGACTGTAATGGGGGTGGGCCACGGATCCGGCCGCAGCACGGCAACCCCTGCTGAGAGGCGGCCGGAACGAAAAATCAACATGTTGTATTTTCGTTCCGGCCGCCTCTTGGCAGGGGTTGCCGTGCTGTGGCCGGATCCGTGGCCCGTCCCATTAAAGTGAATGGGGCCGAAGCGTAGTTCCGGCCCCACAGGTGCACCTGCGGCAGCATGGATCCGGCGGGCTTTTCACCCACCGGAACAGCCTGCCGGAGCCCTGTGCCGCAGGTGTGACAAAAGCCTTAGAAATCAAGTCGTGAATAATCGTGAGTGAAACCTGTTTTTACTTTCATTTTCAGCTGCATTCACAGCATCCCGATTTCTATCAGTAATATCTTTCTCTGTCCTGAACATATTGCTGTCATTTTGGTATTGTTTGAAAGCTTTGAATGTCTGCTTTCAAACAAGATCAGTTGCATGTTTCTGGCTGCTACCATTCAGGAGGTAGCAGCATCTAAAGCAGCCCTCCCCCCTCCAGTTAGCTACTTTTCCCACTGCTAGAGCTGGACTCTGGCAAAACAGGGGGTTACGGATGCAACGATACCAAATATGCATAAGAGCATTTATTTTTGCAATTTTTCCATTGAAAAGCATTTTTTTCAATGGAAAACGGTGTATTTTTTAACGTGGACTTTTTTATTTAATAAAACTTATTTTTACTATTTATTAGTCTTACAAAGGAACTTTGGGGGGGGGACTTCTGATCTCTTCTATAATACTCTGTACTACTTAAGTACAGTGTATTATACTTTCAGTGGGATACTGACAGGCCTCTGGCACAGCCTGATAGGTATACACTGCAGGCAGACCTGGGAACTTTATTAGGTCCCTTGCTGCCATTCTAAGACATTGGCACCCCACAATCCCTTTTGCAGAGGTGCCTTTAACCACTCTATAGCGCCCGTAGCCATTAGAGCAGGAGCCCCAGTATCATAGGAAAGCTCAGTTCCTGCTCTTTGATGCAGGACAGACCCGTGCAGTGCTTAGGTTAGGCTTCCATAAAACGTCAGTGATCTAGCCTAAGGCCCATTACTGACTGCCATAAAAAGGTGTATTGGTGGCCACCATAGAGTTAATATAGTGGCAATTGGATTAGTCATAAAATTTAGCAAAGTGTGTTTTTTTTGTCAGAGAGGCTATAGTTTCACTACAAAGTTTCTAAATGCAGTGTTGGAGCGACAAAATCATGAGACACTTGTTCTTTTGTCTAAAGTATATTTAAACCTTCAGCTACACTTTATTAAAACCTACTGTAAATTGCCAGAAAAGGCATTGCTGCTCTTACTACTGTTGTCTGGGGTGGACATCAAAGAAAATTGTCCTTTCAAGTAGTAAACAAACAACAAGCAGGGCTGCACAATGACCTGCAGACCAATGAGGGGAGGATTATGTTATGAGCTATTCCAAAATCATAGCTACCACAGAAAAGAGACTCTGAAAACTGCATATGAATACATCTTCAATCCCCTCACACATCAACACAGAGAGAGGAGGGGTATGAGACAGCAATATCTTGAGTACAAAAGAAGATATCACTGTTAGAAATAGAGATGCACTGAATGCAGCTGAAAGTGAAAGTAAAAGCAGGTTTTACCCGCAATAATTCCTGACTCAATTTCTAACAGTGATATCTCCCATTTAGTTTGGACTTGCTGTCATATTGAACGATTGCCAGCTTTTAAACAAGATCAGTTGCAGGCTTCTAGCTGCTACCATTCATGAGATATTCGCAGCTAAAGCAAGCCCCCCCCACTTTCTGCCCGAGCTCAGCTTGGGACAGTTAAGTACTTTTCCCACAGCCCAAGCTGAACTTGGGAAGAACACTTAGGTGGTTAAGAAACCCAATGGGGCCAAATTGGTTTCTGTTACAAATAACTTTTAAAAAAAGAATGAATTAGAATCTTTATATGTTAATTTTTTTGTAATGGTAGAACCAGAGATAAAATGTGTATGGAAGGATTCATTTTATTGTTCGTCCATGTTAAGATTATTTTCACAATACCCATAACAGTTACCAAAACTGGTATCTAGCTCGAACTATACTGCATCCCTAAGTGGTTAGTTCAGTACATGCATACTGCACAATACACTGGAAGACTCAATGCCTATCTTGGAAGGGGGCATTGGGATTTAAAGGGAACCTGTCGTCAACTTTATGCTGACTGTACTGAGGGCAGCATAAATTAGTGACAGAAATGCTGATTTCAGCAGTGTGTCACTCATAAGCTAAAAGTAAGTGGTTGCCGAGAACCAGCATCATAATCATTGCAGCCGAGGCCTTGAAAAGAGTCAAATCTACCTGAGAAGAGTCATGGTTATTCTTAATCTCCTGCTCTCCCCGCCCATCTGCTGATGACTGGCAGTTCTCTCCTAGAGAGAAAGGGAGAAAACTAGGTAGAAGCCTGTGAGACATCAGCAGGTGGGCAGAGAGAGCAGGAATTCATGAATAACCATGACTCTTCTCATGAAGATTTGACTCTTTTCCAGGCCTAATCTGCAATGTTTGTGATGTTGGTTCTTGGCAACCACTTAATTTTAACTTATAAATGACAGACCACTGAAATCAACCCACCTGTCTCTAATTTATTCTGCTGTTAGAATGGGGAGCATAAAGGTGATGACAGGTTCCCTTTAAAACGATATCTACAAGTAATAGAGGGGAAACGCCAAACAAGACATCTGTATAAGAAGACTACCCCATCTCTTGTATCTAGCATCCTGGGCTCTGGTTACGTAACTGTTTCTTAATTTTGTTCTGTATGTGATCTGTATACAGTATGTCTTTTACTCACTTAGCCATTGTTTAAGCTGTTTATTCCTGTATCTTAGAATCTACATAAAACACTTGTTTATCACTTGCACCTAATTATGCCATTTATTGATGATGGTGTCAAATAATCTGCACCAAACATTTGTACCCCCTACACACAAACATCAATAAAGTTTACATTTTACATTGTCCTTATCCTGTCTATACCTGATCTATAGAGTAACATAAGCACACCACACCACCAATACCTGTTACAGAAATAGCGAAAACAACTATTACAAGAAAGGGATATCTAATGTCTAGTGTCTCTATAAGTGACCAATATGACAAAACAGAGCAAACTGAGCTCCTACACAGGGCTGCACAGTTCATTGGCAGCACTGAAATAGGTGTAGGATAGCCCAACTCCATTGTAATTGTATTGGCTGTGTCGGGTTACTAGAGCTTAGCTACCATTCATTAGGAGCCTGGAAAACTCCTTAATAGAAAGGAAATGGTGATACCAATTATGTTTTCTTTTTCTTTTTTTTTATAAATAAATGAAATTATTTTCATTTTTAATATATGGGTTTTCTGTTTTCACATTTTTTAGTCCCCTTAGGGGACGTTAAAATGTGATTACTTGCACCATATACTGAAATACTACTAAACTGCAGTGTATGATAAATTTACCGGTATTCTATTACATCCTCAGGGTGTAATATAAGTCTTAACATGGCTGGTCTGGGGTCTTCATAAGGCTCCAAGCTGCCATGATAACTGCTCAGAACCCCGGAATGATCAGAGAACAAAGAGAGCTCCCCTCTTCTGTCTAACTGCTCAGATACTGGTTGCTATTGATAGTGGCATCTGAAAAGTTTAATGTCCTTGGGCTTAGCAGATCGGTTTTAGTAATTTAACACTGGCTGTCCCTGCCATCATAAAGAGGGCTCCGGAGCCCAACCCATGCACTCTTTGCGCACCTTTGACATGGTATGTCAAGGTACACAAAAAGGTTAATTAAATGACTCTTTCTTTAGAATATTTCTATAAGCTATAAATCTAGATCTCTGATAATAATGGACTATACAGCAGAAAAATCTTTAAAACATCACATCATGATTTTTAAAGATAATTGTACAGTACAAATTGAAAGGTGTTATAGTTACCTTTTCTATCCTCTCCCAAAAGCACTGAAATCTTTCTCTTAACACTAGCAGAACTCTGCTGAATCTGACCCTTGCCTCTCATTTGCATACTGGAGCCATTGACTTTAAGCAGGAAATTGAAGCGACAAACTAAAAAAACAATAACAAAAAAGAAACCAATGATAAAGTAAAGATGTCTAGAAAAAATAGCGATCATTATATGTAGATATGTTGTATTAGGATGTTTAGGATGACTGCTGTGGTATTTTGGCCCCAAGCTAAACCTAATTTTATTATATACAGAGGTGAAATAAATAGTATGTAGTCATACAGTATTTACCCTGTCCAGAGTCCAACTGACCACATCCGTCATGTTTGTAGAGTGGATGTGCACATATGCAATCTGGACATTTGTACAGTGACCCAGTTGGTAAAGGGCGCACTGTTAAATAGAAGCAGTTTTAAATTGTCTATTAGACTGCATATAAAGGGCTAATACATTTCATAGCTCACAATCACTAGAGGATTGTTGGAGAGACATGTTGGGATGTTCTATGGTAATCTGGCAGCTCATACACTATTCTTACATAAGTATATACCATATTTTTCGCTTTATAAGATGCACCCGATGATAAGACACACCCCAGGTTTAAGAGGAGGAAAATAAGAAAAAAATATTTTTCATCAGACCTTATATCAGCCCACTCAGACCCCCATCAGACCTCAGATCAGCCCACTCAGACCCCCATCAGACCTCAGATCAGCCCACTCAGACCCCCATGAGACCTCAGATCAGCCCACTATGTTAGACCCCCACCAGACCTCAGATCAGCCCACTATGTTAGACCCCCACCAGACCTCAGATCAGCACACTATGTTAGACCCCATCAGACCTCAGATCAGATAAAAATAAAAAAATCATCTTGCCTGTCCTGCGCTGCAGCTCCTCTCCACCTCCGGCAGAAGTCACGCTCCCCGTCTTCCCGCTGTGCGCTGCTGTCACCTGACTGCATGCAGCGTCAGGTCATAGTGCGTGCACTATGTCCTGAAGTTGTACGTGGTAAGGACAGTGAAACGCTGGCCGGAAAGACGGGGAAGGTGAGAACCACAAGCACCTGCAGCGCTTTGCTCCCAGCACCTAATACATACTAGTGAGCGCTTCCATAATGGAAGTGCTTACTAGTATTAGCTTAATAAGATGCACAGCCTCCCCTCCCCCCACAGTTTTTTGGGGAAAAAGTGCATCTTATAAAGCAAAAAAATACGGTATATATTTGCTCCTGAAACAAGTTGAAGACGATCATGCTTACGTGCTGGGTAGGGGTACGTTCATATCAGCGTTCAAAATCTGTCTGCCTGCCATAGTTCACTGTATCCGGTATTGCCGGATAATAATGCAAACTTTCGTATGGCCGAAACCTGCCATTTATGACTGAACAGGTTGCCGCTTCTAGTGTGAAACAGTTAATAAAGAGAATGAAGTTGATCTCCACTGCATGCGATGAACAGTCATATATAGATGTGGAAGCAATACCTCCCTGCTAATAAAACTACGAGATCCGGTTTAACTGGCCATCCATGCATGTCACTAAATTCTTTATAGGCAATTTGCCAAAAGAAGAGCGTACGTAATATTCCTAAAATAGTAGGCTTTAATGACAAGGTTTATTGATGGAATGCTTTGTGATTTCATGTAATATTTAAGTACATACTAAGTATAACTAGCGTATGACAGGATAGGAAAAACATAGTTGCAGCAGCTCGCCTGGTTGCCATAGACCAGGGTACACTGCTAGTCATGATAAATCTGCCACAATCTTTGCAGAGTGCTATCATGTGTTGTGTTTGCCTTTGTATTTCAGGCATGGTGCGCCCCTGCACAAGTATGGCTTCCGCATTCACTATGGACGGCTCTGGAGGGACGTCATACTTGTAATTACACCTGTTGCTACACCACTGCAATGGCTGCGGCCAGCAGGTAAACAGAGCAGAGAAAGCAGCACTTGTGTGAATGCTGCCTTCTCCTCAAACAGCTGATCGGTGGAGGTGCCGAGAGTTGGACCCCCGCTGATCTGATGTTGATGAAAACTGTAACTTTTTTACTTTTTCGTTGACATTGCCATATAAGAGTGTTCACCACGCAGTAAAAGTGAAATTTTTACTTTACTGTGCAGGTCAGTGTGATTATGGATTTATCAAATTGTTGTGTTTTTTGTTATGTTTTACTACTTTTCAACAAATTAAAATGCCTATACATCTGCACTTTCCCTTTCCACTATTGAGATTTCTATGTAAAGACACGACTGCATGGTGGTGGTGTATATATATTTTCTGTAGGCCCCCACAGGACGTGTCCTTTCCTCCTTTATTTGGATGAGGTTGGAGACGATGGCCAACTTTTTCCACACCAGTTAGATAATATCTGGGAAATATATCCCCATATGTCTTATAGTCCCCTGAAGAGCCACATAAATGTTAGTGGTGAAACGCGTAGGGACGCAGGGATTGAATATCCCTTGGTATCTTTTGCTGAGGTTGATTTCGAGGTTATTGACCCTGCTTCACATGTGATCACATCATCAGTGACATATGTGAACCAGTTAGGAACTTAATGTGTGGAATGTCATAATTTTATATTTAAAGGGGTTCTTCAGTTTTTTCAAACTGATGATCTATCCTTTGGACGGGGGTGTCGGGTTCGGACCCCCGCCGATCAGCTGTTTGAGAAGGCAGCGGCGCTGCCGGAGCGCCGCGGCCTTCTCTGTGTTTACCGCAGGCCCAGTGACGTCACGACTAGTATCACTGGCCTGGGCGGGGCTAAGCTCCGTTCACATGAATGGAGTTTAGCCGCGCCCAGGCCAGTGATAGTAGTCGTGACGTCACTGGCCTGCGGTAAACACAGAGAAGGCCGCGGCGCTCCTGTATCGCCGCTGCCTTCTCAAACAGCTGATCGGCAGGGGTCCCGGGTGTCGGACCCCCGCCGATCAGATGCTGATGATCTATCCAGAGGATAGATCATCAGTTTGAAAAAACTACAGAACCCCTTTAATCACACTGGGGTGGTATTTGTGTAGAGTTGCATACTTTGGAATGGTCTAATCGATTCTTATATGCGGTCATGTGTTGGGTTACTTAGTAGATTTAATATCTGGGATACACCTGTTTTCTAAGCTCAAGAGCGCCATTGTATTGATAATGACATATGACTGACATGACAAGATTAGTTATCATGGTGGCGGGTATCTTTTCTGTGTCAGGGATACCGCAGGGACTGTAGGAGGTTCCTGACACGGGATCGCCCCTATCGGGGCGGGTGTTCCGTTTATTAGGTAGGGCCTAAATAGTTGCTAGGGGCGCACTATGGCCAGTTTTTCTCAAGGTAGATTACTATCTCTGGCCCATCCCCAGACTCATCTTATTCACTACTTATCGCACTTGAATAGGGGCCCTTGGTTAGATCCATCCTTTGGTATGTGAAAATTGACACCTGGGTGAATTGACTTTATTATGGTATATTACACATGCCCTATGAGATTCTCTATAGTCTCTTCTTAATTGTATATAATATTAAAGGTTATGTTTTAGAGGTCTATTTCTGTGATTAACCACTATTGAGATCCGTCATAAATATGTGTAGAGATGTTTCATTACTTTTCATGCCACCTACATGCTGGAGTGAGATTTCATAAATATTTCCAACATTTTCAAAAATTGCAAAGCAATTTATAAATGTGGTTAAATCCTGGCTACGTAGCAAGCCACAGCCACTTGTCAATTCACTTTTAGAAAGTGACATGCATGGCGCAAATGGCTCTAATTTCTGCCACAAATAATAAATGTACCTCACAACAGATAAAACACTGTTTTGGATTACAAAAGGTACAAATACAATGAAAAACATGGGCCATTATTTTCAAACTATCACAGAACTGAACGACTGTCTGTCAGTCGGCCTAAATAGAAGGGAGAGGGACTTTCAACAAATTCTCAGCAAAGAAAACAAAAATATGGACGTGTACAATACTAAAGAGAGCCTAATTGATGTAAGATCTGTACACAGGTTAGGCTACTTTCACACTTGCGTTTGCAGGATCCGTTTGTGAGATCCGTCACAGGCTCTCATAAACGGTCCTGAACTGATCAGTTTTGTCCTAATGCATTCTGAATGGAAAAGCTTTTTGGTGTCCCATTTGATCAGTTTCGTCATGCGATCAGTCAGTGGGGACGGATCCGTTTTGTCTGACACAACAGAAAACGGATCCGTCCTCCATTGACTTTCAATGGACTTCAAGACGGATCTGTCTCTGCTATGTAAAAGATAATACAAACGGATCCGTTCAGAACGGATGCAGACGGTTGTATTATCATGACGGATCCATTTGTGAGAGCCTGGACGGATCTCACAAACGGATCTTGCAAAAGCAAGTGTGAAAGTAGCCTAAAAGATGAAACGTAGACATCTACCTCATACTAAGGCATATTCTGCTGGATAGGTTATAGCAGCTTATCATTTACCTCTGCCTGTACTATCAGTTACAGAGTAGATGCATATGCCCCACACAGTCAAGATATTTAACTTGCGTCCACCTCTCTTATTCCCTATACTCTGAGAACCATGTGTGCCTAGTTGATACTAGATGTGTACACACTTTAGGTAATTTACATGCACAAACACCTATCATTGAGTATTACTACAAGGTATTGTGCTCTGGGAAGGTTGGGGTTTACTATACTTCCCCTATGTCTGTGCCATCCCCCAGTATACTTAATGCACACACACACTACAGTAGGGGTGTTCAGCTAGTGCTGCGTCCACCTACTGTGTATTTAACCTGTAGTCATATGATACATGTACTGGTCCCTTTACTTAAAGAGGACCTTTCACCACTCCTGACCTGCCTGTTTTAATAGCTTCATGCATTCCCCATGTAATAACAATTCTGGAGCATCTATTCTTATGTCTGTATGTTGTGCCATTCCTGTATTATTTGCACTAGAAGTTATAAATGAATTGCTATTAGCCCTCAGTAAAGGAACAGAGGGGAGGTAACCAGTTGGGGGTGTGTACCTGCACAGTCTGAACATGGCAGCACTGATTGGATAGAGGGAGTTTGTGCAGGGACACACCACCAGCTGGTTACCTCCCCTCTGTTCCCTTACTGAAGGCTAATAGAAATTAATTCATAACTTCTAGCAGAAATAATAAAGGATGGCACAACATACAGACATAAGAATAGATGATCCAGAATTGTTATTACACGGGGAATGCTTGAAGCTATTAAAACAGGCAGGTCAGGAGGGGTGACAGGTCCTCTTAACCCCTTAACGCCGAATGACGGCTTATCCCGTCATGGGCAGGAGCCGCTTGCCGCCCCATGACGGGATAAGCTGTCATGGCATTAAACTGTCACCATGTCTGATGACATGGTGACAGTGCTGAGACCCCGGCTGTTACTTACAGCCAGGGGTCTCAGCTAACCAGCCCGGGACCAATGGGGGCGGTCCCGGGCTAGCGATCGCTGTGATTGGCTAGTCTGTTCAGACTAGCCAATCGCAGCGATCGTAGCTGCAATAAACTGTAAAATAAAAAAAATAAAAAAAATTAACAATATAATATATATATATATATATATATCCCCCCCACCCCACTGTTTTCTCTGATGGCCGTTTGGGTGGGTGGGGGGGGAGATATAGCGGGCGGGCGGCTGCGGCGCGAGTGCCGCCCGCAATGATTTCTCAGGATGGCGAGCGGTTATCAAGCAGAGTATCAGCATACAGCTGATACTCTGCTTGAAACTGCTGACATCGGTGCTGGCACCGATGTCAGCAGTTTAACCCCTTCCATGCTGCGGTCCGTAGGGACCGCTGTATGGAAGGGGTTAACAGGGAGGGAGCTCCCTCCCTCTCCCATCGGGCGCTGGCAGCGCCGATGGTGTGGCCAGATGAGAGGGAGGAAGCTCCCTCTCCCTTCCATCGGGACGCTGCTCTGCTGTGGCAGCGTCCCGATGGTTACCATGGCAACCAGACGCTTTCAGAAGCGTCTCGGTTGCCATGGTGTAAGCTAAGCCTCATCAGGCTCCTGCTAAAGGCAGGAGCCTGACAAGGCTTAGCAAGAGTGAAAGTGTACTGTAGTGTATTATAGAACAATCAGACCCACTGGATCTTCAAGAACCAAGTGGGTCTGAGTCTAAGAAAGTGTAAAAAAAAGTGTAAAAAAAATAAAAAAAAAGTGTAAAAAAAAGTGTTAAAAAAAAATCCCTTTTTCCCCCCAAAACTCAAATTTGAAATTAGTAAAAAAAGATAAAAAATACCCCAAGCATGTTAGGTATCGCCACGTTCGTAACAACCTGCTCTACAAAAATATCACATGTCCCAACCCCTCAGGTGAACACCGTAAAAAAATAAAAATAAAAACAGGTTCAGAAAAGCTATTTTTGTCACTTTACATCACAAAAAGTGTAATAGCAAGCGATCAAAAAGGCGTATGCCCCTCAAAATAGTACCAATCTAACCGTCACCTCTTCCCGCAAAAAATGAGCCCCTACCTGAGACAATCGCCCAAAAAATAAAAAAAACTACAGCTCTCACAATGGAGACACTAAAACATGGATTTTTTTTGTTTCAAAAATGAAATTATTGTGTAAAACTTAAATAAATTAAAAAAACTATACATGTTAGGTATCGCCACGTCCGTTACAACCTGCTCTACAAAAATATCACATGAGTTAACCCCTCAGGTGAACACAGTAAAAAAAAAAAAAAAAAAACAGCCAGAACAGCCATTTTTGTTTACCTTGCCTAACAAAAAGTGTAATATAAAGTGATCAAAAATCATATGTTCCCCAAAATAGTATCAATAACACTGTCACCTTATCCCTTAGTTTCCAAAATATGGGCACTTTTTGATTGTTTCTACTGTAGGGGTGCATCGGGGGGGCTTCAAATGGGACATGGTGTCTCAAAACCAGTCCAGCAAAATCCGCCCTCCAAAAACCATCTGGCGCACCTTTCCTTCTGCGCTTGGCCATGCGCCCATACAGTAGTTTACAATCACATGCGGGGTGTTTCTGTAAATCGCAGAATCAGGGTAATAATTTTTGAGGTTTTTTTTGCTATTAACCCTTGATTTGTTACAGGAAAAAATGGATTAAAATGGAAAATCTGCAAAAAAAGTGAAATTTTGAAATGTCATCTCCATTTTCCTTTAATTCTTGTGGAATACATAAAGGGTTAACAAAGTTTGTAAAATTAGTTTTGAAAACCTTGAGGGGGTGTAGTTTCTAAAATGGGGTCATTTATGGTGGTTTCTATTATGTTAGCCCCACAAAGTGACTTCAGAACTGAACTGGTGCTTAAAAAAATGGTTTTGGAAAATTTCTAAAAAAATTTAAGAATTGATTCTAAAATTCTAAGCCTTCTAACATCCCCAAAAAATAAAATTACATCTACAAAATGATGGCAACATAAAGTAGACATATGGGACATGTAAAGTAATAACTATTTTGTGAGGGATCACTATCTGCCTTAATAGCAGAGAAATTCAAAGTTTGAAAATTACAAATTTTTCCAAATTTTCTGTAAATTTAGGATTTTTTTTATAAATAAAGGTGATTTATAGTGACTCAAATTTACCACTGTCGTGGAGTACAATGTGTCACGAAAAAACAATCTTGGAATCAGTCGAATCGGTGAAAGAATCCCAAAGTTATGAATTGATAAAGTGACACATGGCAGATTTTAAAAATGTGGCTTCGGCATTAAGTGTAAAAGTAGCTTCGGCCTTAAGGGGTTAAGTTCCCTTTAAACAGGACTATGATCTGGCGACAATCCGCTGATTGCTAGCGGAGGAAACCGCTGCATTTACATGCAGCAATCTCATCCAGAGTTTGGGGAGGAGCGATCACTAATGCCATCGCTCTTCCCTATACAGACTCATTGTTTCCTGGCAGCAAATCATGTTTATACAGCACAATCTGCCACCGGGAAACAAGAATTTTTTGTGCTGCCCAAACGATCCAATTACCCGATGAACAAGCATTTTGTTCATTTATTGGGTTATTGGTGTATTTACACCGCCAGATCATCGCTAACAAGCACTACTATGAATGCTCATTAACAATGATCTGTTAAATTCTCTTCCTGTGTAAAGAGCTCTTTAGACATACACTGAGATCACTTAGAGAACATATCATCCAATCTATGCTACTTTTCTGAAAATTGTTCAGTGGTACGTCCAGACTCATGGTAAGAAGCCACAAGCTGCCTCTACTCAGTATAGAGGAGCCTGCTTGTCGGGGCCATATCTCCCTGTGGCTCTCATCAGATCATGATGAAATAGACGCCGGTGCATGCGCACGGTGCTGTGTTCTTCTCCTCTCTATTTTTCTCCTTCTTTTATTTTCATCTTTTTATTGTTTGGAACAGCCCTATACAGGTGATACCATTTGGATAGACGACAATGAGTTAACATCCAAACACAAATAAAAGCAGGGTGTGACAAGGGCTAGCTAATAAGACAGTGGGATCGCCCTTATCAGGGTGGCTATGCCACTTTAGGTAAGGACACTCATAGGGGACACTAATACTCTGGGTATGGAGTTTTGGTATATGTCTAGGGGTTTTGGTATAAGCCATTTTTGAAAAAAAATAAATACATTTTTGTTTTCTTTGGCATTATTTTCAAAACAAGAATAGTAATAGCAAGAGGGAGGCATATTCTCATAGTAATGAATAATAAAAGCAATGACCATACCTGACATGCTGCTAGGCATTATGGATAGGTAGAGCTGTGCATTCTTCTAAGCATCACAAGTAACCTGAGAAAAGAAAAAAACTCATCAGAAATTGTTTTCTACCGATTTCTGTATTTTAACCAGCTATACTTTATCCATGACATCATTTTTCTTATGACAGTATGTTTGTGGTTTTATGATAACAATACTGGTAAATGATACAGATGCAAGGGTTGCAAGACGCAATCACAGCCTCAGAGATGTAAACCTTTTCCCCCCCGATTCCATGACAGTCTTGATCTTCTTTGCTCCGTGATCAAAAAGTTGGTTGGACACATTTGAATAGACAGTTCCCATGATCTGAATAATTCTGCACCAAGAAGGCAGCACTATACAGACCCGCATACCCTGTGTAGCTTACAGTACTTTTGTGAGAAGAGCAGAGCGGGCAATCATTTGACCGTTCTCCCATAATACAACCGCAGGGAATGGACTAGTCCAATATAAAGTATTTGTGAAATATATCCATGTGGACAGCAAGATTTTTCTGCTGCTTTTTTTCTGAAGAAAACCAAAGGCATTTACCAAAGTTAACAATAGGCACAAGCTTCACTTTAAAAGGGTTTTCCAGGATTACTATGGTTTTTAACATATGAGCTCATTTAGCTGTTTACCTCACTCTGGTATATAGCGCTTCCTGTTACTATATCCTACCAAACCCATGATGCACTTTTCCTTCCTATCTCTGCCATAGCACCGCCCCAACAACGTCCACCAAGTTTATAGCTCCTCCCACCCAGGTAATTACATATACACTCCCCCTGTTGCTGCTTTGACACATCCATGGACATAACATCACAGAAAATAAGCAAGAGCTACATGAACATGGTCATTTGACCACATCCCAGAATGGAAAATAGGAGCAATAAAGGTGACAGTAACAACAATTTTTTTAATCAGGAGGGTCTGAAAGCTGCAGGAGAGGAAGGAGAAGGAGTTAATAGAAAGTCTAGAATCGGCTAGTCTTGCTTCCATCACCTGTAGCAAGAAGTGTGCTATGTGAGAGCATCTCTCTCGTTGTTATAGCAATCGGTGGAGGTCTCAGCACTCAGACCCTCACCAATCAAAACCTTTGATATATCATTATAACATTGAAAAACTTTTGTAAAAGCTCAGTGACCCTTTAAAGAATGTTGATGCAATTCGGAAAACCCATCTAAGAAATATTATTTGAGTTATAGCTCTGTACAGATTGTGTTGGAGCTTCTGTTGCAAGTTCCACCCTTTTTGATGAAAAACTGCACAGAGCAAAAAAAAAAAAAAAAAAAAAACAATGGACGACTCTGCGCTCTGGCTTCCATTATAAAAGGACGCAGTAAGAGGAACGTTGTAGGACTTATACTATGTTCACATCTGTGTTGGAAGTTTGCTTTGGAGCGTCTGTCTCAGATTCTGTCATTTCTGTATGCAGCACTATGCACTCCTCAGTGGAACACAATAGGCAATGTTATAGGTCAATTGGGTTCATCCGGCAACGCTGCTATCCATCTTGCGATGGATTTCACACTGCATCAGGTTTTCCATTCAAATTAGAAACCATGACCCAGATGTGAACAAAGGCACAGTTTAATTAGGTTGAATCCAGTTATAATAAACTATTGGAATGTCTGAATTTTATATCTTCAACAATAGGAATAAAGAGGGTAAATTGAGGATGGAAGATGAACCATGAGTGATAGAGGGGGTGCAGCACACTTTAGAGCCATCCTGCAATTGGGACCTCCTGAAGTCCTTGTGGATACAGACTGCCCATGTTCCACAATATACACAGGAACAAGCGGCACCTTTAAAGTAAATATCTTAAAACTATCTGCAAATCTATCTGTATTTTTCACTATTTTAGTTGCAGTCCATATTTAAATACCAACTATTAACATAATGTGTTGCTTGTATTTTTCTTTCTTGATGGAATTTTGTAGTGTGTCTGAATAATTCAACTACAGCTGTCAACATTTCACCTGAGAAATGACATTTTATATTTACAGAGCAAAAGGGAAACTTCAAAGATAATTGAGACATTTGTGTAGCAAAAAATACAAACCAGAGAAAGTGAGGGAAAAACACTGCATGAAAGTTAAATCGCCTCCTTCTGTACGACAATGTACTTTAAGTACATAGACAGTAAGATATCGAAAAATGCTTTTACATTTCTTTATAATCTCTTGGACCATAAAAGTAGCCACTGAACCTGGAAGTGACGGCGCATGCGCACAAGGATGGAAGCACTTGCAGTGTTCGGCACTGCAATCGCTATTGCGCACGCGCCGGCGATATCGGACTGCACAGACCCGGGATTTCAGCGCTAGGCCAAACGGTCTAGCGCTGTCAGTCACTTTATGTTCATATATTTTTACATTTTGCTGCAATCTGAGCAAAATTGGTGCAAAAATAACATTAGCATAATTTGCTCAAACACACCTTGTTTCAGACAATATTCTAAGCAAATTGAAGGAAATGTGTAGCATGTAACAATTTTGCACAAATCAGAACAAAACCATAAATAGATTTATGTAGTGTCCATGCATGTGTGGAGTATCTGTGTATAGTGTATGTATAAATATTAAGTAGAGGAGTCTTGTCTCGAGTGGAGTCTGAAATTTTTGGTCTGATCCATAGTCTGAATTTGTTTAGGAATTATTTTTGAGGTCTTGTCAGGGCCCCAATTTGTTTAGCAGTCTGGTCTGTGCACTTTATTCATTTTGATGTCTGGGCCCTGGTTTGAACTTTCAATTAAAGGGTTTGTCTGGGCAAAAAAAACAAACAAAAAACTTTACTGTTGAATGTATATGATATAAGTAAAACACGTACTAATAAACAGTTGTTTTGGTAATTGCGCTCTTGTGTAAAATCTTCTCTCTCCCTTCCCCAGGTGTTGTATCTTCTGATTTCACACCAGGCAGTACATTCAAAAGTAAAAAGTTTTTAATGCCTAGACAACGCCTTTAATTTTGAGGTCATGTCTGGGATCTGGTGGGGGGACTGGTCTGAGGTCTGAATTAACTTTGAGGTCTGGTCTGACTGAGCTAGGTTCTAGTACAGTATTTAGGTAACAAGCTTGACTCCGGGTTCCATTTACTGAGTCAGTGCACACTTCAATGGACTGTGCATGGTAGGTAATACAATTCAGATTTTAAGCAGCATATAACCAGGAGTTTTTTAAACCCTATATACTTGCACCATTCAATCTCAATGGGGCTGAAGGAAGCAGCTGAACTCGCCTTTTTCTGTCAGTCCCATAGACTTTGAATGGAGTAGCTCCACAGATGCTCAACTGAAGCTCCATCCAAACTCTTTCTCATTGCGGTCCTGCAATATAATACACCCATGTAAAAGACTCATGGAGTAACATTATCTTTGCATTGTGGAGAAAAAATAAGGACGTAATATTGATGAAAAATATGCTTGTGTGATAACAGCTTAGGAGACTGTGATACAGAATAAGAGTTTGAGTTGAGTTGATTTTGAAGACCAAACATACAGAACAGATTTACCTACTGTAACTAAATGTCCCGGAATTATGGCTTAATTTGTGGCCTTAAAAACCACTGTTGTACAAGCCCTGCATCACATTTATTATTGCTTTTAGATACTTTTGCACTTCACTTGACAAAAGGTTTAGAAGAAAAGGAAGTGTGTGTGTGTGTGTGTGTGTGTGTGTGTGTGTGTGGGGGGGGGGCTTAAAATGCAACAGGTCATGGTTCTATTCCATTTTTATTTAAAACAGCATTTATTACGTTTCTTTCTAACAATTATATTTTTTCCATAAAAATGTATTTGTATTTTTCAGTTCGGGTGAATGTACTGGAGTGACATTAAATGAAATAGGAGTGAAAACAAAAGCAGAAAAAAAATGTCTTCTGGGGCGCTGAACACTAAAACTGTAATTTATTGCAAATAAGTCATTAAAAACAATTAAAACTGGACACACAGAGGGCGATGAGTTTCAGGGGAGGTCTGCCTCCATCAGGCCAACAAAAACTGACACCATTGCCAATTTATAGCAATACCCCACAAGTGAAAAGTAAGTGCAAAAGGTCATAGTATGAACCATATTGTATTAAAAAAATAAATAAATAATTTAATAATAAAAGAGACACAAATAAATAAAAAACATAAACTATAGTAATATAAGCTACATATTATGAAATAATTGTGATATGAAGAAAAATTACCAAAAACACATGAATGTAATGGGAAAAGAACCCACCAAACAATTATTACATAAATGAACATGTGAATGTGAACACATTATAATGACAATAGTAATATTAAACATACATTATTGAATGGTAAGCAGCAAATTCTGGTATTTATCAACATCAATCTTGATGTTCGGGTTCCAGCACAGTTATCTCACTTGGTTGGGTGCAGCGTTCAGTCCATTAGACTGTAGGCACTTCTTAGAGTTGTGCCTGAAGTAGCACAACGAGTTCTGGTAAGTGCAATTACATTGCCGGCCATCATTGTCATTAACAGGCGCCCGGTCGCTCTGTTCGTTTTGTTGCAGACTGAACAAAATATTGCACGTGTACGTGAATGATGACTGTATCTTTTTTCAACAAATGCATATTTATTGAAGATGTTCTCTAATACTTTAGATAAGTCATCAAATGGTATAACACAAATATTTTACATTGTTTTATGAAGAGACATTAATATAATCTACTTAGTATCCGACATCCTGATTTTAGCACTTCATTCAGATGTTCATGGAAAGTGCTGATTCTGAACTGCACAGTTCAAAAAGACATGAAATATACAAACTGCACCACCTAGTGGAAACATAGAAAATTTCTCCTGTGTGTACGAAAAAAAGTATGAAATGGCAGTCATTTACCATGAACATATGAAATAGATTGTTTAGGTTGCATTAGGCTCCATTCACACGTCCTGTTTTTCTTTCCTGATTCGATCCTGATTTTTTCAGGACCCATTCAAATGAATGGATCCAGATCAGGATCAGGATCGAATCAGGAAAGAAAAACAGGACGTGTGAATGGAGCCTTAGTCTAAGTTCAGAAAGTTAAATAAAAGTCTTTATCATGTATGGCTTTATTTGAAGAAATGAAATCAAAATATACTTAGATGCAGAAAATATATATTTAGAGATATTTAACTTTCATTAACACTTCCTCAGAAACACATGAAAGAGAATGATATGAGAGCTCATATGGATGATGCACTAAAAATCAAATTACAGGACCTGACCCTCATAACACTGAAACCTATATCTCTTTAACTCAGTGGCTGGGGCTCTCCCTGTGCATACATGCACGATACTCAAGAAGGAGACATACACACATACTAAAGTGTAATACAGAATAACACAAATATAAGAGACACCGGGGCTGATACAATTTGAGAAGAGCAGATTATCTGTCACTCATTATATTTATTTCCTTTGCTTATATAGTGGCAACATATAAGGTTTGTACATGGGTTCACAATCTCTGTGTTAGATATACACAAACCTAATAAAACCAATTTTATAGGAAACCAGTTAACCTGACGCTATTTTTTTGTGCTGTGTGAAAAACATAATAGTACTGGAATACTTTGATGAAACCTATACAAACGTAGGGAGAACTTACAAACTGCATAGAGATTGCAAGGCAACAGTGATATTTATGTATATATGTATAAAAATAAAATAAAATGGTAGGCTTTAGGGCACATGGCAGATCCATGCATTTAAAGCCTGTATAGCTTGGCACAGGAATTACATCTTGCTAATATAGAGGCAGTGACCTCTGTACGTTGCCATTCAGGATCTTAGGGGGGGGCAGTATGTACAGATTTACTTTCCCTTATGAGCAATGCTTCCGGAAGAAAAAATGAGAGATAATACCATTGTATCCATGAGCCTTTAAAGGTTTTTTTTAGGATTACTATGGCTTTATAACAGATATGCTCATGCAGTTGCTTACTTCATGTACATCTTCTCTATGCTTTTAAGTTTAAACTCTCCTGACCCATTTTCACTATATAAACCCGTCACTCTGGTTAGTTTAAATTCTGTATGTCACACTTCCTGTTGCTGTATCCAACCAAACCCATGATGCACTTCTCTTAAGCACCGCCCCTAACAACGCCCAGATAGTTTATAGCTCCTCCCACACACCTAGTTACATAGACACTTCCCTATCACTGCTCCTGTTGCTGTTTTAACACGCCCATGGACATAACCTCACAGGAAATAAAGAGCTTTATGGACATGGTCATGTGATCACAGCCCAAAGCATAAGATAGGAGCAAAAAAGGTACAGTTTTGGAACAAGGGCCAGTGTAACAAGAGGTTGAGTCTCTATACACAACTGCTTCGAGACACCATTGTAGACTCATAAGGTTTACTGCATACAGTGATTTTTTTCCTGTCAAAATGACACACCTTGGCAGAACCTGAAAGACCTTATTATAGGTCTGTGGGGTCCATCAGGAGTTGCTTTTATCCCTCATGCAATGAAGTGTTAAAGGGGTATTCCGAGTTATATATATTGATGGCCTATCCTCAGGATAGGTCATCAATATCAGATCGGCGGGGGTCCGACACCCGGCACCCCCGCCGATCAGCTGTTTGAAGAGGAGGCGTGCGCCGTATCAGCACTGCCTCCTCTTCACTGTTTACATGCTGGCCGACTCGGGGGTAGTGGTGAGTAGGTGTAATTACACCTAACCACCCCATTCATTTCTATGGGAAGAATCGCTTCCATAGACTTGTATGGAAGCGATTCTTCCCATAGAAATGAATGGGGTGGTTAGGTGTAATTACACCTACTCACCACTACCCCTTTACGGCCAGAATGTAAACAACGAAGAGGAGGCAGCGCTGATACGGCGCGCGCCTCCTCTTCAAACAGCTGATTGGCGGGGGTGCCGGGTGTCGGACCCCCGCCGATCTGATATTGATGACCTATGCTGAGGATAGGCCATCAATATATATAACTCGGAAAACCCCTTTAAGAAAGCTTGAGCTGACAACAACCAGACACAATACATTAATAGAACATATCCTCAACTACTACTGAAAAATCAGTAGTGAATCCTGAAATACTTTTCTCATTCATTAACTTTTCTGAGTTTTTAAAGTGCTGAATAACAAGTGACCTCAGGCAAAGACACTCATAAGCGCTGTGCTCTCAGACAGGATGTGTGATCACACCCAATTTCTAAATGTACTCAGCTAGTAAACAAGTTGAGGGCTCCGGCCACAGGCTGTCGCACCATAAATACGACACCACTAACATTTCTGCTTTAACCCTTTTGTTGCCAGGGGTGTTTGGACATTTTGCACCTCTGGTAGTCAGGGAATTTTTTTGCAGTTTTCAAATGTACAAATATAACCTAAATGAAAAATAAAACACCTTCATGCAATTTTGCGTCAAAATAAAAAACTGCATTAAAAGTTGATATTAGTAGGTAAAACAGAAAGTTACATGCACCAGACACACAGTTCATACATTCTACTTAGGCCTAAATTTACATGCACATATCTTCCTAAAATCACCAGAACTGAAAAGACCTAACATTATTTTTATGCTGCAAATTAAAAAAGTAATCTACAAAATACAGGGACTACAAGCCTTAAAAAGTAAGTGAACCACCTTATAGATTTCATGAAAGCAGACAACCTGGTGATTGCAGTTGCCTTGATGGACTGTTAACAACCATGTCTGCCTTCATGTAACTTTGTCACAAACATGATTTTAAAAGATGCATCAAAACAAATATTTGCACGTAAAACACACATCCAGTCAGAGGTTTACACATAAAAAACGTAAAAATAATGTATTGAGGAATGCAAAACTCATATATACCACAAGTTTTTACATCAACAACAGCTTGTGCTGTAAAAAACACTGGAACGGAGGCCATGTATTATTTGGTCATCATCCACATGTAACAGCTAGCATGTTACAAAAATCTACATTTGCTGGGAATGCAAAACATACTGATATATATATACCGTATTTTTCGCCCTATAAGACGCACCGGCCCATAAGACGCACCTAGGTTTTAGAGGAGAACAATAAGAAAAAAATATTTTTCATCAGACCTCAGGTTAGATCACCAGTCAGACCCCCAATGTTAATCAGACCTTAGCTGACAGCCCCAATCAGACTCCCAATGTTAATAAGACCCCCAACAAGACCCCCAGCGCTATTCTCTTCTTCCTGCTGTCAGCTGTGCTGTGACCCAGCGCGTACAGCGTGAGGTCACAGAGTGCCCTCACACTGTGCACAGCACAGCTGACAGCCGAGGACCAGGAAGCGGTAAGTACAGAGTCTTCACCGCTTCCTGGTCCTCCAGTGCTAATGAGCGCTTCCATAATGAAAGCGCTCATTAGCATTCACCCCATAAGACGCAGGGACATTTACCCCCCACTTTTTTTGGGGGGGAAAGTGCGTCTTATGGGGCAAAAAGTACGGTATTTATATCCTGATAATTAATACACCTTCATGCAACTTTGAAGTAAATAGTGATTATACCAAAATTGGAAAGAAATTCACATTTTCAACTAAAATGCAACTAAAATGCATACTCTAAATGTCCCAAAGCAAATAAAATATAGTCTGCAAAAACTGTAAGATGTGCTGCATGTGTTAAAGAAATGTGGCATGTGTTGAAGATATGCAAAAACTTCAAGAATGTAAAAAATTATGAAGTAATTATGAATTATGTAGTATATAGAGATGAGCGAATGTGCTCGAAACGAGCACTGTACCGCTCGGCTCCCCTGCGCCGCTCGTCCTGAGGAGGACGGAACCGGCTGCCTGCGCCCATGCGAGCGCAGGGGAGCCGGGCAGTACAGTGCTCGTTTCGAGCACGTTCGCTCATCTCTAGTAGTATACTTTTATAATTTTCCATCCTCCTACAAGCTGTAATCCAAATTAAAAATGATAAATCCTTGAACCTATTGACTTTTAGGCAGGTATAATATCGGTGTGTTCTTGCTTCTGTATTATGAAAACAGGGCAGAAAATCAGAAAATAAGTTGAGTTAGAGAGCCATACCGCTTGTTCTGATAAACGACGTGAAGTCCATGTGTCGCATCCATAATATGGGAATAAAAAAATGGCCCCTCCGTAACACCTGTCTGAAAAGCGGCTAAATGCTGGTTAAAAAAAAAACCCTGCATTGAAAATCATTGTTTACTGAACTGACTACTGAACTGCCACAAGATATGTTTTTGCAGGGAAAGGATTAAAGGGAACCCATCACTTCCCCTGACAGTCTTAGTAACTACTTTTAGTGGTACAATGGGGGTATATCACTACAAGGAGAACGGTGCGGGGGGAGCTGTGGCTCAAGGTCCGGGGGAGTCCGTCCACCACCAAGTGCTGCTCCCATATAAGTGAATGGGAGCGCACCCCGCATGTGTGGCCCTTGCTCCCATTCATTTCTATGGGGCTGACGGAAATAGCCGAGCCAGCTCAGCTATTTTTGGCGGCTCCATTGAGATGAATGGAGGGCAGCTGTACATGTGCAGTGCGCTCTCCATTAATTTCAGCACTATGTTTTCGTTGTAGGTGTGGGTCCCAAAGGTGGGACCTGCACCTATCAGACAATGGGGGCATATCACTAGGATGTGATGGCAAAAACAGCTTTAAAGGCTTATTTAGACAAGTAGATAATCATTCAGGCAACTGAAGACAAGATTGACCTAACACAACTCCAATGATCACAGCAAGCATTTACATACAGGGAGTATCGTGTACAAATGTGTTCATATTTGATCATGTTGATAGGTCTAGTCATCGTGCCTATTGGTAAAAGGACGTTTTAAGCCTTCATATTTTGGGCAATCTAAGCTTTAAAACAGCATTAGATTGCATTATCTCCTCTACAACAGGAGAGGTAGCCTTTAGAAATTGAGTCAGGAGTGATAACAGCTGAAAGTGAAAAGAAGTTTCAGCTGCCTTCACTCCTGACCTGAATGCTAAAAGCTATATTTCTCTTCCTATAGCAGTTAATGCTTTAATTCTAATTTTAAAGCTTGGATTGTCAGCTTTCAAACAAAACCATCTCTCACATTTCTAGTTGCTACACAGTCCCAGATACTGAGCCACAGATTAAAGTTATCATGTTATTTATACCAGTGTACACAGCAAAAATAAAATCTTAAAATTGCTATTTTTATCTTCACCGCTAAAAGTAAAATATAAATACAATATATGTACACCAAAACGGTTAAAAGAAAACTAAAACTTGTCCTGCAAAACTCAAGGTTTCATATGGCTAAATTGAAGAAAAAAATAGTTATCATCACTAGAACTCAAAGGGGGAAAAATGTTACTGGTCCTTAAGGCTAATATTAGTTATGTCACTGAGGGGTTAAAGTTCACTTCCGTCCCCTGAGTTGTGCACCAACTATATTTATTTCAAGCATAATTACAAAATCTACATTAAAAAAACAACATTTTTGGTACGTTTTTTTCAATGTTAATGTGACATTTTAAATATATAAATATATAATTTATATTTTAAATCTATACTGTATCTAGGAAGGGGGGTTGGAGTGCTATATTAGAAAAATTGTGCTTCGATTATTATAAAGGTATGTCAAAAATATATTAGCGTAGAGTTTAAGGCATAATAATGAAATGGATATTCACTTTAACCACATAACTGCTTAGTCCAATCAACTGGGGAAATATCACAGAAATCGAGCCGGGAATAATCGCGGGTAAAACCTGATTTCTAACAGTGATATCTTCCTATGTACTGAAGATAATATTGTCATTCTGGCATTATTTGAAAGCTTGGAATGTCAGCTTTCAAACAATACAATACATATCTCTAGCTGGTACCAAACCAGAGATATGAGCAGTTAAGCAGTTAAAGCAGCTGCCCCCCTCCTTGTAGGTCTGGAGGAGAATGAGGGAGCAGCTGCAGAGCTGACAGGCTGCAGGAGGAGAGAAAAATAGTAAAAAATATATAGAAATGTGGCATAATCATCAGCATACTGACCCACACAATAAAATTATGTTATTTTTACCACACAGTGAACGCCATAAATAAATTCCACAGGACGTAAATAAATTCCACAAACTAAGGTAAAAATTGCTGTTTTTTATCTTTCTTCCAACAACTAATCTCGCAAAGTAAAAAAAAAAAAAATTAGAAGAAAAAATTAAAAAGCTATGCTACAACACAAAGGGAGAAAATATTATTGGTCCTTAAGGCTAAAATTAATTATGTCACTAAGGGGTTAAAAAGTTAAAAGTGTCCCCTGAGTTGTGTGCCAACAAGATTTACTGCAGACACACATTAAAAATCTACAATAAAAAGTGACATTTTTGGGAGGGTTTTTCCAATTTTAACGTGACTGTAGGAGGTTAAGAAACGATTGGATCTTGGAAGAAGGCTTCTGGACTGTTCTGTGTATGGTAAGCTTATAAAACTAAAAACAATCACTTGTTTATGAAGTCAAGACTTAACATGGAAAAATAAAGCAGTGCCCTCAGCTTCACAATACTTAATATTCAAATCTACCCCTAATAGAAGGACCACATGTGAGAGTAATTCTCCTTCATAGCAAAGACCATTGGCTTGGAATTTATTATGTTGGACTGGCCTTCAGATACCATTGTAATACTGTAATGTTGTCAGCGTTTCAATATACTTTGTTTCCTGTTTGTTTTGGCATTCGGTAGGGAAATGAGCAGTGTGTTACTGGTTCTTGTCTTAGATACAGAGGGAAACAGGCTTCATATCATTTTGTGACCCAGCAAAAACAGATCTTTGAACATTGCGTAGAAACAGAATTGGACAAGATTGGTAGCTTTCTGTGTAAAATCTATTGCAGGAAAAAAAGTTGCATCCTGTAGAAGTTGTTGTTTATTTGGTTCTATGAATAGGAATCTGATCATTTGCTATAGACAACAACCATAACCATTTGTCTAGATACTAGTGATAGTGTTGCAAGAGCCCTCTAGGACATTCATAACTGCTAATAGGGTATATTGACAAGGACTTGATGAGACAGAAGCTTTAATGAGGATTTACACTCAATATGTAAAGATGGCCATACACAAATAATAGGAAGGAGAAATTGGGTAAGTATTTTTGTTTTATTTAAAGGGGTTATCCCATGACTACTGTAAAACATGAAAATCAGAGATCATATAGTACATGACAATCTCTTTCTAACAAAGTTAGAACCAGTCCTGTACCTCACATGGATCCATAGATCTCCCCATTCATTGCTCTGCTAGATTTATATCAAGCTGCCAGCTCAAGGGGAGTGTCTTTTCTGCTGCAGATAAGGGGGTGTGTCTCAGCTCTCCCTATCACAGCTCAGGAGGTAATTGAAGGATGAAACTCAGCATGTGCGGCCTTCTCACTGTGAAGGACAAAGGAATAAGGAAACAAAACAAATGGCAGGTGGCGCTATACAGATACATTTTATTCAATAACTTAGTATGTTAATGTTTTAATTAAAGGCAATTACAAAACAGTTCAGATCCTGGAGCTAGTTTGAAAACTGTAGAATATTTTTTGTGGCACAACCCATTTAAAGAGATACTGGCATTTTTCTGTTTTCATAAAAGTGACTACAGGAAACAAAGCCACATTGATAGCCACTTTTGATTTAACTTTTCAGAAATCAAAGCCAAAAATCTGTCATCAGTAACAAAGGGACAATATTAATGCCATACACTAGTGTGCAAAGGCATAAGAAACTGCTAAATTACATCCAGGCTTATCTTTGCGCGCATGGAGTTGTCATCCCACTTCCTCCAGCGCCCATGGGTAGAATATACGAGTCTGCATCCATAGGCTTTCTAACATGGCTCCGGTCTAGTTCTGAAATCGGTCAGGAGAAGCACAGATATGGGACATCCAGAGGATCAATGTACGTCCTGTACAAGCATCTGAGCTGACTGCTTCCAGTGCATGTGCAATAGAAGACAGAAGTGCCCACTTGGAATGGCTATGAAGGCTGGCTTTTATTTAATTTGCTACCCATGTGGACCGGGGGAGAGGCCATTCCATAGAGGCTAAGGTAAGCTTAGCAGTGATTTAGCAGCTTCTTATGTAGTATATGGCACTACTGGAGTTTATGTAGAAAACAGACAACCCCTTTAAGGTAACAGAAAAATGACAACCAATATGGTGGCACTTCATGTTGTCACATTCACAAAAATGTCAAAATGTTATTATCTTCAATTTCCTAATATATGGCCTTTTTAGGTGAAAATATTTTCAATTTTCAGTAGAATAGAAAAGCAATGAAAAATGTGAGGAATGCTTACGGCTGTATTCCAGAATAAAAATGCTTACAGTGAATCAGACAATAAAATGACACAGCAGTATGAACCAGCCTGCGTAACCTTATTTTAACCTCACACGGTCTCAGACTTTGTTATTTCTCTTTACAATCCAGACTGTCATAGCAACCCATGCTACCTTGGCAATGAATAATTTCTGAGCTGCATACAATTTGTATTAGGATGTACATAGCAGTAATAGATAAAACAATGACCCACGGTGAACAAGGAACCACCTGTCCCCAGGCTGACACATTAGCATACAGGAGATATCATTACAGATTATTACCCAGAGGGTGCTGCACCAGACATTGATTGACAAAGGGCTCTCCATCTGCAAACATGACCCCAGTATCTTATTGTACTATTATTGGACAACCCTTCCTATAATAAAAAATCTAGATGCCCACTATATACAGATGAGCAAATCTATTCTAAAATTAAAAAATTTGACCGAATGTCTCAAAAAGTTCTGATTTTACCACACCCAAATTTTTTGACATTCGATTAGGAGTATCAAGGCGAGAGACGGAGGGAGAGAGAAAAATTACTTTTCCAGATGACTTTCTGAGTGATATGGACCCAAATTGAATCAGACGGTTGATTCGGCCGAATAGGATACAAATCGAATTTGAAAAAATTTGCTCATCCCTAGTGCCCACTACACTACAAAGTACTGGACAGTGGTTAGTAGATATGTCACCTTCATTCAAAATAAAACAATAAACGCTAAAACAATTAAAAAAGAAGTTCATTTCACATATACACTACAGTTCGGATACTTCTCTTCTCTAAAAAAATGAATAAATAAATAATAAAAAAAAATTCAACCATAGGTCATTTTCCACACTGAAAATGTATGCATCATGTGAATGAAATTTCTACAAATATAATTAACTGTGTTGGCTCTCCAATCCGCAGTGGATTTTGCACCCTCAAATCTGGACGTGTGGATAAACCCAAAAGACTATAATCAGTCATCTTGTAAACCATGAGGCATAGCTACACAAAATATATTTGAAAATTCCAACACTCTTCATTATTATAACAAAAGCAGTTGCTTGCAAGACTTCACCTACAGCAGCTACCTTTCCCAAAGACCTAGAGTACAGTCACATGATTGTCAGTTTTTCATGGCTGTTTTGCATCAGTGTGTTCATCCTTTTTCTGTCCGCCTATTTGATTTTAACATTCATGTTACAAACATTTTTAATGTCTATTAAAAAAGGATGTTAAAATCACTTTCATTGCCTTTTTTTAAATAACCACTGAAGTGCTCTCAGTATATAATATGCCTCCTTCATAGTGTCCCCAGTACTTATAATGGCCCCCAGTATCGACAGTGCCAACAAACTAAAATAAATAAATAAATAAATATATACTCACCACAGGTACTCACAGGAACACTCACTCTGCATTGGAGGCAGTAGGACCTGACACTCCCAGTATGGTCAAGTGACATCACAGCGCTGGGAGCATCAGGTCCTGCTGCCTCCGGTGTGGAGAAAGTTTTCCCATGTGTGCCATAAATAGGGTGTGTATTTTTATTTTAACTCCCTGCCTTCTGCACCACTCATTTACACATTTTAATGATATTAGCAGGCCCATTAATGGGTGCACTTCTACCTAAACAGCCATCACAAGGCCATTTTTAGTATGAATGTACCTAACTATAAAAATCAAAATCCCCCTGGACTTGAGTACAGCAGAATAATATAACAACGGGGCAATCATCAGAAAAGATATACCAAGCACATATCAGATTGACAGACAAAAATGTAGCATAATAAACTTACGAACAGATGACAGAAAACTGGATGAGGGTGGCAATGGATGAGGAAGATGGAGTCTGGCAATGGAACAGACAGCAGATGGCAATGGGGTACGGGTAGAGAACAATAAATGCATGTAAGAGGAATAAAGCCTAGTAGAAGATGACCCTGAACTGCTAAGTCCAACAAGACAGTAGGGAATTAAAACCTTAACAGCAAACAAGCTGAACTCACAAATATAACTATGGTCACTACCTCTCTGACTAGCCATGCTGCACTGACCTGCTCCACCACACTCCCTGATGAGCCGAATCAGGCAAACCGTGTCGAAGCAGGAGCTTAGATGGTCTTTCAATAGTATAAGGGAGCATGTTAGGCTAGGGTTTAGGTTTGAGTACTGGCCAGGGTCGCCGTTCTAATAGCAAGTGCTTCACTATTCTGGGTCCCCTGCTCTTTCATCTATTTAGGAATCGTGGCAGTGCAAGCCCCAGAAGAGAAGCTTATTGAATTGCCTGCGATGCAGATGGAGTGGTGAAGAATGATATTTCTTGAACAATACATGATTGTGTTCATCATCTCTGAAAGTGAGACATTTTCAATCTATTTATGTTGTGTTATGAGATTAAAGCAGCGCAAATCCTTTTATCTTGTGACAGGAGTTGGGTATGTCAGATTCATAGACATTAAATGGAGAAGCAGGGTACATGCATGATAACAGTTCCATTCAAACTCCTCACAGCGGGCGTGTAGTATGGAGGAACAGAGGCTGGTGATCTGTGGGGTTTCCAGTGGTGGGGTACCCTGCGAACATACTTTATTCAACTATCATTATCATGAGCATAGGTGATAAATGTTTTGGAGGGGATAACTTCTTTGAATTACAAATAGTTTATCCTTTAACAAAATGTGAAGATATAAAATTCACCTAGACACATGGAGGGGCTTTTACTAAAGTTTTTACACCATTATAGTGGTGAAAAAAACTTGCAAACTGGTGTAAGTTTTACAGTAGATGAAGTCTACACCAGCCACGGACTGCTAGAGATGCTACAAATTTATTTAGAGGCATCTTCCTCTTAATAAGTTAGGCGCATCTCACTCCGGCGCACAGGTATTAAGACTGGCGCATGGATGAACCAGTCTTAATAAATGTCCCTCACTGACTTCAGATTTACCATAATCTGATGTTAAATAAATAATGTCTTCTTGGAGACAGGCAGGGATGCACCTAGCCTTTCTGCAGAGTGAGATGAAATCTGAAACGGTGCCCCCACCCCATGCCAAATTCTCAACTTAACCCCTTCCCTCCAACCCTACTATTGAAGAGATAATTGGAAAACTTAACATAGAGGGTAATACAGCACTACAAACCAATTACATCCAGAGATATTTTCTCTGATGAAGACATTCTCTTTCCTCAACTTCTCCATTTGGACCAGACCACCATGATGATTTCTTTCAGCCATCTCTCGTCTCTGGAGAGTTTGACACACAGGCATCTTAGTTTCCTACTTTTCCATAATCTTCCCCACCTTCTCAACACCACATCCTTCCACCCCAGTTCTGTGCCCACTGTGTTCCCCAATACTACACTTCAGAAACTACTAGTACCACACAGCTGGATAATTATATAATAATGTAATAATTATTGGCACACAGTGGCCTAAGAAATAGCCAAAAGTCCCACCAATAGTAATAATTCTCTGCCACAGTAAACACTTGCTGTTAACAGTGCCACCAATAGTAATAATGCCCCCACTGTTCTCCAGAAGTAATAATGCCCCCACAGTACCCATATTAGTAATCATGTTCCCCATGGTCACATTGTAAGTAATAATGCCCACCATAATGCCTCCCAGTAGTAATAATTTTCCATACAATGTGTGCCAGTAGAAAAAATGCCCCCTAATATGTGACAATAGAAAAAATGCCCCCTTTTAATGTGTGCTAAATCAAAAAATCCCCCCTTATAATGTGTGTCAGTACAAATAAATTGCACATTATAATGTGTACTGGTACAAAAAAAGTCCCCTTATGTGTGCCAGTACAAAAATGCCACATTTTGTGTGCCAGAACAAAAATGTCCCCTTTTAATTCCCCAAGTGAAACCAATGTCCACACAGTCCTCCTCATATGTGTGCCAGTATGAAAAAATGACCCTTCTTTGTGCTAGTACAAAAATGCCCCCCTTATAACGTGACAATTTCAAAAAATACCCCCTTAGTGCCCCCCCCCCAGTAGAACCAAAGTCCCTATAGCGCCCCCTCTTTTAATTGTGAAAGTACAGTGATCTGACACACCCCAACAAGTTTGCAAGTTTGGCAGATGAGGGGGATGCCACTTCAGGGAGAGCACTGCTGCAGCTGGACATTTCGTCTGCCAGTCAGGGGAATGTCAGCTCCAGTAAGCAGGGGGCCAGGAGAGCAGGACAGGCCAGACAGGTGCTGGAGGTGGGAGACTCAATTATTAGGGGTACAGAGAGGGCAATCTGTCACAAAGACCAGGATCGTCGAACGGTGTGTTGCCTTCCTGGCGCTCGAGTTCGGCACATCGCGGAACGGGTTGACAGATTACTGGGAGGGGCTGGAGAAGATCCAGCAGTCATGGTCCATATCGGTACCAATGACAAAGTTAGAAACTGATTTTAGGGATTTAGGGCATAAGCTTAGGGCAAGGACCTCAAAGGTAGTGTTTTCCGAAATACTGCCTGTACCACGAGCCACACAAGAAAGGAAGCGCAAGATTAGGGAGGTAAACAAGTGGCTCAAGAACTGGTGTAGGAAGGAGGGATTTGGGTTCTTGGAGAACTGGTCCGACTTCTCTGTGCACCTCAATGGGGAAGGGGCAGCTGTTTTGGGGGAGAAGATTGCTAGAAGGCTGGAGGAGTGTTTAAACTAGGGACTGGGGGGTAGGGTAACTACATTATAGGAGGGGAAGATAGTGCAGATAGAGACCTGGGGCAAGGTAATGGAACTGGGGGAGGAATGGAAGGAGGAACTAGAACAGTTGAGAAGGAAAGGTGTAGGGTAAAAAATGTACATAAACCTCTTAACTGTATGTACACTAATGCCAGAAGTCTAACTAATAAAACTGGCTAACTGGAATTAGTGATGTGTGAGGAGGACTACGACATAGTGGGAGTAACTGAGACATGGCTGGATGATAGCTATGACTGGGCAGTTAACGTACAGGGTTACAGTCTGTTTAGTAAGGATCGTCAAAACCGTAGAGGGGGAGGGGTCTGCCTTTATGTAAAGTCCTGTCAAAAGCCCACACTCCGGGAAGATATAAGTGAGGGACATGAAGATGTGGAGTCACTGTGGGTAGAAATAAATGAGGCCCAAAACAATAATAAAATACTAATAGGAGTTTATTATAAACCATCTAATATACCAGAGTCCACAGAAAATCGACTTCTAAATGAAATAGACGAGGCGGCAAATCATAATGATGTCGTTATTATGGGGGACTTCAACTACCCAGATATAGACTGGGAAACTGAAACCTGTATATCTCATAAAGGAAACAGGTTCTTGGTAATAACCAAAGAGAGACAGCCATACTGGACTTAGTATTAACCAATAGACCTGACAGAACAACAGATGTGCAGGTTGGGGGACACCTGGCAAATAGTGACCATAAAATAATAACCTTCCAAATGTCATTCAAAAGAGCGTTTCTTCAGGATGGAACAAAAAATACCAAACTTTAAAAAAGCAAAATTTAGCCATCTAAGAGAGGCCATTGGCCTAACTAACTGGGACAAAGTCCTCAAAAATAAAAATACAGCCACAAAATGGGATATTTTTAAAAGCATCCTAATATCTAATTGTGAGAGGCACATATCTTATGGGAATAAAAGGTTAAGGAACAAGAAAAAAACAATGTGGATAAATAGAACTGTAAAGAAAGCAATAAATGACAAAAAGAAAGCATTTAAATCACTAAAACAGGAGGGGAGCGAGGAAGCATTGAAAAACTATAAGGAAACAAATAGAATATGTAAAAGACAAATAAAAGCAGACAAACTAGAGACCGAGAGATTAATCGCCAAGAGAGTAAAACTAACCCTAAAATGTTCTTTAATTATATAAATGGTAAAAAGTATAAACCTGAAGGGGTCGGCCCCTTACAGAGTAATGAGGGGGAAGTTGCAGAGAGAGATGAGGAGAAAGCAAAGCTACTAAATATTTTTTTTTCCACTGTATTCTGTATTCACAGAAAATATCATTTCAGATGAAATGCAGAATATAAAAGTAAATTCCCCATTAAAAGTGCCCTGTCTGACCCAGGAAGAAGTACAGCGACGTCTTAAAAAGATTAAAATAGACAAATCACCAGGACCGGATGGCATACACCCCCGTATCCTAAGAGAATTAAGTAATGTTATCGCCAGAGCAGACCCTTATTTCTGACATTTAAGGACTATATGCTGACAGGGAGTGTTCCACAGGATTGGCGCGTAGCAAATGTGGTGCCAATATGCAAAAAGAGTCCAAAAACAGAGCCCGGGAACTATAGGCCAGTAAGTTTAACATCTGTTGTGGGTAAACTGTTTGCGGGTTTTCTAAGAGATGTTATCTTGGAGTAGTGGGGTACCACAGGGGTCAGTGTTGGGCCCTATTCTCTTCAATATATTTATTAATAATCTTGTAGAAGGCTTGCACAGTAAAATATCAATTTTTGCAGATGACACTAAACTGTGTAAAGTAATTAACACAGAAGAGGACAGTACACTGCTACAGATGGATCTGGATATACTGGAGGCTTGGGCAGAGAAGTGGCAGATGAGGTTTAACACTGACAAATGTATGGTTATGCATATGGGATGGAATAATGCAAGTCACCAGTACATACTGAATGGTAAAACATTGGGTAACTCTGACATGGAAAAGGACCTAGGAATTTTAGTGAACAGCAAACTAAGCTGTAGAAACCAGTGTCAGACAGCTGCTGCCAAGACCAATAAGATAATGGGTTGCATCAAAAGGGGCATAGATGCCCGTGATGAGAACATAGTCCTGCCACTTTACAAATCACTAGTCAGACCACACATGGAGTACTGTGTACAGTTCTGGGCTCCTGTGAACAAGGCAGACATAGCAGAGCTGGAGAGGGTTCAGAGGAGGGCAACTAAAGTAATAACTGGAATGGGTGGACTACGGTACCCAGAAAGATTATCAAAATTAGGGTTATTCATTTTAGAAAAAGACGACTGAGGGAAGATCTAATAACTATGTATACATATATCAGGGGTCAGTACAGAGATCTCTCCCATCATCTATTTATCCCCAGGACTGTTACTGTGACGAGGGGACATCCTCTGCGCCTGGAGGAAAGAAGGTTTGTACACATAGAAGGATTCTTTACGGTAAGAGCAGTAAGACTATGGAACTCTCTGTCTGAGGAGGTGGTGATGGTAAGTTCACTAAAAGAGTTCAAGACGGGCCTGGATGTATTTCTGGAGGGTAATAATATTACAGATTATAGTTACTAGAGATGGGTCGTTGATCCAGGGAGTTATTCTGATTGCCTGATTGGAGTCAGGAAGGAATTTTTTCCCCTAAAGTGGGGAAAATTGGCTTCTACCTCACAGGGTTTTTTTGCCTTCCTCTAGATCAACTTGTAGGAAAACAGGCCGAACTGGATGGACAGATGTCTTTTTTCGGCCTTATAAACTATGTTACTATGTATGTTACTATGTTACATAAAATACTCCTTTTCAGTGCCCCCATTAGAGTCCTTGTCACTATAGTGCCCCCCCTATAATGTGCCAGTACAAAAAAATGCCCCTTTATGTGAGCCAATAAAAAAATACCCCCTTTTAGTATCCCCCTTATAATGTGTGCCAGTGCAAAATGCCCCAATTTAGTGCTCCCAGTAGAAACAATGCCCCCGTAGTACTCCTCCTGGTTATAGTAATGTCCCTCCCCCATTGAGGTCCAACAGCATGCTGGCAAATAAAAATAATGAACTCAAATACTTACTTCCATGCGGCTGTCAGTGATGCATCTTCCGGTCTGTGTCCTGAACTGTATGCTGCCTGGCGGCGCTATGATAATGTCATCACGCTGTGCGGCCCAGGTGGTGTGATGAGAATGTCACTGCGCTGTCCTCTGATAGGCTTCTGGCCGAGTGCCTATAGCTTATTAGAGGGAACTTTGGGGCAGGGAGATATCGCTCCCGTGCCCTGATGCAGCATTCAACTGTATCACCATGCTGAGAGATGAGTTTCCACAATGGAGGCACTCACTGTTTATGGCTCTGCTGCCTCCACTTGTCACTATGTGGCACTGCCTGAGGCAATCGCCTCAACTCGCCTAATTGGTAGCATGCCCCTGGAGACAGGTAATCACATGACAACTGTATCCTCTAGAAGATAATGGAATCTGACACTAATGAATATCACTAGTGCAGCACTTAAAAAGTATCTTTCAGTTAAAAATCGCATGACTAAAAATGCATGTAAATACCATCTACTCATGATCTGATTGTATAGTACTAAGCATCACACAGCAAATGTTCCTTAGTGTCTTGAGACTTTTATGTAAAGGTAAATGGCAACATTAGCCACTGAATAGTTCCTTGAAATGTGAATCAGACAGTTGAACTGCTGTCATTGTCACTATAGTTCCTTGGTTCACAGTAATGGGGCATTCAAAGGTCATCTTGGTCATAGTTACAGCTACAAACTGACAACATCTCTGACCATAGCCATGCAACGCCCCAGATCCGTACCATGCAAGTCACTTATAGGCAAACTTCCTGGTATACAGGTCTCTGGAATTGATCTGAACGTCCTAGTCTTCAGATCACTACTGGGCTGGAACATTTCTAGATGGTACCCAGAAATCAAATTCAATTTTTGGCAACTTTTAGATATTAATGAGTTGTATAACAGGAACATTTTGAACCACTAGGAAGTCTTGTTCAAAAGAATATGTCACTCGCCAGTGAGCTACTTCTGAAATGGAATCTATCACAATAAAAGAAATCCAACTATGATATAAGAAAGAAGATTATATGTAAATTATCTAACAGTAAAGTGAAAGTGTTTGCAGAAGTAGCACACTGCCCATTTTATACTTATGCAATGCCAGCATGGGAGGCAAATCGGAGAGAAGTTCTTGTAGATCATGCCAAAAGTACAGGTATTAGGACAATGAGATATTTACTTAGTAAACAACCAGAAAAATAGATATTTACAGAAGAAATGTATATGCTCTCACATCTGGCAAGTGAAGAACACACAAGTCATGTAAAAAATGCATTTCAGAATTACAGATTTATGAGGACCCTTGTTTAAATCACTCAACACAATAGATATAGTAGATTTAGAGGGGTTGGTCCCCTTTTCTAGACCCCCCAGCATGGAAAAACCCACAGTGGTGACACCATGGGTGACACAAGACCACTACACCGATTACGTGACCTGGGGTCAAACAGGTTAGTATAGTACTAGTGTTAAAATGATCTGGCAGGCTGTTCCTGTAGAGAAGCTGTATATGGCATAGCTGCAAGTAACATTTTAGTCTGTCCGAATTCCGGCACTCATGCCAGAAACAGGCTGGACCCCCTGGGTCCCATTATAATCAATAAGCTCTGGTGGGGAAAGGCAGAATACAGCTATGCAGGATAAGATGAACTGTGACGAAGAAGTAAGTATGATCAACACCACAAGTCCTGCCACACTGAGGAGTTGTAGAAAAGGTCCCCAGGGGTGAACAACCCCGTTAAGGTAAATTTCTCCAATCGTAACATGATTTGACAATATGGTACACACAGGTCAAGATCACTAAAGGCCCATTTACATGGGGTAATGATCAGCCAAACAAGCCCAGCAATAAGATGACAAACAAGTCATTGATCATGTCTTTTATGTGGGCAAAAATGAACCGTAATTAAAAAAGTGACTCCTTTAGATATGAAACACACATTTCAACATTTTCAGCTTATTTTGGCTTTGACAATTTTAGAGTGAAAAAAAGGAAAGGAGTACCTTACAAAAGTATGGGGACCCAAGGACATTTGAGTGCCCAGATAAATTTGACTGAGCTCTCAGACTTTATATTGCCTGTTAGGGTTAAGATTCATTAACAAAGGCCAAATGATGCAAATTCCAAAGCTTTATAAACACCCAGACTGCTCTAATCTTGTCCCAAAAAAAACAGCAGCCATGGGTTCTTCTAAGAAGCTGCCTAACACTCTGAAAATGAAAATGTGAAAGCAGGAGGCTATAAAAAGATAGTAAAGTGTTTTCAGGTTGTCTTTTTCTCAGTTTGAAATGTAATTAAGAAATGGTGGTTATTAGGAACTCTTTCATTGCTCTAGCTAACTGATGAATGGGGCATTCTATTAAAATAACCCCGACTGCTCAAATAGGATATTGGAAAATTATGTTTTGAAGCAGCCAACCACTGTAAAGTTTTAATATGATTTACAACTTTGCTTCTGAACTAGCAAGCTTACCCATTACAAAGAGATTAGGCAAGGGATTTCACCACTTGGTATCATATAATTATATGATGCCACACATCATAATTTTTATCTAATATCTTAAAGTCCTAAATTCCTGCAGTGAACTGTCATGAATATTGTCAGTTTAAAGGTTATGTACACCTTTGGGGGCAATTTTTTTTATTCTTGCCTTGTACTTATTTTGAGCTAAAAATCATTTTTTATTTCATTGGTTTTTATATAAAATATGGCATCCAGAGCTGAGATGCTGTAGTAGCAGCCTGTGGATTTTATCTCTATTCCGTCATCTTGGGAGCAGTCAGGCTCCTTATCTCTGCTCTCTTACATTATAAACACTCATTATAGCTCAGTTCTCATCTTACTGATAAGAATGTGGCTTAAATATGTGCTCATGACTAGTGTTCCCTTTAAGCTGCGCGGGTGCGTGGCCGCGCAGCTATTGTGGTGCCTCCAGCTCACAAGTTTTTAATGTGCGCTCACCCTGCAAGCCGTTGCCCATAATGCCCACACATTTCTCCTACTACCAGGGCCGCACCACCAAATAGGTGAGGTGAGGCAATCGCTTCAGGCAGCGCGGCCCTGGTGACAAGTGAGGGGCTGCAGCATCAGGGCAGCGGGAGATGAGCGCTTCCATTGTGGAAGCACTCATCTCCGTATTAATCTGTATCGCCGTCCTCAGGACAGCGATACACATGGATGCTGCAGGGGAGGGAGAGGCGTCTCCCTTCCCCATTCTTCTGCAGGCACTATGCCTGAGCCGTACAGCGCGGGACACAGGCCGGAAGTAGCCTGCATCTCAGCACTGAAAGCGGCATGGAGGTAAGTACTGCGTCTGATGGGGCGAATGCTAATGAGTGCTTCCATTATGGAAGCGCTCATTTGCACCGGAGGACCAGGAAGCGATGAAGGAGCTGTACTTACCGCTTCTTGGTCCTCCTCTTGGCTGTCGGCTGTGCGCACAGCGTGAAGGCGCTCTGTGACCTCATGCTGTGCGCGTCAGATCACAGCACAGCCGAAGGAGGAGGGAGAAGAGCACGGGTGGAGGAGAGCGTCCAGGAGCAGGAGAGGTAAGTGCTTTTTTTATTTTATATTCTCTGCGGCCGGCTGATACAGGCATTGGGGCTGATAGAGGCATTGGGGGCTGATAGAGGCATTGGGGGATCATATTGGGGGCTGATAGAGGCATTGGGGGCTGATATTGGGGGCTGATAGAGGCATTGGGGGCTCATATAGGAGGCATTGGGGGCTAATACAGGTATGGGGGCTCATATAGGAGGCATTGGGGGCTGTTATTGGAGGAACGGGGGCTGATATAGGAGGCATGGGGGCTGATATTGGAGGTATTGGGGGCTGATATGAGAGGCAATGTGTGCTGATGAGAGGCATGGGGCTCTTATCTGAGATATGATTGGGGGTTATTCACATTGGGGTCTGATCTGAGGTCTTATTGGGGTCTTATTAACATTGGGGTCTGATTGGGGCTGTGAGCTGAGGTCTGGTGTAAAATATTTTTTTTCTTATTGTCCTCCTGTAAAACCTAGGTGGGTCTTATGGGCCGGGGCATCTCATAGGATGAAAAATACGCTATATGTGTTAATTTTTTTATATGGCACAATACAGAAGAGGAGCGCTATGGGGGCACTGTGGGGGCACTTCTTTTTGGCACATGATTGGGGGGCATCTAGGGGGGGGTCACTTACTGCCACATGATTGGGGGTATCCATAGAGGGGCACTTCTTACTGGCACATGATTGGGGGGCACTAACTGGCACATGATTAGGGGCATTCATGGAGGGGCACTTCTTACTGGCACATGATTGGGGGGCATCTATAGGGGGCACTAACTGGCACATGATTGGGGGTATCCATGGGGGGGCACTTACTGGCACATGATTGGGGGGGCATCTATGGGGGGCACTTACTGGCACATGATTGGGGGGGCATCTATGGGGGCACTTCTTACTGGCACATGATTGGGGGCATCTATGGAGGGCACTTCTTACTGGCACATTATTGGGGGCATCTATGAGGGCACTTCTTACTGGCACATTATTGGGGGGCATCTATGGGGGGCACTTCTTACTGGCACATGTTTGGGGGGGAATCTATGGGGGCACTTCTTGCCGGCATATTATTGGGGAGCACTATGTGGGCATCTACTGATGCCACAAAGAAGGGGTATTTTATATGGGGGGCTCTGTATAGGGGCATTTTATACTGGGACACATTATGGTGGGTACTATGGGGAAGGCGGGAGGAGTACTATGGGGTTATCTACGGGGGGCACTAAGAAAGGGTATTTTATACTTATTATACAAATATATACAAATTATAGGGGACACTGAGGGCATCTACTGCGGCATTTTATACTGGTACATTATGGGGGCACTATGAGGAAGGGGGAGAGGAGCACTATTAGGGTATTTACTGGGGGCACTATATAGGGGTATTTATACTGGCACATTATGGGGGCACTGTGGGGACATTAGCTCACCTGGGGGCAATAAAAGGGGGTATTTTTTGCACTGGCACATTATAAGGAGAATTATTACTGGGGAGCATTATGGTGGGCTTTATTACTACTGGGGGTCAATGGGGAACATGATTACTAGTATGGGCACTATGGGAGCATTATTACTTCTGGGGCACAGTGGGGACATGTTGGGGGCACTTTAGGAGCACTATCACTACCATGTGTGCTCTAGCAGAGCACTATTACTATTGGTGGGACTTTAAGGAGAGCTATTACTGTGGGGGGCACCCTGGCACAGTATCAGCTTAGCACAGTTATTTTTGGGGGAACTTTATGGTTACACTATTAGTGTCAGGGACACTATTTGCTGGGCGCAGTTATTTTAGGACACTGTGTGTCAATAATTATTGAAGGGCACTATCTGCATGGTACTAGTTTCTGTAGTATAGTATTGGGGAGCAAAGCAGCACAATATTGGGGGTGGTTGGATGATTTGTCCAGAAGATGGGAGGATGATAGAAAAGTAGTAACTAAAATTTGTTTTGTCAAACTGCAGAGACGAGAAATGGCTGAAAAATGGTGGTCTGGTCTGAAAGGAGAAGAGGAAAGAGAACATCTACATCAAAGACGACGACACTGGAAGTAAGAGGTATGTGGCGCTGTATTACCCTGTATGTTCTGTAGTGATATATATGTAATGTTAGGCGGGAAGGTGTTAGGTTGAGAATATATATATAGATTTATATGGGGCCCCAGAAATGCCACGCTCAAGCCTGGCCAATGTTTTATTTGGTAAGCTAGATTCGATCTTTGACCGAGGTGACGATTCTCATGTTTGATTTTCATATTGCCCACCTTTGACTAAGCATTGCCCAGCTCTAAGCCAACCCCGCTCAGCAGCTGCCAAGGCTTAGAGGGAACACTGTTCATGACCTCTCAGTAGTTTAGAGATAAGATTTATTAGATGACTGGCACAAAGTGAAAGTACCAGTCACACAGCTAGAAAAACAGTTAATCCTTTGTGACAGAATGGCTCAATATTTTTAATAATATATGATTTTTAGCTAAAAATGAGTAAAATGCAATCATAAACAAAATTGCCTCCAAAAGGTGTAGATATAGCCTTTAACATTCACATTTTCAAGCTTCATTCAGTCTGTCGCTTAACCTACAGACAGTTCACACATTATCTTTTAACTGGTTGGGGGTTATTAGAAAATGACAGAATTGAGTTTGCTGTCTTCTACTTTACAGTCTGGTTGAGGACATCTGAGAACCTTCATTTACTGGTAGTGTAAATGCTACAGGTAAATAGATTGGAAAAAATGCAATTTAATGTAAAGCAGAATTCGTTGAAGAGTAAAATAGTCACTGACAATAAATTGACTGTGTTCACTAGTTATTAAAAGACTGCTCCCAGGAGCCTGGGAAAGATTCATTTAGTCAGTGAACCATCTACTGACTTTGATGATAGTCCATCTATTTCATCTACAAGAATGCTTTTTATATGCACATTTTGTACGCACATTTGGGAATTATGAAAACATTTTTCTCTCCTTCTCCAATAAGATGTGCATAATTATCAGCACTGAAGGCCCAACATAAGCTTATTATTAAAGGCATATTCAAGTAAAACACTGTATCCGGGAGCTGTAATATACTGTATAAGGTAAAGCAGTATCCATAATAACGTAGCTGGCAGTTACTATTCTCTCCATTAGCATATACATTTAGGTCAGCGTGAACTCTGTAATGTATAGGCCTCAGTATTCCATTAATTCTATAAGAAGCACCAATCTTATGGCTCAAGCCGTTGTGCTATGATTCATTTGTCATCACTTCCTCCTGTATGTGCTACAGTCCTTATTCGATTGTCACAAAATAGGAACAATACCTAAAATATGATAATATTAACAACAGTTAAACTTCATCTTCTTGCTATGCAGTGATTTTGAGAGAAATAAGAGACTATGGATTTGGAACACTATGCCTTTTCTACTTTGTATATGATTTGTGTAGCCAGCTTTTAAAAGGAAATGTATCATCAGAAAAAGACATACTGTTTAAATCATCTTTTTATGTTAAAGGTTTCTCCAGGAATTCATAGAATAAAATTACTGAAAGGAAATCTGTCACATGGATTGTCACCATTGCCATGTAGAACATAACACCTCCTTCCCTGATGTACCTTTTATCCTGCGTTTGTTGTTTTCTAGTGAAAATCACCTTTGTATGAAATGCAATAAGGTGTCCACAGTAGCTGTCAGCGACTCAGCAGCAGCTTGGTTTTGCCCATATGGCTACCTGTACATGTTGCGAATTACACGCTGTTGTTTTGTGTGGATTTTTGTGCTGAAAAAATCGCAGTGTAATACAGTACCAGAAAAGTGAATGGGATTTGACACATTGACATGTTGACTTTGCTTTTTTTCTGTGCAGAAATTGCCGTATGGCTTTAGAAATTCGCATTATGAAATTTTATTTGCGCAGATTTCATGCAATTTCAATTAACTTTTTTTTAATGACACTTTTTGTATTCCTTGCCTTTTTATACTAAAGTATGCACTCCCTTATATTGTCACATTCTCTGTAAAGCAGCATTGCGAAAAATGCTTTATTACAAAAAATACATTCACTTTGGAGAAAATGACTTGTTGTTTAGATCAAGTTTTCACGTTAAACATAATTTTATAGTGTTTGGTGAATGGTGTTTTTTTTTCCATTTTGCTATGTATATTTGAAAAAAATAAATAAAACCTAAAAGATAAAACCTTAAAGGGAACCTGTCACCTCAAAAAGGCATATAAAACCGCCAGTATTACCTTATAGTAGTCCCCATGCTGTTCATAATCATGTTTCATCCAGTAGTCTGATGCTCAATAGATTAGAAAAACGATCTTTTAAACTCCATCAGCGCATGCGCAGTGCGCCACAGAAACCCGGCTAATAGCGGCAGCTGGAGACAGGATCGTGTCTCACCAAGGAGCGCACCGCGCATGCGCTAGACTTTTGCGACACCGGCCGCACTCCAGGCTGTCAACAAAAGATATCCCCTATATATAGATATGTATAGTTAACACTTCTATATAGATAGCACTGAATCCATCATTCACAATAGGTGATGGTCGCAACTTATCTACTCCCTTCTCGTACAGTGACCTCTGCACAGGTCACAGAGCACGTCTACAATACTCACCCATAGAAGTCAATGAGTCTCCACCAGTCTACTGTGTCTATGCTCCATGTGGCTGCTGTACACAATGGAGGTGATTTATCTAAACTGATGTAAATGAAAACTGGCTTGGTTGCCCAGAGCAACCAATCAGATTCCATATTTCAATTTCCAAAAGAGCTCAGAAAAATAAATGTTAAAAACATGCATAAAAAAGAACATCCACAATGAGAAAAACCTGAAAAAAAAGAAAGAATAGGGAATAAAGATAGGGAATCACATTTTCCCTATAGGTGACCCTTAAGATTTAGGAGGGGGTCCACAATAGCTGCTACGAGTTCCAATAAAATTATGGAATTACTGTGACAGAGGCTTTGGTGTTTCCCTAGGTAACACAATACTATGGGATTTTTTTTTTTTATAGGGAAAAACTGAGGTCACATGGGTGCAGCCCCCCAATATTGCTGCAATTTATTGGGGACTTTGTGTGGCCCTAGTCTTATATTTTTACACTACATCACACCAAGTCTTTAATTGATGTTTTTATATTATGAAGGATTCATTGTACTAAGATACAGAGCTCTGCTCATTAAAGACAGCTAACCGCAATCAATCTTATCACTCAACTCATTTACACAGCAGAAAGTCTTCTTTTTTTACCTTTTTTATTACTGTTCTTTCAGGACACAGTCAAGGAAATGAAGCGGGCAAGAAAAACATTCCTGGCATTTTAAAATAAATAAATAAATGCACATTTATTCTTCATTTAATTTCAGTACAGAATGTACTCATTTAGGTTGCGCACATGATGTAAACAAGGACACAAAGACTGGTAATAATTTAGATTCTGACTGATCACTCCGCATAAAGATCTCAACAGAACGCAGGAAAGTTATTTGATTAAACCACTGCTGGAGGGGTCACGGTGAAGAAGAGAAAAGAAAATAAAGCTCACCTTTAAATGAAGCATAAGGCTCTATTCAGATGAGTTTATGGGATACATCTGCAGTATATATTCGGACAGGAAAAACGACTGCTTAAGGGCTCATGCACATGGCATTTGCCCGGCTGTGCGCATATTGGAGCTCGCAAATAAAAGGTCCGCAATATGCGGGCACCGGCCGTGTGCACCACACATCACAAATGCAGACCCATTCACTTGAATGTCTCCGCAATCCGGAAGGTCGGTGAGGAATGGAGGCACAGAACCCCAAGGGGAGTTTCTGTCCATGCCTCCGCACCGTAAAAAGGTTAGTGCATGCTCTACTTTTTTGCTGTGCGGACGGACTACGGACCCATTCAAGTTGAATGGGTCTGGATCTGTCTGCAGAATGTTGTCCGTCCCCAATGCATGGAACGGCCTATCAACGGCTGTGTGCATTAGCCCTCAAGGGAATCTGTCACCAGTTTTATGGTGTTTTATGGTGACAGGTATCCTGAACTACAGGCTAGGTCACTTACTTTAATTGACGGCTGTTTTGCCAAAATTTTATACTGAACAGCTCCAGCTCGTGCCGATGAGTCCTCCTACTCATGGGCTCCCACTGCTGATTACAGTTGGAAAGAAAGGGAGGGCTAGGTGATCATGAATATGAGGACTCATGGGCATGAGCTGGAGCTGTTACTTATTTAGTTAGTATATTATGTTTGGCAAAACAGCTGTCGGTTAAAGGACTTAGCAGTTAGGTCAGAGTAGAACTGGTGACAGATTCCCTTTCAGCTTCCCCATTTTTAGCCCGAAAGTTAATATTGGTCAAGTGGATAGGGAAAGACCCCCCTACAGTAAAAGAGAAGAAAGGGGTGAATAACATTTGTGAACTGGAAAAACAATGGGCATTTACATTAAGTGACATGAAAAGCTGGAACATGAAGTGGGAGAGATGGAATAGTTGGATATTGGAAAGTATTATCTAGTTAAAGGGTGTTTTTTTTTTTTTTTTTGTTATGTCCCTTCCTCCTTCATCCCTCAATTAAGGGTGTGGGGTTGGGTTTTAGAGGGGTGGGGGCTGGGAAATAGTGTAAAGGAAAAATTTTATTGGTATATTTTTTGTAAAATGTACAGGGGACATTGAAAAAAATATGTATTTGATGTGACTCATGGAATTGTAAATGATTTTTTTATCCCCTGTTTTATGGCAATAAAATAATAAATAATAAAAAAATCTTCCCCATGGGTTTATATGGGCCAATTGTCATAAATGTCATAAGTGGTCCTCCTCTAGCATACATTTAACATAAAAATAGCTGTGTACTTTTTTGTATTGATAATATATATATATTGCATAGCACAAAAAGTGTGGATGATGGTCATAAAGCCTTCAATGCAGTGTGCACAAAGCCTTACTTATTAAATGTAATCTCTCATGCAATGGCATAGCTATAGGGGTTGGAGCAGTCACATTTGAAAACTGGCCCCTAAGCTAGGGGGGGTCCATGTGCCTCTCTCACCACAAGCTGACTCTTCCCATAATGGTCAGCATTCATCAGAGTCCTTCTGAATGGTTCTGTGGAAAAAAGGCCCCTGATGTTAACAAAAGTATAATTTGCAAATGGCGACATGATTTCCCAGTTGTGTCACCATTTGTGACTAGCTCTGACACTCTAGTGAGATTTAAATAAAAACTACCTCCATTTAGCAGACACACCCTACTCTATGCACATCGGCTAGAACACTCTCCCCTGAAGCACAGGATGCCCAGTCAAAAAGAGAGAAGGTGGAGGGAATCCTGTTAACTCCATTCCTGTTCTCTTCATCCTGCCATGATCTTCAGGTATGATTACTGTGGGAAGGGATATGAGGTTGGAGGGGAAAGCTCTGATTCTTAATACTAAGGGGGTCATTTACTCTTAATAAAAGCCTGCACTGGCAGTGGATCCACCAGAATTACGAAGAGGCGCCGGCCTTTACATAACTTCAGTGCATCTAGCGCTGCTTCTAAATGTAAGACAGCTTCTTAGCTGTCTTACATTTAGACTATTTTCTACACATAAACCAGGTATAGAAAATGGTAAATGAGACGGGCCTACCAGCCCTTCCCCGCCCATGTCACGCCCACTTTTTTAGACTTGCCGTGAGAAGGGAAAAGTTGCTGATTGCGGCACTGCATCACAATTTGTGCCTGAAATACGCCTAATACTGGCGTATTTCAGGTTAATAAATGATCCTCTAGGTTTTTCCCTGTTTTGCATGGCTGGAGAGTTCTTCTAGATCACCAACCACCAGATCACCACACATCTGCTAAGACTTTCAAACGTCTACAAACGGTTTCAGTAACGATATCATGATGTTGGTGCACAAGCTTCAATTATTTTCATGACTGTTCAAATGAAGTATTTAATTTCATAGGAAACATGTTGTTTTCATGACAAGCTCTTTCACAGGGTCAGGCCAGGCCTTTAGTTATGGTTTAGATGACCTTGGGATATACAGCCGGTAGTACAGAACATGGAAAGTATGTATTTTTTTCTCTATAAAACTCTTTCATTTCCTTATACACATACTTGGTAGAATATAAGAAGTCAACCCACTCAATATCACGACACACACTACTATCAGTACTACCAGAAACACTTAACAAATAATGGAATGGGTGGACTGCAGTGCTGACAATAAGTTCCAATATTAGGATAGCTGAGGGGTGACCTAATAACCATGAATTTATGTGACAACAAAAGGGCATCTTCTACAACAGAAAAGAGGATTCTTTACTGTATAAGCAGTGAGATTTTGGAAATCTCTGCCAACTGCCAAAGGGAATAATCATGTTGAACAATCTAAGGTCACTTTCACACAGTCAGTGTTTGAAGGCGGATTTTCATCAGGAATTGTGGGTCCAAAACACAGAACAGGCACAAATCTTTCCATTACACATTATTTCTATATAGGCTTCACTCCTGGCTTTGGATCACAGTCCCTGATGGAATCACTGATCAAACACTGACTGTGTAAAAGCAACCTTAGGGTCAATCCGCACAGATGTGGTCTGCTTCAGATTCTGAGCAGTGGAAAACTAACAAGGTATCTGAATGGAATCCCCAACAGCCAATATTGCATCCAAAGCAGTGGATCTTGATTATGGATCTTGAGTATTCATACCATAAATTTTGTACGATTGCTGCACATTTCACCTTCTGTATTACAATGGCTGAAATCTAATGCTTCTTAATAAATTAGTCACATCTCTGGTCCTCCATGCACCAGAAACTCAAATCTACGACAGCTGTAACTCACCACAGTTTCTGGCCAGTTTCAGGCCTAAGATATATTAAATGCAGCATAGGCCATTCTCAGGAACTGCAGCTCAGCTCCTATTCAAGAGAGCGGATGATGAGCTGCAGTACTTAAGAACGGCCACTACACATTGTTCAGCGTTGTGATGTTCTGGCTCCGTACACTGTACACCTCAAGAACAAAGATGGACTGGAAACCTAAACTGGCAAAAAAAAAATTTTGAAGTGGCCCCATGTTGTAGGCAGGTTCAAATTGATAGAAGGCAGGGAAACAAAAGTAGATGGGGCCAACCCAAGTAGGCAGGGCCAGCAATACCATAATGCAGCACAACACACCCCAGAAGCTGTCCCACAGTGGTGGTCAGCACAGGTTGCCATGTTCTTTCCTCCTCCTCTAATTGTCTCTAATTGAGATATGAAGCAAGAGGTTTAGGATATGAGATGCGGGCCACAGCAACAAGCCAGCCCTACCTTCAGCATGCTCCCTGGACTTCCCATTGTAATGACTCCTATAAAGCCCCAGTAGTATCCAAGTGGCCAAGGAAAGAAAAAAAAAATACCTGAGTGCTGTTCCAAGTTGCCATCTCTAGTGTGGACCACAGGCCTTTTCTAGTCTGCTGCCCGAGACGTCTGTGTCCTTGAGCCATCTGTACATTGCCTCATATAGTGGCCTGTTACGTATGAGGGTGAACAGCAGGGCAGAGAGCCATGGGCTCCTTTGCCCCACCACAGTATTAAACTGCATGACTATCCTGAAGACAGCTATACAATTGAATGTAGGAGGGCATCGGCTAGGTTGTTCCTGGCATTAATTACTGTCGAGAGCATCAGATCGTTATGTACCCAGCAAATGACAACGAGGAGGGTTTGGGAGACCTTATGAGTATCAGCCCACCAGGAAATTTCCCTGTAGTGACTATGAACAGTCCGCCTGTGTTCAAAAACCATGGCTGCCACTAACAGATGATAAATTGGAGTGCAGGTAGTTGGACAGCCAATGATCTGATACTGATGACCTATCCTAGAGGTCAGCAACCTCTGTCAATCCAAGTTTTGTTAAACTACAACTTTTAGCATGTCCACTTCTATGGCAGTTTCGAGAACATCCAAGTAAGTCTGTGTGCTGGGAGTTGCATTTTGACAACTGGAGCACTGAAGACTGCTGACTATGGATAGATCATCAATATGTTAGTCCTGGAACACCTCTTTAAACCTTTTGGGCAGTTTCCATCTGCTCACGAATAGTGATGTTCCATCATAAGTAGTAGCAGATATGGAATAAAGGTTCACAGTCAGTTATGAATATGATTCAGGTATTTTCAGACTATCTCATGAAATAATGTCTTTGTAAGTGCGTCATCTGCTGAAATCATTTCCCGAGACAAAGATCTGTGTACAAAAGCACTTTATTAACCCTTACCTAATGTGGACGAACATTCAACACAATTTCACTCACAAGGTCTGTCAAAAATTCCAGACTATAACTAGAACAATTAAAGGTAAAATCACAAAGGTGCTTTCTTGTGCTTTGACAGTATATTTCACTTACTTTTTGTCTGAGTTTTCACATATCGGTTTTGATGCATTTTTATGCTTTTGGAGCCACTGAAGCCTTAACCACTGCAGTTTTCTTAGCATCAGATCAAACTACTGTAACCATCACCATTAGCATCTAATAGTGATTTCATCAGTTTTAAGGAAATCCCACAACATTATAATTGCATGGGGTGGCTCAAAAAACGCATAAAAACTACAGCACTAAAGGGGTTTTCTGGGATTTTACTACTGATAACCTATCCTCAGGATAGGTCATCAGTATCTGATCGGTGGGGGTCCGACTGGCACTGGCGTTCCCGCTTTTCTAGGCCAGTGACATCACGTTCATCGGTCACATGGTCTAGGAGCAGCTCAGCCCTATTCAAGTGACATGGGGTACATTTATTAAGCTATTTAAACTACAGTAGTGGGGTAAAAAAGTCACAAATTATGGCGCACAACATATTTGCAACTTTTTAAGCTTCTCGACACTTTTCAGAAGTGGCTAGAAAAGGGGTGGGGCTTCAAACGGGCCGCTAGATTTACTATAACTTACACCAGAAACTGTTGTAAGTTATAGATGAAGTCTTGCTCCTTGCAAGTGTAGACTTGAGATGCACCTAATTTGTTAAAAGGCATCTGCCCTAATAAATTAGCGCATCTTACTCCAGTGCAGGGAGGTCAAGACTGGTGTATGGGAATGCCAGTCTTGATAAATCTCCTCCAATATTTACAGTGTTGACCTTTCTTTTTCAAGACTTCTGCAATTTGACCTGGCATGCTGGATATCAGCTTCCGGACCAAATCTTGACTAATGGTAACCCATTCTTGCCTAATCAGTGATTTGATGTTACAGAATTTTGGTGTTATTGTTTGTCCACCAGCTTTTTGAGGAGTGACCACAGGTTCTCTTTGAGATTAAGAGTAAGACCTGGGGAGTTTCCTGGCCAAGGACCAAAAATGTAAATGTTTTGTCATTTAGTTATCACTTTTGTCTTGTGACATTGTACTCCATCATCAAGCATTGTTCATCACCAAATTGCTTGTGGACTATTGGGAGAAGTTATTGCTGAAGGATGTTTTTATACCATTCTCTATTCATAGCAGTGTTCTTAGGCAAAACCGTGAGTGAGCTCACTGCCTTGGATGAGAAGCAACCCCATACATAAATGAACAGGACACAGGACTCACGGTAATGTTCACCTTTTCTTCTCCAGACAATAATTCTTCTAGGTGTTCCAAACAGTCTGACGGGTGCTTTCATCAGAGAGAATATGTTTATCCCAGTCCTCTGTAGTCCAACAGGATGTCAGTTTGTCCTTGATGTTTTTCTTAGCTTCTTTGCTGCCCTTCTTAACACCAGGCCATCCTCCAATAGCCTTCACCTAACTGTGTACACAATTATAAAGCACAGTGGTGCAGGTCTACTAATCCTATTTAAAATGTAGACAGTGTAAATTTAGACAGTGTACAGCTACACCAAATTTATCACAGTGGCTCAGGCAGGATGATGAATTTGGCGCATGGCTAAGATGCTGTTGTATAACTTTACACTAACCATGAGTTGTGCTGTTTCCTATGCGAGACTGAATGTGAGACTGAAAACAAGGTTTTCATAGATATTAATAGACAAAATGAGTTCCAGTAGGATCCAGTGAGTCTCACAGGTTAAGGCCTCTTTCACACGCACACAAATTGCGGATCCACAAAACACTGATACCAGCCCATGTGCTTTCCGCAATTTGCGGACCGCACATGCGGGGGGGATATCATAGAAATGAAGAAGAGTACATGTTCTATTCTTTTTGCGGGGCCATGGCACGGAGCAATGGATGCGGACAGCACACTGTGTACTGTCCGCATCTTTTGCGGCCCGATAGAAATGAATGGGTCTGGATCTGAGCTGCAAAATATGCAGCTCGGATCCCGCATAAACTACGTTTGTGTGAAAGAAGCCTAAGGGGGCATTAAAAATACTACTGGCAAAAATAATGGAGGCTGCAAATACATCTACAAATCCATACATAAGTTCCTTAAAGCGTACCTGATTTTTTTTTTTTTAAGTTTGCCTAATGGCAGTGCTTCTTTGTACAATTATAACTGTGAAAGAACTGGTTTTACTGTCTGTTTCAGCTCCACAGCTAGATACATTTCTATCAGAAGCAGGGGGTGTTTGCCTTCTGCCAGTCTGACCTCACTTCCCTTACTTCCTACTATATTTGTTTTCTTCTATGGAGCTCAAAAAACTAATAAGGAGGGATAAATCACACAGAAAGGCAGGAGACTCCTATGATGTACAGAAACGGTGTAGAAGCAGTTGTTTTATCAGGCTCATGATCTCAGCTAGCTCTCAGCCTTCTTCTGAGTCTCTGTTACCAGGTACAGATCTTGCCTGACAACAGGCAGTGGACTGCAAATTAGGTGCAAGTGAGACTCCTAGTGGCATGACTTTACAGTTTTTTTTTATTTGGAAGCAGGCACAGTTTTTAAATGAAGCTGTTTACAAATTTGCTAGTTACACCATTCTCTATTAAACTAAATTGTGTGAAAGTACAGTGACTCTTCAACCGATTATGTACATCAACACATCTAGAAACTCCACGAAAAACAATTATGTTAAAGAGCATCACCAGGATCATTAATATAATGTAATCTGCATATTGTAAGAAAAAGAATGTTTCTCCTGAATGGCGGTTCGGGGAGAAGAAGGCAGGCTTTTAAGTAGCTAGAGTACTGCTTATTATGCATGGTTTGATATTGATAATCTTGGTGACAGACGCCCACAACCAAATAAACTGCAAAAGCTGCATTCAGGCTCTAATGTTACCTGTAAATGGTTCTGATATAAATATAAGTCATGTTATTTGCCTACAAAATTTTTTCCCACATTTCAAAAATCTATCCTATTAATATAAAGTGAATTTTTGCATTACAGTTAGATTTTTTTCTTATGATTTATTAAATATTTCACCATGGCAACCAAATGAAGTAAGTGCAAATGTAAAATCTCTTTCTGTTCCTTTCTCTGCAAAATGTAAATCAGACCAAAACTAAATCCTCCAGATGCCATTGATGTAAAAGGGCAATAGTGGTACGCATCATTCTGACCCTGCCCTTACCAGGTATATACCTGCATTGTAAGGTAAGAATGTGTAATACTGAGGCATAGGCCATGTCTGTATGGCCCTGCTAGGCGCCCAACATCGCCCCCCCAGCATCTCATAGCACACAACCTCAAAACCCTGAGCTGGCAGAGAGCGGTGGACACTTGAATGACTAGAACTGAAATGTGTTGCACTTTAGCGGAAGTAGATAGCAGTGGAAAATAGCCCTTTACATAGCTTGTGGGTGAAAATCACATGGCAGCTGCTACATTGAGCTGGGTGTGCATTACTAACAATCTTAAAGAGGTTCTCCAGACATTATGAAAAATACAAGCATTCCTGACATGTTGAAGAAAGATCATTTCATTAATACTTACCCATCCACCGTGTTCCCATCTCCGCTGCACTCACATAGTAAATGCTGCTGACCAGGAAAAGAAGCGGTCGGGACTTGTACGGAAGAGCTTGCATGCTGTGCAAGTGCAGCGGAGGCAGTGGCACGGCGGACGGTAACTATTAATGAAAATCTTTCTTCAACAGGTCCAATGAATGCTTGTATTTTTCATAATGCCACAGTCCTTGGTATCTAATTAAAAACTACACAAAAATCTAAGGAAGGTAGGTTCCAAATTATTGCATCAATATAGTTTTTCCATTTACCTATATCGTTACCTCAACTAAAATGTCTGCTTTAGTAAATGCTTGTGTTCCCAATGAAACAATTTTGGAGCATTTGTTATAAGAATTCAAATGTATGAATAAATTGACAACCAGATGTTACCATATCTATTATCAAATGGTAACTATTAGCAGTGATTGGACAGTGGAACATCTATGGTGGTGAACATAAGATACAAAGACTTAAAGGTATCACATGAAATACAAGGAATCATGGATCATATACCTTTGGTTGGCTTTGGTGTTCCACAACTTTAGATCTATACCTAAAACGCACTCTAAATATTATACAGTTTAAATACCATGTCTACATCTCTTTCAGTCTCAACCAACCAAAAATAACTTACTCCAGACTCCACATAGATTATATCTCAAACAGTGAAGTTAACCACATGTCACAATGCACATACGCAGCAGCCTCATGTCCAGTATAATAAGACGCCCGTCACGCACAGGAACAAACCATGGTTGCCTTTGAATAAGTTTTATCTGAGCCTTATCCAGTATGTATCAAATCTGCTTCATGTGACTATGACGTATTAAAAATGAATATATAAATACCACAGGAATATCACCTTATATAAGGCACTTTCGAATATGCTATGTGCCTCTTAATTTGTCATGACCCCAAAAGAACTGCAGTCATACAGAAACAGGCTAGTGTGTTGTCAGGTATCCATTTGTGGTGACCGTTACCTAATGAGTACTGTAAGGGTAATTGAGACAGGCAGATACATATGGAAATTTGCCTTAATCCTGGATTTATGCTTCAAAGATAGGACATCTCTGAGTTTTACTGGATGGATGGCAACGCTTGTTATGACCATGCTTAGTGGTCTATATCTTCCTGTCTCCATCAAGTATGTCTGGGACGGCATCCAAATTATGAGAATTGTAAACAGATGTTGGAATAAGATGTGTACATCAAAAATATAGTAATGTAGTCCCATTGCTCGCTGGAGTGCTGGGGGTTGTAGTGCTGGGATTTTATTTGTTCTTCTTGCAGTGATCCATGGGGCTTTACTTTTATGATATTTTTTTTTTACTATTTTTTGTTTTTATTTTTCATACCTGGGTATAAAGCAAAAAATAAAATATAGAAAAAGTCTATTTTTCACCTTTAAAAAAATACTTTTTAACAGCAACAAGTGCAACTAAAATACTTTTCTAAATTGTGTCCCCTTTCTGTCATAGTCATGTAATAGAGGATACATACATGATAATCAATAAATTAGAATATCATCAATAGTTGTTAATTTATTTCAGTAATTCAATTCAACAAGTGAAACTCATATATTAGGCTAGTTTCACACTAGCGTCTCTCATATCTGGCAGTCTGTTCTGGCAGGGCCAGATCTCTGTGTATCTGGCATTGGTGTAAAGGAAAACTGGCTTAGTTGCCCATAGCAACCAATCAGATTCCACTTTTCATTTTCCAAAGGAACCAAGAAAAATGAAAGAAATCATATTGGTTGCTATGAACAACTAAGCCAGTTTTCCTTTACACCAGTTTGGATAACTCTCCCCCATGCTGTCACACTCTAATCAGCCAATCAAAACAAAACACCTGCAAAGTTTTCCCAAGCCTTTAAATGGTTCCTCAGTCTGGTTCAGTAGGCTACACAATCCTGGGGGAAGACTGCTGATTTGACAGTTGTCCAGAAGTCAGTCATTGACACACTCCACAAGCAGGGTAAGCCACAAAAGGTCATTGCTGAAGAAGCTGGATGTTCACAGAGTGCTGTATCCAAGCATATTAATGGAAAGTTTAGTGGAAGGAAAAAGTGCAGTAGAAGGAGTCAGTGCTTCAAGAGCCACCACATACAGACATATCCAGGACATGGGCTACCACTGTCGCATTCCTTGTATCAAGCCACTCATGACCTAGAGACAATGTCAGATGCGTCTAACCTGGCCTAAGGAGAAAAAGGACTGGACTGTTGCTCAGTGGTCCAAAGTCATATTTTCAGATGAAGGTAAATTTTGCATTGCCTTTGGAAATCAAGGTCCCAGAGTCTGCAGGAAGAGTGGAGAGGCACACAATCCAAGTTGTTTGAGGTCCAGTATGAAGTTTCCACAGTCAGTGATGGTTTGAGAAGCCGTGTCATCTGCTAGCATTGATCCACTGTGTTATTCAAGTCCAAAGACAGCACAGTCTTTTTAGATAATTTCATTTTTCCAGCAGGACTTGGCACCTGCTCACACTGCCAAAAGTATCAATATCTGGTTTAGTAACCATGGTATCACTATACTTGATTGGCCAGCAAACTCACCTGACCTAAACCCAATGGAGAATCTATGGGGAATTGTCAAGAGAAAGATGAGACAACAGAGCCAACAATGCAGAAGAGCTGAAGGCCGCTATCATAACACCTCAGCAGTTACACACGCTGATTGCCTCCATGCCATGCCGCATTGATGCAGTAATGCGTGCAAAAGGAGCCCAGACCAAGTACTGAGTGCATCATTTGTATTGAAATGATTTTTAATCGGTCTTATATAATATTCTAATTTCCAGATAAACTGACTTTTGGGTTTTCATTAGATGTAAGCCATAATCATCAACATTAAACAAAATAAATGCATGAAATAGTTCACTCTGTGTCTCACTTTTTAATTGAATTACTGAAATAAATGAACTTTCTGGTGATATTCTAATTTATTGCGAAGATGCACATGAATATGGACAAAAGTATTGGAGCACCTACACATTACAACTACAGGAGTTTTTTATGGCATCCCATTCTAAGTATTAATATGGAGTTGGTCCCCTTCTTGGAGCTCAAACAGCTTCCACTCTTCTGGGAATGCTTTCTACAAAATGTTGAAGTGTGTCTGTGCAAATTTTAGCCCATTCATCCAGAAAAGCATTGCAAGGTCAGACACTGATGATGGATGAGAGAGACTGGCTCATAATCACCTTTGTAGTTCATCCCAAAAGTGTTTGATTGGGTTGAGGTCAGGGCACTTTGTAGGGCAGTCAAGTTTCTTCACACCAAACTTACCCAACCATGTCCTTGTGGACCCTGCTTTGTGGTCTGGAGCATAGTCATTCTAGGACAGAAAAGGGCCTTTCCCAAACCACTCCACAAAGTCGGAAGCATATAATTGTCCAAAATGTCTTGATAAATTAAAGCATTAAGATTTCCCTTCACTGGAACTGAGGGGCTTAGTCCAACCGTGGAAATACAACCCCAGAGCTTTATCCCTCCTCCACCAAACTATAAAGATGGCACAATACAGTCAGGCAAGCATAGTTTCCCTAGCATTTGCCAAACCCAAAGTCATCGATCAGATTGCCAGAGAAAGAAGCGTGATTTGTCATTCCACCGAAGACATTTCCACTGCTCCAGTCCAGTAGTGGCTTTACATCACTCCATCTGATGATTGGCATTGTGTTTGATGACATAAGGCTTGTACACAGCTGCTCAGCCATGGAAACCAATGCCATGAAGATTCAGGTGTACAGTTTTTGTGCTGATGTTAATGTCAGAGTAGGGTTTGAACTCAGCAACACTGCTTTGTTACTTTCTGCGTTCTACCATATTGTGGATGAGTTGTTGTGGTTTCTAAGTGTTTCCACTGCAGTGGCCTTCTTAAAGCGATGATTTCTTGGTTGGGTTTCACTATGCATATTTTTATACATAGGAACACATTACAATAAGGTAAAATGAAGATTTAAGAAGAATAAGCAGATAACTAAGACATATAAAACAAATATACACATATATATATATTTATAACAGTCAGGAATAGCTGCTAAATAGCAACTAATACAGCTGTACCAGAGAAGTGGCCTTGATTGGTTGGATCTGAGCATTGTATGGCGAGTCTTACAATGATCTTTTCTGACCCATTATATGTTGAAAATATTGTATCCTGAGGGACGACTGTATATTTCTGTCTATAGGTCTATGAAAAATGCTGGTGATCCACTTCCATACTTGTAGGTGTGAAGACAGTAAAGTAACCTTGGCAGAAACATAAGAACATCATACTGATATGTCTTCACTAATTGTTTTCACAAATATGATTTCCTGTCGTTCCTGCTAAGATTTCTTTCCCGTCTTCACAAAGCTTCTCCCTGCCGAGGTTGGCACCTAAAGTGAGGGGATCCAGCCATTGTCAGCATCTATCTCCATAAAGTACATAATATAGTGTTACCAAAAGCTGAACCTTTGTAATGCTCTGCCTATTCGGCTTTACTCTAACCTATGCTGCTACCATACTAAGTAGCAATGCTCTTTAGGACAGTTAATATATAAAAGTCAATGGATGCCATAAAGTCAGCTGCTTTTACACCAGAATATGAAGATAAAAAGGGCAGTAAAGGAGGTTTAAAGGGAACCTGTTACCTTTGAGAAATTGTGACTTCTATGGACAGTGTATTATAGAGCAGTAGGAGCTGAGCAAATAGATATATTTCAGAATAACTTGTACTTCATTCACTTATATCCCTGTTCTTTCTATGCTTAGGAGTCCAGTGGGCAGGGCTGCTTAGTGATTGGCAGTGTGCATACATAGGTGGCTGCCAGTCACTGAGTAGGACCATCCACTGGACTCCTAAGTATAGGAAGAACAGGGATTACAATAAGGGCACATCCGCAAAACACTGATACCGGCCCGTGTCCGTTCTGCAATTTGCAGACCGCACATGGCCGCAACTATAATAGAAAATGCCTATTCTTGTCCGTGATTGCGCTCTATCTTTTTTGCAGGACCGTGGAACGGAACCACGGATGCAGATAGCACATGGTGTGCTGTCCGCAACTTTTGCAGCCCCATTGAAATGAAAGGGTCCGCACCCTTTCCAATGAGCACTCATTCATATGGCTGCCTGAATGAGTCCTAAATGAAAGAACCTTTAGGGTCCATTCACACGTCCTGTTTTTCTTTCCTGATTCGATCCTGATTTTTTCAGGACCCATTGAAATGAATGGAACCGCATCATTATCAGGATAGAATCAGGAAAGAAAAACAGGACGTGTCAATGGAGCCTTATAATGCATATTTTCGCTCTAACCTATATGTCAGTCAGCATCTCCTGCTCTATAACATGCTGCTTACAAATCAGACATCAGGCTCAATGTAACAGGTTCCCTTTAGGTAAACTCCAGTCTAGAATAAGATCTGCCCCTTGTACTTGACATTACATTTCACTTTTATTCCGTAAGCTCCAGTTGATCTAAAGTACTTTTTCAAACAATGTACACACTTGAAAGCTATAATCCTGCAGTTTTTCCACAATAAAAGCAAATTCCTACACTGACATTACCACATAATACAGCAATGCGATGTGGCTATGTTTTTCACTATCTGTTCTTGCGCCCAAACTGAATCCAAACAGATCTCAATTCAGCTCCTTATATCCAAGGCACAATCTCTAAACCCACCTGAGTATTTAAGTGCTATATGAATGAGTAAAACACGTACCTCAGAACACCCATGCCAGCCACGGGATGGCTGCAGCTTCTCCCAGCCTTGCTACTCAGCTATGAACTATCATGTTGCAATGAAAGCTTTTCCATATTTCATTCTCAGACTTGTGTGTGAATTTGCCAAATCCCCGCATGACAAGGGATAGTTGGATTAAAAAAAAAAAAAAAAAAAAAAAGGACATATATGTCTGCGCTAACTGGTTTGGCTGGTTCTCTTCCCGCAGAGTATTACTGTAAGAGAACTTGTGGGCACCGCTCCTGTAGTGAAATGAGTATTTGGCAACCAGTCAAATGCACAAATTCTTTAATAGCTGCGAAAGAGCTCGCGGATGAAATATGACTTGTCTTACACAGTAATCAGCAATTAATCCTCATAATGTCTGCAGATCTCTGTACTAGCAATTAAGAAAAACAAGATTCCATTTTTAATTCCTTCATAAAAAGTAAAAACAACAGTAATCAATGGGAGTTAATCAGAGGCCTCCTTGTGCCCGGCCCGGGGTAAACTGTACAACTCATGCGATGATGCTGCAATCCAGGTTCTGTCTGTTCTGCATCCAAGAAAACATTCCATATAGAAAGAGCAGACCCAGCAGTCTTACAACATGATTGCTCAGTTACAGCCCATCTGTGCCCTGATTTCTGAAGATATTTTAACTAAATGATGTCAGTTTTCCTGCCTATTACAAGTACATGCAGCCCGTTTAGACCCGTGTGACGATGCGTTGTCAGTGTGTTTTATGAAGGTGCTTCCATCTAGTGTGGACATTGTGAATGTCCTTCATGGGAGGACAACTGATCCCTATGATCTTTTAACTTCTATTGTAGTAAATGTATGACACATTAAATAATTCCAGAGCGTCTCTTGTTGGGGGTACAGTGATCCCTCAAGATACGATGGCCTCAGGATACAATTATTTCAATATACAATGGTCTTTTCTGACCCATCGTAAGTTGAAACCAGACTCAACATACAATGTCTCAGATCCAACCAATCCCATCCACTTCTCTGGTAATATAGTTGTATAAATTGCTAGTTATCAGCTATTCCTGACTGTTATATGTAAGGACTTGCTTAAGGCTACTTTCACACTTGCGTTTTTAAATTCCGGTATTGAGTTCCGTCATAGCGGCTCAATACTGGAATAAAACAATTCAGTTTTGTCCCCATTTATTGTCAATGGGGACAAAACCGAACTGAAGACAACGTAATGCTCCTGAAAGCATTCCGTTCCGTCTCCAGACCGGAGAACAAACCGCAGCATGTGGTCCAGGCATCCGCACCAAGACGGATCCGTCATGACCCCCAATGAAAGTCAATGGGGACGGATCCGTTTGGTGTGACACAATGGTGAACAGATCCGTCCTCCATTGACTTTCAATGGAGTTCATGACGGATCCGTCACCTGCACACATACAGACATACACATAAACATACACAGACATATACACATACAAATACACATACATACTTACATGCTCCCGGCAGGTCTCCACAGCGCAGGAGGAGCAGGACGGCGCGCACATAGGACGATTCCACCCGGCGCCCAGCAGAGGGCACTGCGGGGAATCGTCCTATGTGTGTGCCGTCCTGCTCTGTGGAGACCTGCCGGGAGCATGTAAGTATGTATGTGTATTTGTATGTGTATATGTCTGTGTGTATGTACTGTGTGACATGTGTGGGGCCAGAGCGCAGTTCCAGCCCCACAAATGTCCCTGCAGCAGCACGGATCCGGCGGCACCCTTCACCTGCCGGATCCGTGCTGCCGCTAGTGTGAAAGAGGTCTTATTTGTCTTAGTTATCTGCCATTTTTTCTTAAATGTACATTTCACCTTACCTTGGATGATATTTTGGGGCTTTGGAACCGATTACTCAAGTAACAACGATTTCAACATACAATGGACGACCAAGAACCAATTAATATTGTATCTTTAGGGACCACTGTATATCCTTACAAAGTCTGACATTGTCAGTGCCAGACTGTGCCAGGGACATGCCACTTTGACAAGGGGAATGGTAACGTCCACATTTCAATTTACGGTATTCATAAATTTCTATGAGAAATCACAGCGTAAAAGCACAACATTCTAGCAGAGAGGCACTACTGTTATTTTACTAAATTTACTGATATTTTAAAAAAAATGCAGATGCTATAGAATCATTCACTGTTTTTCAGAGAGGACCAAGCACTTGGGTAGAATTAAATCTGGTCCGATTCGAATCAGATGCCCAATCTGGATGAATTGTGCATGAATCGCATTTCCAGAAATTCACTGCGGCCAGGTTCTCTGTAACCACTTCTGCACTGTTCACACCTTCCTCACAAATACTTTTGTAACAGTTGCACATCTAGCTGGCTTGGGTTGAGACTGCGTGCATAACGTGTGCAACCATGTCTCACATGCATTCTCGCCTACAAGAAATAGCTTCATATAAAATCATAGCATATGGAGGGGAAGTAGTGCTCCACAGACTTCAATGAGCACTGTTTTATGACTCTATATAACTCGGAGGTTCTATGGAGCTGTAATATAGCAGTTTACATTAACCCTTAGGATGTAGCTCAGGAGGTTTAATGCAGCATGTGCTTCATATGAAGGAAACACTTTAACCAGGAACAGCCTTACAGTGTTAGCAAGATTTATAATACGAAAATACTTGTATGCATGGACGTACATAGAAATTACTGGGCCCCCATGTCCCATTTATAGCACATCACAATACTCACTCCAGGCCTCTCCCTTTGCTCCATGAACTGTGCTTGCTGATGCATGTTATATTGTGTGCTATCAGGGCCGGACTGGGATTACAAAACAGCCGTGGCACACAAAAGAGGTATAACAGATGCAGTGTGTACAGGTATATAGTATATACAGCAGTGTACTGACGTGTGAGGTACAAGGTATGAATTATAACTAGTACCTCACATATTAGTCTACTTCTGAAACACAGATACATATAATAAATGCAGTCCGTATAGATATATAGTATATACAAGAGTGTATGAGGCATACCTCCCAACTTTGGAAATGGACAAAGAGGGACAAATTGTGAGGCGCGCAAATTTTTTTGCCACTAGGCCACGCCTCTAAATGCGCCCAAAACACAACTATACACCTAATCCCACTCAGTCCCCTTACTGCCCACATAGTAATTACTCCTCAGTTATGTGCCCCCAGTAATATGACTAGCTGTGCCCCCAGTAATATGCCCAGTTATGAGCCCCCAGTATTATGCCCTGTTATGTGCCCCCAGTATTATGCCCTGTTATGTGCCCCCAGTAATATGCCCTGTTATGTGCCCCCAGTATTATGCCCTGTTATGTGCCCCCAGTAATATGCCCTGTTATGTGCCCCCAGTAATATGCCCTGTTATGTGCCCCCAGTATTATGCCCTGTTATGTGCCCCCAGTAATATGACCAGCTGTGCCCCACAGTAATATGCCCACATTGTGCCCCCCTGTAATATGCCCACATTGTGCCCCCCTGTAATATGCCCACATTGTGCTCCTCAGTTTATGTTGTGCCCCAGTAATATGCCCACATTGTGCTCTGCAGTTTATGTTGTGCCCCCAGTAATATGCCATTTGTGCTCCCCAGTAATGTTGTGCCCCCAATAACATGTCCACATTGTGCCCCCAGAAATATTTTGTCCCCCAGTAACATGCCAACATTGTGCTCTGCAGTTTATGTTGTGCCCCCAGTAATATGCCCACATTTGTGCTTCCCAGTAATGTTGTGCCCCCAGTAACATGTCCACATTGTGCCCCCAGTAATATATTGACCCCCAGTAATATGCCCACCTTGTGCCATTCACAGAAAGTTGAAAAAAATAAACACCATAATACTTACCTTCCTCCTAGCAGCATCACGAGCAGGACATCATCTTCTCTAGTCTGGCGGCGGCGGAGCCAAGGCTGACTTACTGCCACCCCCGTTCCCCGCCCAGACGGAAGGTGTGGAGAGCCGCCTGCAGGGAGGATGGGAGGTTGAATGGATGAAGCAGCGAGCCGATACAGCTCTCTGCTTCATCACCATTTAGGCAACAGTCTCTGCATCCTATGGACACAGGGACAGCTGTCAGGAAAGGGGACATGCCTCCCCCGTACTGGGACAGCCACTGTAATCCGGGACAGTCCCGCTGGATCCGGGACGGTTGGGAGGTATGTTTGAGGTATAATTTAGTGAGAGTGATAGAGAGAGAGAGAGAGAGAGAGCAGTGTACTGATATCATGATATGAGACACACAAGGTATAATAGGTGCATTGTGTACAGTAATATGTGGTCAGTTATATATTATGGTTACTGTGTGGGAGGTAAATGAGGTAGTGGTCACTGTAACTGTCTGCAGTATTATACATGAGTGAGCAATATGTAAAAACAGGGCACTGGTGGGTGGGGTGAATGAAGAGAAAAGTGGAGGACCTCCTCTTACCACTCCATCAATGCAGAGCACACTGTGCACTTCAATTCCTTGCTGTTAGGGGTTGAAGGACCTGTGAAGATGTCATCACATGTCCTGGCAGATACACGTGTCCTGGCAGATTTCTAACCTGGGAACTACACCATTCTTGTTGCAGTTCCTTTGCTAATTTGTGCAGGGCCTGTGATGCTGAAGATGATGTCATCACAGGTCCTGGCAGATGCACTGTTATAACCTGGGAACTACACTATTCTCTGTGCAGTTCCCTTAGATGCACAGGACCTGTGATGACATCAAAGGTCCTTTCGCTTTCTGCAATGACGATTATCTGCAAAGATAATTAGGGGGCAGAGCCTATCCTCCACCGTGTGCCCAACTTCCCCAAGGGTCCCATAGCAGCTGCATGGTCTGCCTGTATGCGAGGTACGCCACTGCTTGTATGTCTAACTATCTTTCTCTAGCCATAAACACAGAGCACCAAAAACTGAAACTAATTCTCAACTCCAACTGTATCAGCTAACTACAGAGGTAATGACTGCAAGACAATGCTGACTGTTGTTTAGGGAAGAAAAACACTGTCTTTGCCAAGCAATAGACTTGTCAAGTAAGCCGCCAGCGGGTTTTATATAAGACGTCTCTGGGCTAGTCATTTCTCATTGATCCACAGAATATGTCTTTGTGCTATACTGCAATCACAGCAGAATGAAACATATCTACTTATCACTCACACAGATACCGAGAAATGTCTCCTTGGATCATCTTATGAACAGTAAGGTATGATGTTACACTTTATAAGCTGGTTTATTACCATAGACAGGACATTCAGATGCCATAGTATAACACAAATAGCATTTACTGAGCCCTTCTATGAAATATACACATGGATAAAGTAAAGGTACGCAGTTGCATTCAAAAGGAGTATACATAAAAGAGAGGGCCCACAGCAAGAATCAAACAGGGCCCCAATATTGTTCCCAGATTTAGCTCCCTAAGACAGAAGGACCTGGGGGTTCACTTATGATCTGATGTACACCACTTTTTGGCGTACTTTTGTCGCAGATTCAGTTGCAGGGGATTTGCGACCAAAACCACTCACAGCACTTTTCTGAGGTGGTGTAAAAAGTGGGTGTGGTGTGGATGGGGAAGGGGGCCAGCAGGCCTCTCTCATTTATCATTTTCTACATCTGTTTTTGGCATAGAAAATGACTAATATTGTGTCACATCAGCAAGTGGCATTTATCATGTAGAGAAAGTTAATACAAGGCACTTACTAATGTATTGTGATTGTCCATATTGCTTCCTTTGCTGTCTGGATTCATTTTTCCATCGCATTATACACTGCTCGTTTCCATGGTTACAGACCACCCTGCAATCCATCAGTGGTGGTTGTGCTTGCACATTACAGGAAAAAACGCCGGAGTATGCAAGCTCCCACGGTCCTGGCCACAAGAGAGGCCAGTGCTTTTTCCTATAGTGTGCAAGCACTGTCACCTCTGATGGATTGCAGGGTGGTCTGTAATCATGGAAACAAGCAGTGTATAATGGGATGGAAAAATGACTTTTATAGAACTTTGAGACTCTATTAACACTACTATCAACATAAGGTCATCTAGAGAAACAGCAGGTTTTTTAAGTTCTTTTTTCCTTTAGGTGTTAGAGCAATCAAATGAAATTTATGTTTTAACATAAGGGTCAGAAACAGGGTTTTGTTCAGCCTCTTGGTTATTAGTTTTTCTATGTAAGTACCCTGGACCACTGAGAGGTCTATGTTCCTGTATGGAGTGCACTTTCCAGAGATTAAAGAAAGGACTATACGGTACACTATCAGTCCAATACGGTATATAGTGTATAAGACAGTCCTATAACTGCCTCCTGTGCATTTGTCCCAGACCCTACCCACTGCCACCAAGCCACTATGCCACCCACTGCTCCCTGCCACAACCACCAGACGACCCTGTTCAATTGTTATTGCATTGAGTTTTGCACAGTCTACTGCTCCGATCCCTACGTGATAGATTTGGCGCTTAAAGAAAGGTAGGGATTCAGTCTTCTGAGAGATACATTTAAAATGGTCAAAATTTGCTATTTCTGCATGGAAGACATTATAGAGGAGACTAGTAATGGTTTCCCTGCTTAAATAGCAACCCCTTAATGTTATATAGGCCTACGTATTATCTATATTAATAACTGCAATTTTCGAACTCCTCCTTGGCTAAAAATACTCCTCAAAAATGGTAAGAGGAGTATTTTTACTCTTCCGGAAAAAATGTAGTGTGACCTCTGGCCAATAGTAACACTACCACATTCCTAGTGATAAACACCTCGATTAAATACGCTAGATTCAAAAGAAGAATCTGCGAGGTGGATACAATACAAAATACTGCAACACCTATAAACAACAATATCCACACAATTATAAGCAAAAAATCCTGTATTGATTATAAAATCAAGACAACCATAATGAATGAAATAATTCACAAGTAGTGGAAATGCATGGAAAGGGGTTATAAACAAAAGGGGCGCCGTCCTGCGGGGCCACGCTACACTAACTAGCCACAACACAAAAAGAAAAAGGCAGGCATATAATAAGCATTTGAATACTGAAACTCATGTGAAGTGCACCATAGGTCAAGCTAGGGGTAAGAACGCCGTAATTGCAAAAAATATGTGCACTAAACATAAAAACAAAAAGAAAAAAAACACAAATGTAAGAAAAAAATATATACCACTACCAAAATAACGGTGGCAACAGTGAAAGCTGCAGACCCGCAAGACGGCGTCCGTTCCCAGGCAGCTTCTTCTCTCCACTGCCGTCCCTGTCCGAAGCTTTACATTCGGCGCAGGCACAGTGACTGCTGATGCCTGCCGAGTTCTGGCAAACCGAATGTAAAGCGCACGGCGCAGGTGCGGGATTTCAGCTACGGACAGGGTCAATCTGAAGAAGGAAGGCGTGGTTAGAGGTGGGCTAAAGACGATACTAGGTGCAGGGTTACCGCCCCCTGCACCTAGCGAACGCTCATTTACATATTATAAAAATCACTTTTTTGAGATTAGTTACATATATGGTGTCACCTGTCATGGGCACATGGGAAATTACAGCCACTTATATGGGCTATTTTCTGGTGACAGAAACTCTTTAAATGAAAATCTGCAAAACTGGATGCAACCCATGGACATGAGTGGCGTTAAACAAATCTTTTTTTTTATTTCAGTAAATCATGTCCATTGATATCAGTATCAGGAAACACGGAATATGTTTCTCAGTATTTAGAGTTAGAAGCAACAGACACAATAGTTCTAATAATAAATTATATTTACTAATACACAATTATATTACAATTAGAGATGAAAGAACCAACAGTTAAAGGCTGTCCCCACTGCTCAAGAGGCTCCCCCCCCGACGTTTGATTGACGGGGACAGACATCCCGCCGGGCCCCGGCAATCTCACATGTGCCACCACTGCTAAGAGTAGCAAAGTAAGCTCAGAGGCTCTGCTGCTACTGGTGCAGCACTGCGCATGTGCCGCTATACTTCTAATCTCCAAAGTCTTCATTTTTTCTGAACAATCCTCTATGACTATTTAGTGTAGCTGGAAATAGCTACTATTCTATAATTTAATTTCCTAGAATATAAGTACATTATCTACTAAAGCACAGATGCATTTCACAATGATGTAAGAAAAAGGAAAGAACATTCAACCAGGCTGGTGGTAAAATAACGTAACACTGCAATTATTTAAGAAGGTTTACCATCGCCTCCTGTTATTGCTTTGCACATTGTGTTACTTTTAACACAATAAGAGAGAGATGACCATAGGTTTAGAAGGATGCAATCAGCATAAATGTACCTATACATATACTTGCCAACTGGAAACCAATCTACCGCCTAATATTTTCCGATCTGCCTCACTAATTACATTTTTAAATATAACGTCAAAATAGCAGTTTTTATAAAATGCCATCATAAAATATTTGTAATGTATATTTGTAATGTATAGTAAGGGACCTGGCTCAGTTAAAGGCTATGTACACTTTTGGAGACAATTTTTGTTTATGATTGCATTTTATTCATTTTTAGCAAAAAATCACATGTTTAATTGGCATTTATTAAAAATAAATAAGGGTTAACTGTTTTTCTTAGTGTGTGACTGGTACTCATCTAATAACCCTCATCTCTAAACTACTAAGGCTGAGTTCGCACTTCAGCTATTTGATCAGTTATTTCCATCAGTTATTGTGAGCCAAAACCAGAAGTGGAAGCTCCACAGATCAGGTATAATGGAAAGATCTGCTGCTGTTCTGTGTTTTGACCCGCACCTGGTTTTGGCTCACAATAACGGATAGAAATAACTGATCAAATAACTGAAGTGTGAACTGAGCTTTAATGAGTGTTTATCATGTCAGAGAGCAGAGATAAGGAGCCTGTCAGCTCCCCAAATGACAGAGAAGACAAAAAATCCACAGGCAGCTAGTAGAGCATCTCAGCTCTGTACAGAAAAAAAAGTTTCCATATTTTTAATAAAGACCAATTGAGAAAATGATTTTTAGCTCAAAATAAGTACAATGCAATAATAATTAAAAATGTCCCCAAATGTTTACAAAGCCTTAACCCTTTCAGTCCCAGAGGTTTTTTCGGCTTTGCGTTTTCGTTTTGCGCTCCCTGCCTTCAAACAGCCATAACTGTTTTACTTTTCTGTTGACATAGCTGTATGAGGGCTTGTATTTTGCGGGACAAGTTGTACTTTCCAACGCCACCATTTAATAATGCATATGGTGTAGTAAGAAGCGGGATAAAAATTCCAAAACGGGTTAAATTGCAAAAAAAACGCTATTCCGCTACAGTTCTACGGGTTTCTTATTTACAGTGTTCGATGTTCATTAAAACTGACCAGTTACTTTCATTCTACTGGTCAGTACGAATCCGGCGATACCTAATATGTATAGTTTTTCCTGCGTTTTGATAGTGATAAAATAATTATAAAGTTGCCCTTTTTTTTGTCATATCTTGACCCCTATAACTTTTTGGTATTTATGTGTATGGGGCTCATTTTTTGCCGGGTGATCTGAAGGTTTTATTGATACCATTCTGGGGTGTGTATGACTTTTTGATCACTTTTTATTTAATTTTTTTTAGAAGAAAAAAGCGGAAAAAAAAACAGCGAATCGCCATTTGGACGCTTTTTTCCGCCACACAATTCGCCGTATTGGAATTTTTTTATTGTTATTTAGGTATTTATTTTTTAATTATACGGAAAGGGGGGTGATTTGAACTTTTATATTTTTTATATATTTTTTAAAAAATTTTTGTGATTATTTTAAAGCTCAAATATGAGCAAATAGATTGTGTTTTTTATTTTTTCTTTATGAGCAATGAGGGTTTTTTAATTTTGAATTAATGACCGAATTTGCTCATTTCTTATCCTCGCCTGCCATCTAGTGGCCAGAATAAGAATTGCACTTTGAAAGCTGTAAACCTCATCAGCGAGGTTTACAGCTTTCAGATCGTGTACAGACACCCCGATTGGCCACACGTCCACACGGCCACACGTCCGCATTGCCCCATCGTCGTACATGTACGGTGCTGGGGCTGTAAGGGTTAAAGCAATATACTAACTAGACAGCCAGTTGTAAGCATTGAATAAAACTTAAAAAACAAAAAGAAAATATTTTACTTTACTTTTACTTTAGAAATGCTATACAATAGGATAGGTCATCAACATTAAAAGCGTGGAAAACTCGTTTAAGGTGTAGCGGGCAGCACGGTGGCTAAGTGGTTAGCACTGGCCCGTTGCAGCACTGGAGTCCTAGGATTGAATCTGACCAAGGACAACATCTGCATGGAGTTTGTAGGTTCTCACTGTGTCTGTGTGGGTTTCCTCCAGGTGCTCTGGTTTCCTCCCACACTCCAAAGACATACTGATAGTTAACTTAGATTGTGAGCCCCATTGGGGACACAGTGATGCTAATGTCTGTAAAGTGCTGCAGAATATGTCAGCGCCATATAAGTGAGTAACACAATAATAATACAGCTATAACCAATGGTGAATGCTTGACTTGTAGTGTAACGGGTCAATCATTTCTCATGAGAGCAACCTCAGCAAAATGAACTTTTCTAAACGTAGAAAAGATTCCTCCTGCTGATTAAAATAAAATAAAATTTTGTGTTTATGGAAAATGATACAGTTTCCAAGGATTTTTATTATGCAGTTACACATCTGCCCTACTTCAGACAAAGACGGCATTCTACATTAATTTGTCATCATTTTCCAAAGTAACCTACTGGGCAACTGGCATAAAACGCCTTGTAAATTTTCATCATAAACTGAATATTCCAGGGGTTTAATCATGAATCACATAGACATAGCAAAATATTTAGCAATTTTCAAATGTTACGTAAAATAACAAGGTCCACATCAATCAAAGCTCTGTTAATTAGAGCGGAGAATTGGATTGGGTTGGCACTTCCACTGGTATGCTGTCATGGGTAGCTATTTTCAGATCCAACTTGCTATCCTATGCAATTAAACAGTTTTATGTCAAGTCAAAATATCTAGGGGTTATGTTATCATGTATGTGGTTCTGCTTGTATACTATACCCCCTGATCCTTCGACCTGCTTAGGATAATTTTAAGAGGTTACACATAACCTGTATCCATGACCATCTGTTCGGTATAAAGGTGCTCACACACGTTCAGTAGCTGTTGGCCAAACACTTGTTCATCCAAAAGTATGTAAGAGAAAAAAACAAAAGAAAACAGCGCCCCTTGTGTGATATCGCCGGGTATTTGAGATATGATAAAATAAATATCTGCTTACCGAATATTGTTGTGAAGAGTCACAACAACTGTACGTGCTTGGCTGGTATTCTGCCCACCAGCGTTGGGGGTTGCTGTACTGCTGCCTCGGTTTCCTCCTTCTCCCTCCAGGGGATGTGCGGACAATTCAAGATTCAAATCACAGCCAAAAAATGGGCTTATTGGAAACCACTTGTTACGGCGCTGTCAGCAGGGATGACAATAGAATAAGATAAAAAGGTTTCTTCTTTATTGGTCTACGCGTTTCAAGGGCGTACAGCCCTTTTCCTCAGGACAATAAAAGCAGTATAACCGCATGGTACATAGTAGGCATTTTATACACAATTCAGGCACGCTCATTATTCTAAAGGTGGAGTTCAAGGGCTGGGCGTGTTTTTGCATAATGAGCCCGTACCTCTCCATAATAGATAAAAACATTTTAAACCGTTAAAATATACTTTCTTTATATGGTATTTATTGATATGTGTCTTAATATCCTCAGGCTATCTTGATATATCTGTTTCTATTTCTCATATTGATGTATATCCATCGGGTTCTCCCCGTATCGTGCTCGCTAGGTTCTAACTCTGAGTCACTTCCCCTGCTTCCCCCTGGTATTCTACTTGATATCCTATGTTTACCTTGCTGTATTGGGCCTTCCACTCGGTGTCCCATGTTGGTGGTGTTACATTTGGAACCTCCGTTTGACACCCTGTGTCTTTAATGGGGTTCCTCCTGTGGGGGTAGGTACTGTGCTGCGATATCTTTACTACGATCTTGCGCTGCGCTCCAACAGGCCATTCTATAAAGCAGGCATATTATCATTTTGGCATATTATTATATAATATTTCTAACATCTGTATGCAGGTAGTTAGGTTGTTATATGGGTCCCGCAATTTCAACGATGTGTATATGAGGAAGTCCTTTTGGTGAATCCCTCTATTTGTTCCTATATGTTCGATATCCAAAATCCCATAATTGTTAGGATCATTTGGGGTATATTCCTATACAATATATAATTAAAAATAATTAAGAATAATTAAAAATAGTTTCTCGGAAAATTCATGCATTATCACCATAATTCATAGTGGTAAAAGGGTGAAATACAGTTGAGGGATAGTAAATAAAAATTATTATTTATACATATATACACACATATGCACACGCACATACATATATATCTCTATATGCACACACATATACACACACACATATATGAGCACCTACAGATACGCTGTCATACATATACATATATAAATGCTTATGTTCCCACATACTAACATACATTCCTGATGAATGGTTTGTAGACTGATTTCGGGTGGAGCCCATGTAACAACCTAACTACCTGCATACAGATGTTAGAAATATTATATAATAATATGCCAAAATGATAATATGCCTGCTTTATAGAATGGCCTGTTGGAGCGCAGCGCAAGATCGTAATAAAGATATCGCAGCGCAGTACCTACCCCCACAGGAGGAACCCCGTTAAAGACACAGGGTGTCAAACGGAGGTTCCAAATGTAACACCACCAACATGGGACACCGAGTGGAAGGCCCAATACAGCAAGGTAAACATAGGATATCAAGTAGAATACCAGGGGGAAGCAGGGGAAGTGACTCAGAGTTAGAACCTAGCGAGCATGATACGGGGAGAACCCGATGAATATACATCAATATGAGAAATAGAAACAGATATATCAAGATAGCCTGAGGATATTAAGACACATATCAATAAATACCATATAAAGAAAGTATATTTTAACGGTTTAAAATGTTTTTATCTATTATGGAGAGGTACGGGCTCATTATGCAAAAACACACCCAGCCCTTGAACTCCACCTTTAGAATAATGAGCGCGCCTGAATTGTGTATAAAATGCCTACTATGTACCATGCGGTTATACTGCTTTTATTGTCCTGAGGAAGAGGGCTGTACGCCCTTGAAACGCGTAGACCAATAAAGAAGAAACCTTTTTATCTTATTCTATTGTCATCCCTGCTGACAGCGCCGTAACAAGTGGTTTCCAATAAGCCCATTTTTTGGCTGTGATTTGAATCTTGAATTGTTCATCCAAAAGCTCTTCTTCCCAACTTTCCCATACACATACACACTTGGTGCAGGTACTCTCCAAGTGGAGAGGGGACTAAATGCCCCCATACACATTATACTATTGATGGCCGAACCCCCTGACCCGCTTCTGACAGATGACATTAGCGAGAACAGGATCAGGCACTGTGAATTTTAACATCCGATCCTCTTGTTCTACTCACACAAAAAAAAAAACACCAGTAAAAAGCTCAGCCAAACGATGTGTGTATGTATAAGGGGAGTCAGGAGAAATAGCTCTTGGCTGAACGAGCATGGTGGCTCAGTGGTCAGCTCTGTTGCCTTGAAGCGCTGGGGTCTTGGGTTCGAATCTGACCAATGATAACATTTGCATGGAGTTTGTATGTTCTCCCCGTGTTTGTGTGGCTTTCCTCCCAAAGACCATAGAGACCTTAGATTGTGAGCCCCACTGGAGACAGCGTGATGCTAATGTCTGCTGCACTTTATAAGTGAGTATAATAAATAAACTATTCAAAGTGTATGGACACCTTAATCAGCTGCCAGACATCTTTCTTATCTCCCTTGTAAACAAAAGGATTGGACTCTTCTTGTTTGGGGTAAGTCCAGAGGCCCCCAATTCATATCAGACAATCAGCAGGTATGACCAGTGTTATTCTTATATGTATGGGCGCCCAAATATGCAGCAGATAGCACCATAATAGCTTCAAGTGCTACATAGAGGTTACATTTTACAGTGACCAGTTTTTCAGTCTGGAATCTGATGTACCGTATATCATCCTTTCCAAAGATACTAACAAAATGCAATTAAATCCCTTGTTGCATTCCAGCTTTTACAATATCTTTCCCTGCAGCCTACCAGGAATCTCCCTTACTAATGAAATCTACCTAGGGTGTGTTCATTCTGAATGCCTGGGGAAGCATCAGTGCTAACTACAGACCAGTCATCAAAAGCTAATTCTTTACTGCATTTCAAGTGTGCAATAACTCCCCCGGAAAACACATAATAGTAACATATGGATAACGTTTTTAGAAAAAGCCTCAGTTACATCTTGTGTATAAATTCAACAAAACAAAAACCCCAAAATGAATATAAAGTGTGGAATGTCTATCTTTTAAGGCCTATAAAATAAACACAAGTATGCTCCACATATGTGATTTCTGTTAGGTTGCCTAATATAAAAATAACAATCGTGATTTAGCAAACCATAAATATGTCCAAACCATATTGAAAGGCAATAAATAAACCGAGGGAGAAAAACTGAGATGCACAGTTGACCCTGGCATAATATCAAGTATGAAATATTCCTCAGAAACCAACAAAAGTCAGAAATTCTGCAAAAAGAATTAGTCTACTCTCTTAATCCTATATCTTTTAACAAATCAGACATTTACAAATCTAAAGAACACACTGTTATATACTACAAGTAGCCAAAAAGTAATACAGAGAGATCTTTACAGGAGGTAACAAAACATATGCTGTTACTATAAACTAACAATCTCACTCAAATACTAGACAAATGCAACCATAATGGGACATATACAGCAGCAGCAATATTACAATGTCTAAGAAGACATATATATATCTATGTAACATCAGCATAGAATGCATCACAGAATCAGACAAAATCTTGGGAGTTATCCCATAGGTAATGTAAAAAATGAAAAACCAGACATCATAAAGTACATGGCAACCTCCTTCTCAACAAGGCTACAACCAGCCCTGTACCTCACATGGGTCCAGAGATCTCCCCATTCATTGCTCTGCTAGATTTATTTCAAGCTGGCAGCTCAGAGGGCATGTCCTGTCTGCTGCAGCTGGTGGCAGTTGAAAGATGGAACTGAGCATGTGCTTCCATCTCAGTGAGCAGGCCAGAGAAAGCAAACAGCAGGTGGCGCTATACTGATAGATTTCATTGAATAACTCAGATCCAGGTGCTGGTTTGAAAATATTATTCGTGGGATAACCCCTTTAAGATCATTTTAATGTCACACATTATGTGTACCCCTTGTTAATATGCTGCTTGTCAGAATAATCCTAGTATTAACCCCTTAAAGAGAACCTGTCACCATAAAATGCAGTGTAATCTGCAGGCAGCATGTTATAGAACAGGATGAGATGAACAGATTAATATATAACTTTATGGAAATAGAGTATGATGTACATATATGCTATTATGCATTAAGGGGTTAAAGGGGTTCTCCAGCTTTGTATTTTTTTTTTAATTAATTTTGTCCTCCCCATCAGACCTGTGGAGGGAAGTATACTTACTTGCTCCCAGCCGCACAGTTCTGGCTCCTTCAGTCCACCGCTGTGTTCAATATGTGTCGGTCAATGCTTGTAAACGTCTGGCACAGATGGCGGTTGTGTGTGTATCTGTAGATAATGAGTGGCTGCAGCGGTGAAGTGTTCCCCACTGGGACACCTGCATGCAGCTTGGGGGACATGTCACCACTGTGGACAGCCATTGCCTGCAGTACCACGTGACCCTCGTCAATGCTAAAAGCTTACAAGCGGGGACCGGCGCAGGCAAATGAGCCAGAATCAAGCAGCGGGGAGCAACTAATTAGGCTTCCCTCCACAGGTCCGACAGAAGGGTGGAAGCCAAAATTTGTTAAAAAGTAGAGATGAGCGAACGTGCTCGTAACGAGCACTGTACCGCTTGGCTCCCCTGCGCTCGCATGGGCGCAGGCAGCCGCTTCCGTCCTCCTGAGGGGAGCGCAGGGGAGCCGAGCGGTACAGTGCTCGTTACGAGCACGTTCGCTCATCTCTATTAAAAAGCTAAATAACCCCTTTAAGCTAGATATCACCAAACTAGCTCCAGTGTCAGTAGCTACTTTTACTGTTTATGGTGACTAACATTTTTTCAACAAATGTAGAAAAATAAATGTATGTATTATTCAGGAGAACTGGATTACCAGCAGAATTTATTCTACTGTAGTATATCTAATAGCTTACCATACAGTGACACTCGAATGCCAAATAATGTACAATGTCAGATGGCTTACCTAAAAACCTCTGACCTCCATGTTACAGATCCATCATTTTATGCTGAGGTTAACTGTGACAACCTAAACCCTCCTGGTAGCTGGCCACGGGCACTTCACTTGAAATGATATGACAGTCTGCCTGCAGATTATATGCTGAACATTTACATTCTGTTTACTCTGCGAATACTGTTTGAAATGGTAAAATTTTTAAGAGATATTCAAGGTCAATCTCAATCAACATTTGGCTCGCTACATGCAAATTCCTATGCAATGTAAGCATGATCTAAATGTTATTGTAAAGAGCCCGGCCAATAAAGTGCCCAAGTAACTTTTTCCCATCGTGATAAAACACATGAATCTTTCAGAAACAAATGAAGAGCTGTCAGGTTGTTGAACTAGAATCACTACTTATAGCATTCCCTGTCAACGTGACAAAACAGAGAGGCAAACACTAAATGCCACCAAACACTTCTATATCTCAGAAACTGATGGCAAACTGTGATTTTATCAACACGTTCTATTAATACTAGGGTGATATTTCTGAAGAACAATTGCGGAGAAGCTAAATGAATAGTGCCAACCAATATGGCTATAATTCCTGTCGTCACCTTAACAAAGAGGGATGCAGCTCGGAAACAGAAAGATAACAATGTGTCTGCAAGTAAAAAAAATATGTAATTACACAACCATTTAAAGGGGTTCTCAGACCAGGACCCACTTTTACTATTGCCAGGCAGGGAGCAGAGATTAACAAAAAAAAAGAAACTTGTCATAGGTGCTCCCATTCTGGTGCCAAGCTTCCCTTCTCCTCTACTTCTGGCCCCTGCTGGACTGGAAGTGCAAAATGACATCTACATGCATGTCACCGCCGGCCTCAGTGGTGACGTGTGCAGGCATGATGCTTGACTGCTTTCCCAATAAGGCCATTGATTAGATGCAGGGGTAACATGCATGTAAATGTCAAATCACAATTCTGGTCCAGTGGGGTCTGGACGTGCTGGAGAAGGGAGTTCTGCACTGGACCTTGGGTACCAGTAATGGGTGAGACTTTTCTTTTTTTAATCCCCACCTCCTGCAGTGCAATATTAAAAGGGTTTTCCAGTAACAGAGAACTGCTTTAACACAAAGCACTAGCCCAAGTAGTGGGGTTTTTAAGTCATTTAAGGGGTTATCCAATATCTAAAATAACCCCCATTGCCCAGGCCCGTTTTATGGATTACACTCACCTGTTCCCCAGCACCAGCGTCGCTCCGGATCCCTGCGCGATGGGGAGATGCAGCGGCGGCCATGCAGGGACCCGGAGCAACATAGGTGCCGGGGAGCAGTGTGCATGTGCCATCTCTCTTCTCTCTTCCTGTCAGCAGAAGGAAGAGAGACGGGAGACGACACATGCACACTGCGCGCGGATGCCCGTCGATCTGATATTGATGACCTATCCTGAGGATAGGACATCAACATTAAAAGCCTGGAGAACCCCTTTAACCATCTTAATGGCTGGATACACTACATAGTCTGCAGCCATTAAAGAGAACAAGCAGACCTTAAAGGGAACCTGTCATCAACTTTATGCTGACTGTACTGAGGGCAGCATAAAATAGTGACAGAAATGCTGATTTCAGCGGTGTGTCTCTCTTGAGCTAAAAGTGAGTGGTTGCTGAGAACCAACATCACAAACATTGCATCCCAGGCCTTGAAAAGAGTCATATCTACCCGAGAAGAGTCATGGTTATTCCTAATCTCCTGCTCTCCCCGCCCATCTGCTGATGACTGGAAGTTCTCTTCTAGAGAGAAAGGGAGAAAACTAGGTAGAAGACTGTCAGTCATCAGCAGGTGGGCGGAGAGAGCAGGAATTCATGAATAACCACAAAATGGTTAAAATGAAACAACGTGCTCCCTTATCATTCCAAAAAAGGGAATTATGCTGATAATATTTTGGCATTGGAGGCCTTGTGATACAAATGCTTAAAATCCCCATAATGATGTAAAGCTAATTATGGTTCTCCTACTAAATGGCTCTCATATTATCTCCTAAAAGTACTTCTCATTACTAAATATAACAAAATAATCTGCTAAATAAATAAACTGCACAAACTAGGCATTGGCTTTTAAGGCAACTCATCAAAACAATTAAAATTAATGTGAAAATGATGAGTTAGCTAAATGAACGGGACTAATTCACCACATTACGCTATAGCAATTAATATAATGGCGACATGAAAAGTAAAATGTGTGTGATTACTTCTTGGACACGGTGATCATGTTTTGTACAGACATTACACAGAAGTGTAGGCTAGTTACAGTTTTCCACTGTGCAGATTTCATTTCTATTGTATAAAGCGAGATCTTACTGTTCTTTTTTTGAAAAAAGGCAGCCTAACCAATGCAACGCGTATATGATACGGAAACAGCTATTGCTCTGCTTATCTGACTAGAGTCATGTGTAGTGTAGATGTGGACTATAGGTGAGGTGGTGGTCCCATACGGTAAGCATCTTGCATTGAGCTATGGCTACTTTCACACCAGCGTTTTTGCTGGATCCATCATGATAATACAACCATCTGCATCAGTTCTGAACGGATCCGGTTGTATTATCTTTTAAATTGCCAAAACTGATCCGTCATGAACTCCATTGCAAGTCAATGGGGGATGGATCCGTTTTCTATTGTGTCTGAGAAAACAGATCCGTCCCCATTGACTTACATTGTGAGTCATGACGGATCAGTTTGGATCAATTTCTTTATGCGGACACCAAAACGCAGCAAGCAGCGTATTAGTGTCCGCCTCCAAAACGGAAATGGAGACTGAACTGAAGCAAAACTGATGCATTCTGAACGGATCCTTTTCCATCAAGAATGCATTAGGACAAAACTGATCAGTTTTGGACTGTTTATGAGAGCCTGAGACGGATCTCACAAACGGATCCTTACAACGCAAGTGTGAAAGTAGCCTATGTTGTCCATAAATAAAGCTGAACTGTTTCCCATACCTCCCATACAGTATATGGTGTATACCATATAGTATACTGCCTCATGTGTGTCCACAATTCGAGAAAAACAGACAAGAATGGGACATATTCAACAGTATATTGTTTTGCGATTCGAAGGAACAGATGGGCATATGGACAACATATGGCATGCTGTATGCATTTTTTGTGGCCCCACTGAAATGAATGGGTCAGCATCCGATCCACAAGATGCAGATTGGAGGCGGACCAAAAATACGATTGTGTACATGAGGCCTAATGGAGGGCAAATGACTACTCCTGGGTGCATGGCCACCTCTGTTCTGTAAGGATGGGGTTGACCAGTAATATGCTGTAAACCTTTTTGTTTCAACTAAAACCCACACAAATGAAAACTAAGCGGTGTAATAATCCATAATGTCAAATCACAGGACCATGGCAGATAATTACTACAGGAGCACCGTACATCATTGTGAATAAAACCTCAACGCGGGCCGTAGCCATTGGCCACACAGTAATGTGAAATGAGCTTCTGACACACCAACGCACCACAAAGATGATTATTTTTCAATCTGGGATAGATTTAATGGTTTTCTTTAATCAGAAGCCTCCTTCAAGTCATAATACTGTCATAAATCATAAAACTGAGATCTTTAACAAAAGGAAAAACACTTTGTCTACTGAAGGCAACATTTTTTTGAGGATCTGCCTTATGTCACACCTGGTTATTAGCGGTTATTAATGTGGAAGCCTTGTCTAGTCACACATATGCCCCATTTAATGGCTGCTGCAAGGGAAATCTATCATTTTGTGGCAGCCATTGATATGACTCTCCGTCCTGGCACACAGCGTGTGTCTGAATGGTGGAGGTCTGACTATTAAGACCCCCATAGATCACAAGAGCAAGGATCCCATGCGACCTGTATGAATGGAGCGGCGGTCAACCAGGCACACTTCAATCAAGTTCTATGAGACTGCCAGAAATAGCTGAGCTCTTTGCCTACCTATCTTCGCCAATCCCATAGACTTTGAATGGAGCGGCAGTGAGCGTGCTCAACCACCGTTCCATTCCAATGAGGAACACGGGACCCTCATTTTTATGACCGACAGGGTACCAGGGATCAGACCCCCATAATCAGGCATCTTCATTTCATTTAAGGACACCCCTCTAAATCTCTGGATCAAGCATCCTCAAGAGTTATGGCATCATAGAAAGAGGCACTGCTCGTTATTACCAATCTCTAACGGCTGATGTCACACAAACATCTAAGATGGACAACATTCATAAGGTGATTTTAGACTTCAGTGGGGACACAGACTTCTTTCATCAAGAAAGCTTCAGAAGATGACAGAACAGACACAGCGCACTCATTTTTATGATTAAAGGGCATACGGACAACTTCCAGAGGATTTGAAATCTACTGAAATGAAAGCTTTTCAAGAAATAGGCAATCATTTCAGTTTTATCCTCATGTAGAATATTTTGGCTTAGATTTTACTTCTAATAAGATTCCAGAAGAAAAGAAGGGACATTACCAGAGTAGTTAGTCCACACAAAATTCCACCCTCAATCAAAAAACGTCAATCAAGTAGGACTATGTGGCCACTTCTACCTTTCCTAACACGAGCTTGCATCAATTAGAAGACTGCAACTCAATTTGCATAGAGGGTGTACTTTCACACCTGCGGCACGGGGCTCCGGCAGGTAAAGTGGTTCCAAACTACAGAATCACTATAATACAAGTGTCACCCACTTCCATAAAGCATAATTGTACTGTATGTTGCAAGACAAAAAACAAATAATGCCAGATAGATTTACAGTTCTTTGCAAAGCAAGTAAAATCTCTAGGGCACTAATTCACATTGTAAACGCAGACTGCCAGGTAACCGCACCATTTAATAATAACCTCATGTTAATCTGTACCTCATGTGAAAAACACTGTCGACTTCTGTGTGGATGCTGTGTGCAATCTGCAAATTAGAAACCAAAAACGTTGTTAATTATACATTAATACTAATATAATATATACTGTATATATATATATATATATATATATATATATATATATTATACACTCACCGGCCACTTTATTAGGTACACCATGCTAGTAACGGGTTGGACCCCCTTTTGCCTTCAGAACTGCCTCAATTCTTCGTGGCATAGATTCAACAAGGTGCTGGAAGCATTCCTCAGAGATTTTGGTCCATATTGACATGATGGCATCACACAGTTGCCGCAGATTTGTCGGCTGCACATCCATGATGCGAATCTCCCGTTCCACCACATCCCAAAGATGCTCTATTGGATTGAGATCTGGTGACTGTGGAGGCCATTTGAGTACAGTGAACTCATTGTCATGTTCAAGAAACCAGTCTGAGATGATTGCAGCTTTATGACATGGCGCATTATCCTGCTGAAAGTAGCCATCAGATGTTGGGTACATTGTGGTCATAAAGGGATGGACATGGTCAGCAACAATACTCAGGTAGGCTGTGGCGTTGCAACGATGCTCAATTGGTACCAAGGGGCCCAAAGAGTGCCAAGAAAATATTCCCCACACCATGACACCACCACCACCAGCTTGAACCGTTGATACAAGGCAGGATGGATCCATGCTTTCATGTTGTTGACGCCAAATTCTGACCCTACCATCCGAATGTCGCAGCAGAAATCGAGACTCATCAGACCAGGCAACGTTTTTTCCAATCTTCTACTGTCCAATTTCGATGAGCTTGTGCAAATTGTAGCCTCAGTTTCCTGTTCTTAGCTGAAAGGAGTGGCACCCGGTGTGGTCTTCTGCTGCTGTAGCCCATCTGCCTCAAAGTTCGACGTACTGTGCGTTCAGAGATGCTCTTCTGCCTACCTTGGTTGTAACGGGTGGCAATTTGAGTCACTGTTGCCTTTCTATCAGCTCGAACCAGTCTGCCCATTCTCCTCTGACCTCTGGCATCAACAAGGCATTTCCGCCCACAGAACTGCCGCTCACTGGATGTTTTTTCTTTTTCGGACCATTCTCTGTAAACCCTAGAGATGGTTGTGCGTGAAAATCCCAGTAGATCAGCAGTTTCTGAAATACTCAGACCAGCCCTTCTGGCACCAACAACCATGCCACGTTCAAAGGCACTCAAATCACCTTTCTTCCCCATACTGATGCTCGGTTTGAACTGCAGGAGATTGTCTTGACCATGTCTACATGCCTAAATGCACTGAGTTGCCGCCATGTGATTGGCTGATTAGAAATTAAGTGTTAACGAGCAGTTGGACAGGTGTACCTAATAAAGTGGCCGGTGAGTGTATATATATACACAGACTTTTATTTATAATACATTCATATTTATTTTAATATTAATAAAACTTTTAATAACATTTCATTTTCTTAATTTTTATGTCTTATTTTATATATTTCTATATTTATGTTAGACCTCAGATACACAGACAGGGGTGTACACATATCTGACAGAGATCCATAGCAAAACTTATGGCCCAGCCCCAACTTTCCCATCAAACACTCTCATGAAATCTAAACCGTGGCTCCCCAGAATTCTGATGAATTTGCAAAAGAAATTTTAATTAAAAAAATTTCAATAAAAAATTCAACCTCCACCTTGACAACTTCTATGTTGGAAAAAGCTACTTCAGAAATATGGTGCTCATTCTGAACTCCACATTTCTCAATGCATTTACACAAATGGCATAAAGACTGTCTGTCTGCTGCCACCACTAGAGGAAGCTCAGTGTATAAGAATGTATACAGTTGCCTCTGACTGCAATGGAAGCACTAAAAGTCTCTTTGCACTGAGCTCCCCCTATTGGTGGCTGCATGAAAATGCAGCGTTTTCATGTCTAGATCAGAAGAAATTCAGTGGCGGGCCCTACTGTAGTCACGTGGTCTGCCTCCATGGAAGGTATACAACTGTACACATACACTTCTTTAGTGATATGGCAACTAATAATAAAACTGCTGCACATTATCATGATATTCAAACATATTTAGACTGACATTTTTTCTTACAAAGATTGCTGCTTCAGTGTTTTTAGATCTTATTGTCAGATGATTCTACTGTATACTGAAGTACAATTATTAGCTTTTCATAGGCTGTTTAACTTTTATTGACAAATACATCAAGTTTATGCAAAGACTTAAAGGGTTTCTGTCACCAGAAATGACCCTATTAAACCAAGTGTCATTTGCAATGAGCAAATGACACTTGATGCCAGTACTGTTACTATTAGACTTCTCAGTAACGGCGTTTTGGTAAAAATAGCGATTTTCTAATATGCTAATGACCTCCCCTAGGTGCAGTAGGCGTGAACCTGCACCTAGGAGAGGCCATAATAACGCCTCTTACCACGCCCCCGGTCGCGCTGATTGACAGGGCCGGGCAGCCAGCTCTTTCGGCTCCCGGCCCTGTACGAGCCCGAAATCCCGCGCCTGCGCCGTGTAGGCTAAATTCGGCGCAGGCGCAGATAGTTCACCCGGCCGCCCGGCTTCTGCTTCTCTCACTGCGCCTGCGCCGTGCGGAGTAAAAGCGGCGCAGGCGCAGTGAGTTCCGCCGGCTCCCGGCTCTCTCAGTGAGAGAGCCGGGAGCCGGCGGAACTCACTGCGCCTGCGCCGCTTTTACTCCGCACGGCGCAGGCGCAGTGAGAGAAGCAGAAGCCGGGCGGCCGGGTGAACTATCTGCGCCTGCGCCGAATTTAGCCTACACGGCGCAGGCGCGGGATTTCGGGCTCGTACAGGGCCGGGAGCCGAAAGAGCTGGCTGCCCGGCCCTGTCAATCAGCGCGACCGGGGGCGTGGTAAGAGGCGTTATTATGGCCTCTCCTAGGTGCAGGTTCACGCCTACTGCACCTAGGGGAGGTCATTAGCATATTAGAAAATCGCTATTTTTACCAAAACGCCGTTACTGAGAAGTCTAATAGTAACAGTACTGGCATCAAGTGTCATTTGCTCATTGCAAATGACACTTGGTTTAATAGGGTCATTTCTGGTGACAGAAACCCTTTAATAGTTACAGTATTGACCCTTCTTTTTCAAGATTTATGCAATTTGCCCTGGCATGCTGGATTTTAGCTTATGGGCCCAATCCTGACGGCAACCCATTCTGTTTGTAATCAGTGCTTGGGGTTTATCACAATTGCTGTGTCTTAATTTGTCACTTTTTGAGGATTAACCAGAGGTTCTCAATGGGATTGAGACCTGGGGAGTTTCCTGGTCATGCACCCAGAATTTCATAAATCTTGAAGAAGAAGGGTCAACATTGTGTCTTTGTGTTTTTTTTTAATTTTATTAAACATGAGGCAATAGGGGCTGCTGGGGGCTAACATGACAGGCAATGGGGACTGCTGGGGGCCAATATAAGAGGCAATGGGGGCTACTGAGGACTGATATGAGACAATGGGGGCTACTGAGGGCTGATATGAGGCAATGGGGGCTCCTGGGGCCAATATGAGAGGCAGTGGGGGCTGAATGAGGTCTGATTGGGGTCTGAGGTCTGATTGGGGCTCATTCACATTGAGGTCTGATCTGAGGTCTTATTGGGGTCTTTTTAACATTGGGGGTCTGTTTGGGGCTGTTAGGTGATGTTTGATTAACACTGAGGGTCTGATTGGTGGTCTGACCTGAGGTCTAATTAAAAATATTCAAAACCTAGGTGCGTCTTATGGGGTGAAAAATATGGTATTTTTTTTTTAGTTTTACAAACCATGTTAATATGTTATTTGATAAAATAAGACATGAATTAGATACAAATATACAAGGTGTACATTTGCTGTTTCTTCATTTTATTTCCAGACAACATAGTCCATTTAGAGATAATTACAGTACAGAACATCCAAAATAAAATCACAGAAAGCAGATAATAATGCACTAAAACATCAGATGCAAACACTATATATAGACTAAGCCCTCACTCTGATATGATAAAACCTGACACTCTCAGCCAAGATATTTTGATCAAAAAACATATGTGCCTGCCTACCCCCAAGGTGGTCTCAGTCAGGTCCTACTCTAAACCCAACTATCTAAATTCAGGAGAGCTCTCCATGATTAATGTAATAATGAAGATCAGGCATAATATTGTACATGGCAATCACCTGTACCTCCATTCACTGCTGCAAGTGCTCTGCTAGATTTATTTTAAGCTACCAGCTTAGGGGAGTGCCCTTTCTCAGGAGGCGTGTCCTTTCTGCTGCAGCTCTCTCCCTGTAGATGTCACAGCTTCTACCAGTTGATACGTATGATGACAGTTGACCAATAAAACTGAGCATGAGTGTGTGAGAGAAAAGGAAATGAAAACGCAGCAGGTGGTGCTAAACAGATACATTTTATTGAATATCTCAGTGGCTATACTACATTTTAATTACCTTACAAAAGTATTACGCACATTATAATAATGACAGTTAAAAAATGCATGCTTATGGAATGGTTGTCCCCCCATGTTCTTGTTGCTTCTCAGTTGCCCCCAATACTCAACAAACTGTTATTTTTTGAAAAAAACGCAGGTAGTGAAACATAAAGAGACGCAAGCTACGAGGTTCTTCGCAAATTATTCTTAACTCATTACTGTGACAATCTGGAACGCGAACAAGTAATATGTCCTTTCGTTTTAATCAGGTGGTATCTGCAATTTGAAGGGTACTTTGAGAAATCTAAGACGTCTATTTTGGCCTAAGTATTTGAAAGTACCCATTTATCACCGCAAGGAGAGAGGAAATGTACCAGATCTGTATCATCAAAGGCACTATTGTCTTGTCTTTCTGAACTTTCATTGTTGTTTATGTTTCTTGTACTGTATTACACAGTTTGTTATTGTTTTGTGATTATATGAAAAAATTAATAAAATATATTAAAAAAAAAGGAGTCAGATCCAGGCGCTGGTTTGAAAAATGTAAATATATTTTTCATGGGACGACCCCGTTACTGGTTGCCATTACACATGAGCTCAGGAGATTCTAAATGCAATCCTCAATAAGGTGTCTAAGCCATTTACAATAAGTAAAGCAAAATAAAAGTTTCATGCAGACTCAAACTGGGAAATAATGTTTTAGGCTACTTTCACACTTGCATTGTTAAATTCCGATATTGAGATCCGGCCAGAGGAATTCAATACTGGAATTATACGGATCCGTTTTGATTTTGCACATCTGGATGCATCCATTCTGTTAGGATGAGGTTGTGTGAAATCAAAACAGAAAGAAACAAATCTGTCACTAAATACATTGAACGTCAATGGGAGACAGATCTGGTTTTTGAGGCTCCGAAAAAAAATGGATCCGTCACCATTGACTTACATTGGTTTCAGTGCCAGATCCGTTTTTTCATATTTTTATGACCGGACACAAAATCACCGCTTGCAGCGCTTTTGTATCCGGTCACAAAACGGAATGCTGCCGGAGCGGACTGTATCCATTCAGAATGCATGAGGACTACATGGAAATGCTTTTTTTCCTCTGCCAGATCTCAATAGTGGAAAACAACAAGGCAAGTGTGAAAGTAGCCTAAGAGCCGAGCTGTGCGTTAAAATAAGTCATAAAGGGACATTATAGAGTTTCATCATCACACCAAAAATGTGCCTGTGGGTTATTTTTCTTTCCCTTTCGTTACATAGTACTAGTTTTGAAGGCAGTAGGTTAACGTGACAAGACACTACAAAGACTTCTCTCCAGCTATTTTCCCATGCTTGTGGCATGATCATGCATTTTCCATGAAATATATTAATCTGCTGTGATACAAGTTCAAACGGGCCCATTTAAGCATTTACCACATAGATTTATCTCACAATTGTACATTGTAGTCAGTGTGGTTTCATGCTGTTTGCTTTGTGACAGAAATTGTCATCTACTTCCTTGCTGATAACAGAAATTGGTACGTTAGTAAAATCTATCACGTTTGGGTGTGGTTTTCCAAAATCATTTATTACATAATAACAGTTTAACCATATGATGACTGTGCATCTAAAACTCCCAAAGTGAGTTGTTAGTGGTACAAAAAAGTGGCCTTTCATAAGCAGAAAATGACGCAGAAAATGCGTCATTTGGTGACTACGGATTCTCAGTCACCAGCTTGGGCTACAGAAAGGGCACCTGCTATGAGGCATATCTCCTGTGATATTTTGTGACTGATGTGTCTAATCATATTTACAGATGTCAGAATATTTATCCATTGACTTTTCATTTGTACAATATTTACAAAAGCACAGTCATAGCAAAGGCTGTTGATTTAATGATGATTAATATGGAAACAAAAAGAGCTCCCCCAAAGACCACAGTAAAATAGAAAGAAGCAGCCTTTCTGTGGTGGCCAGCACCAGCTTTCAAGTTCTGTCCTCTTCCTCCAGTTTTCTTTAATTCAGATATTAAGCAGGGGGTATAGGCCACAGCCTCATGCCCATCCTACCTTCAGCATACTGCATGGTCTTTCAGGGCTACCAAACACACAGGAGAATACATGAAAACATACCTTTTACATCCAGTGGCGTTTTCTATAATCTAAACCTTCTCTTTCCTCATCTCCATTCAGACCAGACTATCAGCACAACTTCTTTTAGCCATGTCTCGTTTCTCGTAGTTTGTCACATAGACATCTTGGATTTCTCACTTTTCCATCATTCTCCCCACCTTTTCAACTGACTGCTACCTTTCCACCACATACAGCTATAGTCAGTCCTATGCATGACATTGATACATACAATCTAGAATTCTAGACTTTCAAGATTTCTGTAGACATAGTAAAACAGATGTCAAATGCAAAATGGTAAAGGGGTTCTCTGGGAATTAAGAAAATTAAAATACTTAAATATTACTTTATTAGAAGTATATTCCCAAATACCTTTCATTAGTTATAATGGTTCATTTTGTCTGGGGAGCAATCATTAGGAAAAATAAAATGTCCGCCGTCCTATTAGTACACACAAAACCTATCCTAATGACACAGCAGGACAAGTTATTTCACAACACTGAGGTAAAGAGCTGCCTCATCCTCTGCTTTGCTTGTCAAGGATTATGATCCTGAATCTCTGTAGGAATGGAGTTCATGAGGAGACGAAGTACAGAGAGGATGGACAGGGCAGACTGTGGTAATGAAGACTATATTCAAGAGCTGCTGCTCATTAGCCACATCCTCACCCTCCTCTCTGTACTTCATGTCTCTTAATGAACTCCATTCCCACAGAGATTCAGCTGAAGATCATATTAAACTGTATTCAGGATCATAATCTCTGACAAGCAGAGATGAGGCTGGGGCAGCTCTTTATCCCAGTGTTGTGAAGAATCTTGTCCTCCTGTGTAATTAGCATCGGTATTGCATGTACTAATAGGATGGCGGCCATTTTAGGCTACTTTTAGCGGTATCCTTCTCCGGCAAGCTATTCCGGCAGGTGACATTATAGTGAATGAGGCCGGAGCGGAGTTCCAGCGGCACGCGTGCATTAGCGGCTCCTGTTCCGGCGGATGACCAGCCTGCTGGAGAAGCCTACCGCTAATGTGAAAGTAGCCTTACACTGATGAGCAGAAGGGTAACAATGTTTTGAACTTTTGACTTTCAGGCTCCATATCCAAGCATCCACTACAGCTTCGAACGTGAGACTACCATCATTTTCTAGACAATCATCTTGGTTATCTCATATATAAATTAGTCTTGCAACTATTTAGTATATGATTAGTTATGCAGATTCTTGTTGAGGCTTCCATGGCAACCGATTAGAGCCCCGTAATTACACTGACAGATGCCGCCACCACAATTGATCACAGAGGGTTAAATGACAGGATGTGGGGGACGATTGCCACTCACTGTCAGTGTGGGTGGAGCAGGCCCTTTACAGAGGCCCGCTCCATACAACCCCTCCCACATCATGACATACATGTACGTGATAATGCAAACTGTTGTAAAGTAGAACTGGCTCAGTTGCCCATAGCAACCAATCAGATTCCGCCTTTTATTGTTGACAGCTCCTTTGGAAAATGAAAGGTCGAATCTAGTTGCTATAGGCAACGAGGCCAAGTATACTTTATACCTTTTTTAAAAATCTCCCTCATTGTATCGCTGCTACTTTCTCTTTCCATAAATGGCTCTATGAATCTGCATATACACTTACAGTTCATTTGCGACTTCTTTTAAAACCACTGTATTCAGTATTGTCTATGTATTGTCTAAATCTCAACCTTATAGAAGGTGGATGAAACACTGGTGAACATTCATCAGGTATTCCATGTCTTAAAGAACCACTCCCATGGTTTTCTTTCAGACTTGCATTTCAAATAGATAATAAACCCTACTGCATCATGGGGCTTAGGATTAACCATTATCTCCTTATATCTATGTGTTCCCCAGGAAGCCAGTTTATCCCCTTCCTGTGCAGATAGAAACTACAAGCAGAGTCTGAAGGAAGATCATCATCTGCTGTATCTCCGCCCCTCAGCTGTTCTTCATTCCTCCTTCTCCACACCAGCATAGAATGCTTAGAATAACTTCTCAATGACCTTTTGTCAACACATGTCAAGTCACATGGGTTACACTTAGCAGAAAAAAAATGCACAGGTCTATGTTAGCCATTATATAAGCCCCTTTATATTAGGAAATTAAACAAAATTAATTCAATTAAATGCCGTATTTTTCACCCCCAAAGTGGGGGTAAAATGTCACAATGTCTTATGGGGCAAATACTAATGAGCGCTTCCATTATGGAAGCGCTCATTAGTACCGATGGACCAGGAAGCGGTGAATACAGCGCTCCCTGGGATCTGTACTCACAGCTTCCTGGTCCTCTGCTGTCATCTGTGCTGTGGCTGCGCACAGTGTGAGGATGCTCTGTGACCTCAGCCAATGGCAGGAAGAAGAAGCGCGCCAGAGGCCGTCCGAAGCAGGAGAGGTAAGTGGATTTTTTTTTTTTTTATGTGATCTGAGGCTGGGGGCTGATCTATGATTGGAGGCTTGGGGCTGATCTATAGCTGGAGGCTGGGGTCTGATCTGAGGCATGGTGGTCAAATCTGAGGTATGGGGGTCTCATCTGAGGTCTGAATAGGGGGTCTTATTATTATTGTGGCTCTGATCTGAGGTCTGATTGGGGTCTGAGCTGAGATCTTATTTACATTACAAGTCTGATTGGAGCTGTGAGCTGAGTTCTTATTAACATTGGGGGTCTGATTAAGGCTGTGAGTTGAGGTCTGATTAACATTAGGGGTCTGATCTGAGGTCTAATGAAAAATATTTTTTCTTATTGTCCTCTTCTAAAACCTAGGTGCTTCTTATAGGGCAAAAATACAGTAAGTGTATTGATATTTGCAAGTCTAAAAAACAGGGGTCACATGACCAAATGACATCAAAAGGTCCTGTCAGGATGATGAGAGTATAGACTGCTAGGAGAAGGATCAGTGGGTGGAAACAAAATTATGGAGGATACGTCCATCCTCATTTACACACTACCCCTTGGGACAGCAGTATTCTGGGACTTGTAAGCAAGACTGCGGCAACATGGCAAGGAATTTTCAAACAGAAGCAGCCATTTTAATGAACATAGTAGGGAGAAAAAGCACTAGGCGATGTGCTCTACCATGGTCCCAGCCACCAGAGAGGCCGATGATTTTTCCTGTAGTGTGCAAGCATGACCACCACTGATGGATTGCAGGGTGGTCTGTAACCATAGAAACAGTGTATAATGTGATGGGAAAATGAATCCAGCCAGTAAAGGAGGGAGTGGATAATCACAATACATTAGTAAGTGCCTTGTATTAACTTTCTCTACATGATAAATGCCAGTTACTGAAGTGAGTCAACCCCTTTAAAAACAAATAAAAACTTTGAAAAAAATATTTTTTATTTGCATCGCCATATTCTGACCCCTATAGCTTTTTATAATTACTATGAGCAGTATGAGGGCTCACTCTTTATGGGCAACCTGTATTTTTGAAACCATTTTGGAGTGTGTATGGCTTTTTGATGACTTTTTTAATTGTAGGGGCATTTTTGGACACAGTGATGATTACAATGGTTATTTTTTATTGACTACTTATTTTAATTTTGGGGAAAGGGGATGATTCACATTTTTATATGTTTTCAAAAACTTCTGTAAACTTTTTTTAGTGCCCCAAGGGGACCTCAAAGTGCAATCTTCATATCTGCCATTTCTATTCAGTAATAGGATTTAATCTTTTACTGAACAGAAAATTCACTATATGTACGGAGCTGTGTAAGTATTATTTTTTTTGTAGAATGATCTGTAGTTTTTATTTATACCATTTTGATGCATGTGACTTTTCGCTAACTTTTTGCCGAATTGGCCATTTTGATTTTTTTTTCCATTACGGTGTTCAATGTATGGGATAAATATATTTATATTGTTATATATTTATCTGTTTGAAAACTACCCAATCATCCCTGATATCTGCCATCAGCAGAAAGTCAGTAGGCCTAATACACATTAAGTAGTGAGCTGGTTCAGTTGAAATCAGGTTTGGTCAACATTATCTAAAGTTTATGGCCAGCTTACAAAATATTGTCTGCAGGCATATGACATCTCTGGGTAAGGGTGGGTTCACATCATGTTTTGCCATCCGTTTAACATGTAGAAAAAATGTATACATTAACGGATGTCTCAGACTGATGCCATACAGCGGCGTCTGTTACCATTTTTACTGGACACTGCAGGATACAATGTATCCTTTAAAGGGTAATTCCTATCTTAGACAACGGGGGCATATTGCTAGGATATGCCCCCAATGTCTGATAGGTACGGGTTCCACATCTGGGACCTGCACCTATATTGAGAACGGAGTGGGAAAATGAAAGGAGGGAGCACTGCGCATGCGCAGCCACCCTCCATTCATTTCTATGGGGCCGCCGAAAATAGCCGAGCACTGGCTCGGCTATTTCTGTTGGCTCCATAGAAATGAAAGAGAGCAGTGGCTGCGCATGCGCGGTGCGCACCCATTCATTTCTATGGGAGCAGCGAGGAGCTGCGCCTGGTGGTGGCCGGACCCCGGGATACCCGGGGTCCTCCAAACACAGCACTGCACGCTCCATTCTCGATATATCCTTGCAGTGGGACCCGCATCTATCATGAATACCCCTTTAAACAGATAGCAAAAACGTAATGTGAACCCAACTCTTAGACTTTTACGTATAAAATATTTATTTGTATCACATGCAATGATCTTTTCACAAACAATAAAAAAACTAGTAACCACCCAAAAATTGACAGGATCTCTTTTAAAACAGTGACAATGCTGGACATATTATAAACTGATGTTCAAAAAGTTGTAAACTTAGTATCAAAACTATTAACTGTTACATTTACAACCTTGAATAACTGAAATGAGATTGCCTTGTATTTTCAGCATATATAGCGGACTGTCTTTCGTAAGCCCAATATATTGTACGTATTGCTCCTGCAGTTTGCATGTGAACTTTGCACACAATTGGAAAAATGCCACGATAAGAGCCACGTCCAAGAATTTGAATGGAAATATGACACCATTTACAAATCCAGAATTGTCATGTTGAAAACAAAAGCTGGATATATGCACTTCCAGCAAAATTAGAACAGTGCACCGCTTACATTAGTTAAAGGGATAATGAGGTCAGGTTCATAATTATGAGAACCAAGACCCACATCTAGTTAACACACATTCCCACATTCATTTCCAAAATACTGCATTTCATGAAAATGAAAATTTAGGACTGTATAAAAAGAAACGTGAAATGACAAGTTAATATCAAACTGCTGTTCTGGAAAACTTCATTTGTATTCCGTTTCTCCACCAGGAAGGGCTCAATAGAAAGTCTATGAGCCCCTTGTTCGGCTGAGCCCTTTTTGGGTTGGGGAGGTGTCTCAGCAGCCAGACCTCAAATGGTCTCCGCTGATTCGGCATTGTAGGATGCTACCAGGATGATTGGTCGCCCCATTAACTATAATGAGGTCCAGTTGAGATCCAGGCGCAAACTGGCAAAGAATCGGCGAGAATCGGCTGAACAGAAACCACTGTATGGACGTTTTTTGTCAAGCCGATCCCCAGCATTCCATGCCGGAACAGCCTCCTGGAAGGCTGTACTACATATGTGAAAGTAGCCTAACCTGTTAGTAACCATTAATAATGAAAGGGAGTCATCAGGAAATTCACTGTCAAACCAATCACAATGCTCAGTATCGGACTGGGGTGCCTCGGGCCCACCAGTAAAATTTATTTTGGGGACCCACCGAATGGATACATTCAAATATTACCTGCTCACACAGCAACAAGATGCCACCAGATGACATAATATGGGGATCCCTGCAGTAACTTTGAGAAGGTAGGTCCTGGGGAAAAGAGGATACTGGCCCTCCGGGGGATTCACCTGTACCCCTGTGGGCCAGTCTGAGCCTAACAAAGCTGGAGAAAATGTATTTTTCATTTATATTTATTGAGTTTACCTGTAGTCCAGCTAGCTAACTATAACAAGGTTCGAAAGTAAAAACAAATTTCTTGGCCATGTTTATCTGCTGCTTATTCTTAGTAGTGTGAGGTTTTAGTTTTTATTATATATATATTGGTTGTTTTCAAGCTCAGTAATGACACTACGTGTTTGCTTTCTGAATGCTGTGGCCACAAAGTTCTTATAGTCTAAAAAAGTAATTAAACTTCTAAGTAAACAAATTATTAGAGAAGAATCCTTATTTATCTGAGGAACATTAGAAACCTTTGTCTGTCTGCAGTGGGTATCATACCGTAAATATTATCCCAGGTTAACTTATACTACTTCATTAAAAAGAAGTCTGCCATGGCTTTAAAAGTGAGCTCTAATTAGGAGGTGCATTAAGAGATCAGTGAATTTCATCTCAAGACATTATTGTAAGAATCAATATTTGGGTCTAATACTGAAAAAAGGACACAAATCATTCTATAGATGAAATAAAATTATTCCAAACTGGATCTTAAAGGGATTTGACCAATAACACCATTTACCACCTATTTATAACTGCATGATCACTGGAACACTCAGAATCACAAGACTTTGGATCTTTAAATCCCAAATGAAGAAGTGCAGCAAATGCACTTACACTGGAGAAAGTTCAGAAAAAAATTTTCAGTTCCACCATACACTTGCCTATTTCAAAGGGAGAGGGGAAAGAACTGCTGCCAGAGAGTTAATTTCAATTTTATCCTGACATTTGCCATTGAAGAAAAGTCAGGAGATCCCAATCCACATGAGAACATTGGCTTTTATCTCAATTGGGGCTATGACAAAATCCATGGACAAAAATGGTGCAGTTCATAAATGCAAAGAGCTATTTTTTTTAACCCAAACAACCCCATTAGTAATATAAGTAACACAACCAGAACTATGCTAGTCACACTACTGCACCCAGAAAAAGTTCAGTCTGGAAACATATTTCTACAACCCTTCAACAAGACAAGCTAAAGAGGTTCTCCTCTTTCCTATATTGATGAGCTCATCCATTTATTTATAGGGGTTGTGCTTGCACATTGGCACTTGTCTATGTCAGTGTGTAGGAGTGTTACACACACACTTCCATGCATTCATGGAGGATAGTCTTTGAGCAAGTGCAAGGGTTATGACCATTTTTATTATCTTGTACATATGTTATTATCCACTATTCACGCCCTAAATCTGTGCTATTTATATTTATATCCAGGAAGGAGATATTTTTTATCTTTGTTTAAATATATTGAACCACATCCTACAAGTAAATTTATGGACTTGAAATAGTGCACACTGGAATAACGTGTATACAATTGCCGGAAACAATATGTACAGTAATTGTATAATAAAATAATATATAACCACCAACTTATATCTCATCTTAACACATCGCCATAGTAGCTATGGGATGTATGCCAACATTCTCTCACTTTACTGTGCAAGCTCCTGCAAATCTGGAGGAAATGTATTTGACACATAGACAAAACATAAAAATGATGCAAACAATATAATATAAGCTTGTTTAGAACTACATGTTCTCTGATAAATGTCTCCATTGTATTCATGATGTTTTTTAGCTCCAGTTGATGTTAAAGGGGTTGTCCAAGTTATTTTTTTGTTCTTTATATGTTTCTAACTTGTCAGGTATAACAACTTTCCCATATACTTTGTGTTTCTAGAGCTGCTGGTTTCTCAGAGCTGACTGAGGGTCACATGACCTGTGATGTCACCTTATCTCTCTGCTCTGTGATGTTTCGTTTCACAAGCCTCAGAGTTCAGATAACAGTCTGTACACGAGACGTCACTGGCCACGCCCCCTTTCTTTGCCGGGCTCCTGCTATCTGCTTTCTTCCTGGTTTCCTTCAGATAAAACATTAACCCCTTCAGCCAGAACACACTGAGGGCTCAAGGCTTTATAACAAACAGTAGCTGCAGCAGTGAGAGGAGACAAATGCTGGGCACAAGAGCTGTAGAGGAATTGTATTGTACAAGAACAGGTAGGGAGAAATTCCTGTGTGTATCAGCAGTGTCATTGTACAGCTGGGACTTGTAGTCCTACACATACAACATGCTGCTGAGTATTCCAGCAGGCAGACATGTCACTCAGCACTTGTATTCACTGCCTTTGCAGAGAGGGGGGGAGAAGGGGGAGGGGCCGAGATTGTTGTTATTGCATGTAAACAAAGACCAGAAGAGAACCAGGGAAATTAGGAAATATGGATTTTTTTTGCCTAAAACTTGCTTAACCTAGTTATATATTGCTGCCCATCAGATTTACAGTGCTATATATTTTTTGTCATAACTCGGACAACCCCTTTAATGTTCCTGATGTAGTGGAAAAACACAGAACAGTTTTACAGAAAAAAATAAATAAAAATAAATAAATAAATATATATATATATATATATATATATATATATAATTTTTTTTCTGTTGTCTTTTCTTCATTCACAGCCAAACGCCTAGACCAATCTGCACCAAATTTGGCACATAGCTAAATCAGACGCTTCGCAGTACTCTAGGATCATCTCGACATATTCACAAAAACAGGAACCAATGGTTTCCACATCAAGGGCCTTTCTCCGCATTACATTGGCTAATATTAGCTTGCAGGTCCTTCATTCTTAGCCTCACTGACATACACAGAGTCAGATGACCTAAATTAGCCAATAGAAGCATAACCCTTATTGGCCAATAGAAGCTTGCAGATTCTTCATTCTTAGCCTTACTGACACACACACACAGATGACCCATATTAAAAAAGACACAGAAAAAGGAATTACCACCTAAATCTTAACCTTTCATAACATTATGCTGTTACCCTGTATGTCGGGCTGTTTTATAGGTTATTATTAGGTTTCTGTATGCTAAAACTGATTTGTTGCAGTTTTGTATTGCCCAGCTTACAGTTCCTAGGTTCCTAAGTACCTCACTTGCTAGCTACAAAGGTTTAGAGGGAACGTTTCCAGCAATTCAGCTGAAACAAACATGGAGCATGTGGCTGGCTGAGGAAGGTGGGTGGGCCAAGATAAACGTCTGTACCAGGGCCCATGAACCTTTAGCTATGCCCCTAGTAATGTTATAATAATGCTGTAATTTTTATATTCATAAAATGTATAAAAATGACATTTCTTAGAAATGATAATCATGTGGTTCAGTTTACAGAATTACCTCACACTACCCAACTAACAATGAGTGGAGTCATAAATTCTGCATGCAGCTATGCTTTGGCTTTAACAGTTTCCTTCTCCAAATCAACCCTGTTTAATCAGTGCTATCAAAATAACACTGAACCAGAATACAAAAGCTGCATTGTCTCACTGATTAAACAGTGTGTGAAAAAAGTGATGGTAATGTTCCCTCCTAGTTGTAATGAGTGATGTCTGCAGAAGAAATAAAACAATTCCAGAGTTCTGTGCTGCAGCAACGCAGATGATGAACATGACATATCAAAATCATCCAGTATCATGGAAAAGCTCAAGGGGGCAGGATGATGAGATTGCTAAAAGGCTGTTTAACAATTTGGCAATTTGGTTTCATATGGCTGCTTTTGATAATATGCATATGCTTTAAATCAGTACAGGATTTATATAAAGAATGCAATGACTTTCATAATCAACATTAGATACATTTTTAGTCGCATACATTTTTTTTTTACACAGGCTTTACATAGGTTTTCCAAACTAATAGAAAAAATAAAGAAAAACCCCTATATTGCTTATGTACTGAATGCTTGCAAGGTGACGCCATCACAGATCAGAGGTAACTATTTTTTATTTTTATCATGCTGCCCAGCTCTGTGCTGCACCTTTGTTTTGATGATACTAAGGCTTGCAGTAGGCAAAGCTACCATGTAAAGAATGGTATTTCAGCTGCCTGCAAGCTTGACTTTTATAAGGTAGGAGTTAGTGCTGTACTTGCTCATTGTCAGCACACATAACAGCTCTGCTACTGAGAAAAAATTCTGCTACCTAGCACAAGAAATACTTCTCCTATAGAGATGAAGATGAAAGTGATCATCTGCCTGCATGTGAGACTGTCTTACAGAGGCATCTCAGCTACAGACACTACATTATTAAGTCACTCATCTTATAAGTTTGTAAACCATTTGCACCATTTTTAAGAGTTGGAAAGTCTTTTGAAGTAATATTTCATTCAAAGGTCAAATTTGAGTTTCACCAAAACTCATGACGTTTTACCTGTAGTTCTGGGAGTGGAGGTTCACATGGACCTGGCAACCATGGCAGGCAATAGTCACTAGTGTTCTTCATGTTCGTTTTCCTTGGGACATGGACCAAGTGGCGAATGCCCTCAGTTTCTCCCAGGGGTCATGCTGAATAATTAGGTGTGAATAGCACCATTCATTTTTATTGGTCTGTCTGCTGTTTCTTTTGTGTAGCGGACGGCAACTTGAAATGAGACTTTTAAAAGAATCTGTCAATATAACATTTTTAAATAGCTGTATCTGTGTCTTCCTCTAATACAGTTATACTTGTAAAGGAAAATGCATACAATGCAACGGCACACTGCTAACCAGATAAAGCACAAAATGCCATAGAGATATGAAGTATTCTGGAGCTAATGCTATGCTTGTTTAGTAAATTAGAGATTCTTGGCAAATATATTTTGTACAAAATTATCTGGGCCCGTCCACCAAATCATCAAGGTGATCTCTGTAGAATGGGAACCTAACACTATTTCCTACCTGTTATGTGCCAACCTTGGCTTCCGTATAATCAGGCGGTGTTTGGTTCCACATGTACAAAATATATTTGCCAAGAATCTCTAATTTACTAAACAAGTATAGCATTAGCTCCAGAATACCTCATATCTCTATGGCATTTGTGCTTTATCTGGTTAGCAGTGTGACGTTGCATTGTATGTATTTTCCTTTCCTTGTGCATTTAGCCATAGCAACGTGCACCTGCGCACTGGGATGTGCTGACTGAAATTCCCCTTTTTTTTCTTTGATAGTTATACTTGTGACTGCAAATGCCTCTTCTAAACAGCTCCCACGGGACCAAAATGTGAGTGGGGTACTGAAAAGAAAATGTTTTACAGGAGCAATTTTTTTTCTTCTAACAGTACAAGTTATCACTCAGCAAAAATCTTTTAGCTTATCTTGCAGCTAGTTTGCAGAATATAGGGGGTCATTTATTATACTGAAATATGCCTATATTAGGCATATTTCAGGCGCAGATGGCAACTAACCATTGCGCCGCTGTCTGCAACTTTTCCCCGTTGACACTCACCTCATTTAGGCATAAAAATGGTCTAAATGTAAGCCAGCTAGGAAGCGGGCTTATATTTAGACTGGCGCTGGATGCGCCAAAGTTATGGAGAGGCCTGCACCTCTTCATAACTTCGGCGGATCCACCGGCAGCTATGGGGCTTTATTAAGACTGGCGTCTAAAACTCCTGTCAATAAATTACCCCCATAGTATCTATTTTAGCACTAGCTAGATGAGGTCCACCACTGTCTAGACAGACTGTAATAAATAATCTACAATACAATGAAAATATTAGCTAATATGATAAAAAAGTGAAAACTGAATGTAACATTATGGCCAGTGACAAACAGAGGAAATTAGGCTGCTGTTGTGCTGCTTCACCTCACTATACCTATCACAGGAGGTCCAGCTTCATAACTTTGCATTTCCATTTTCTTTATTTACTAACATTACATCACCTGTGAAGTCCACATCTCAACACATTAAAATAAGCACAAAAATGACCATGGAATGGGCTCCCTCTCTCCAGGCCACATATCACCCACATGGCCTGTCTCTATGGTATGTATCCTGTTGGTATATAACAAATTATAGTATGTTCCTCCGAGAATATTTTCTTTTTTGTTTACATAGTCAATATGTGCACTGGTGGCAATTATGCAATTCAGGTCACATAGTATAACGAACAAATCCAGAAAGCTTAAAAGAACTTTTAGAATTACTTCCAAACTCTGGTATTAAATCTGCTCTGAGCTGTAGCAACAGTCTGGGTAATGTCTATATTTTTACGATGTATTGTCAGCACTGTTCATCTCTGGCCATCAAGTGTAATCGTGTCACTTCGCTAATATTGACCCTTGATCTAAAGAAAATTATATTTCCTTTTCTCAATGACATAACTTTATGAAAACTAGTGTGTTGCAAATTAATCCAGCAGATATCCTTGTATGTATTTACTTCTTTTATTTTAAAGACTAAAAAAAATTAAATCAGAAACGATAATTTTGACACAACTTGAGGGCTACCAGAACTTCTAAGTGTATTCTTATGTCTGCTTGAAACAGAAGGACGTTTTATCAGGGTGAGCCACAAGACCACTCTGTTTGCAGTTTACAGGGAATTCCTTAACTTATGTTGAACTCTCTGGGGCCGGTCCAGAGAGTTTTCTGTCTGAAGAAACTTCTTAGGATTTCTGGAGAATGTAACAAACATGATGAGCATCAGACTGAGAACTGACATTGCCACCCTGAACATTCTCGCTTTCTCCATTGGAAGATGTCTCTGCCTCTGAATACAAAGGGTTCTATCAAAAATAGGAATTACACTGTATTTGATAGGAATTACACTGTATTTTTTCCAGTTTACATCTCAGCAAAGACTGGAAAAGCTTGAAGAAAAGGAAATATTACAGAATAAAATTGAAATATGGTAAAAGGTGAATGTTCTTACATGAGCTGTAATCAAAATAATGTCAAAATAATGGAGAATACTGCTGGAGAATACTGCTTGGATCGGGAGGGAGATGATAAAAAACCCAGTGTTGAAAACTTCTGGAAATCTATATGATAGTATGGATCACTTAGAAACTGAAAGGCCATGATACCGGGGCCAAATATTAGAAAGGAGAGGATTTCTGCCTTAAAGAATTTAAGATGAATTTAAGATGAATTCCTGGATTTTCTCCATCAAAAAATATGAATTTATCCTGTTTTCGATTTTTATATTGTACACTGTTTTGGAAACCCCCTTCTTCATGTTTCTTTTCTTTCTCCAATATGTCCTATAGATCAGAACCAAGAATTCCCTGTAGGATTGTCAATCATTTGTAAATTCAGACAGTCTCCAAAACTATGACATTTTTTTCCCAGCATCTGCGAAAGCTATTGATGTGTCCGGAATTGTTTGAAGTTGGAGGAGCCTGCACGTGTTATTGTACAGTAATTCTAATAATTTTACCATAAATACAGCAACTATTACTAAGGTTTTTAGAAAACAGTATTTTAAGATACTGTATATAGGCTTGGGCCTATTGTGCATGTATATTTTAATGGGGAGAAGGGATGAGCCACTGGCAGCAGCTTTTTTTTTGAGGGATTAAAGGATCAAGTATATTGAAATCCAATATGGCCAATCGTACTTACTCCTTATATCTGTCATCAGTCATACACATCTGTCATGCATGTTAGTCAGCCCATTCCACCAAATTCAATCGAACTTGCCTACATTAGGAAGACTTCCTGAGCATGTTGACTTATGACCCAACCTTAAAAGGGTATTCCGGTTACCATAAATATAACGTATGTTTTAGACCAATTCATCATCAATAATTACCTAATATAATGTGAATTTCACATATTTACCGTTCAGTAGTTATAAAAGTAGTTTTCTTCCTCCGCTACCCACTGTGTTTCCTCATAAGTTACCATGGCATCGACCTGTAGTTCTGAGCCTTTATTAGGTCGAGCATGCTCAGTGCATGTATGCATGTCAGTGTGCTGGTGATTACTGAGAAGAGGGGGCGTGACCGGACTGTATATCAGGCGCCATGTTACTCTCAGTGTGTTGCAGGCTCACACAGGAGCTAGACAAATGGATTGCAAGGTAAACTGAAGCTCTGGTTATATGTATAAGTATGGGTTCTGGTTGGATCACAGCTTGCAGCCTTAATGCAGTTTTTCAAAAATTCAGTTACTTTACCGGAATACCCCTTTAACACCAAACCAGTGAGAAAGACTAGGATGTGGATTTTGCGTTCAATATTCAATAAAAGGCTCTCCAAATTTGGAAGAAAGTGAGAGAAACTAAAGGAAGATTCCTAAAAAGGCATGTGCAGCACCTGCTAGTAGAAACATTCTAAAAATGAATTAACCAAGAGCATAAAAAACATACATTTACTAGTGCAACCCACATTCAAAATCAATAAAAAAGTCTAATATAGGACATTATGTTGTAAACCTTCAATTTTGATAATAATGAATGTATAGCAGAAGAAGCAAATCATTACAACACCGCCACCACCACCTACTTTTTTGCCTTAAATAGGTTTTCCAGGGATTTCACATTGATGGCCTATCCTCAGGAAAGGTCATCGATATGAGATCAGTGGGGATCCAACTCCTGGCATCCCCGCTCATCAGCTCTTTAATGAAACTGTTGAGAGTTCCCCGGCCTCCTCAAAACTTATCAAGCACTGTATTGCCAATTTAATAGCGTCAAATTTGATGTGCTTCGTATTGAAGCCATTCACTTGAGTGGGACTGAGTTGCGTCTAGACCATGTGACCGATGAATGTGATGACATCAAGTGGCCTAGGAAGTGCTCATATAGCGCCTCATACAGCTGATCGGTGGGGGTGCCGGGAGTCGGATCCCAGCTGATCAGGTACTGATAACCCATCCTGAGGATAGGCCATCAATTTCAAAATTCTAGAAAACTCCTTTAATATACTGCCACACAACTACACAATGACACAACGCTGCTTCTTCTTTAATATCAATATACGAACAATAATCTTAAATCCAACCAAGAACAACATCTGCATGGAGTTTGTATGTTCTCCTTGGTTTGGTGGGTTTCCTCCGGGTACTCTGGTTTCTTCCCACACTCCAAACACATACTGATAGGGAACTTAGATTGTGAGCCCTTTTGGAGACAGTGTGATGTCTGTAAAGCGCTGCAGATTATGTCAGCGCTATATAAGTGAGTATCTCTTAATAATCTAAAAACGAGTTTCTGTCTGTCTGTCTGTCTATCTGTCTGTCTGTTCTCTATGCGCGACCAAACTACTGGACCTATTTTCACCAAATTCGGCACATAGGTACATCAGGTGTCCGGGAAGGTTTTAGACCAGGTCTCATCTCTCTAGGACATACCGTTCCTGAGATATTCCCAAAATATGATCTCCATTAGCCAACATTACAACTGGGAACTTTGGTTTTAAACTGCCATTCTCTGCAAAGGCACACACAGGGAGGGCAGGTTTCCATAACAACCAGGTAATTATCAGCAGCTGAGGATCTCATCCATTTCTATTCACTGACACTGTTAAAGGTATTGACGGTTACCATAAATATAACTTATGTTTTTTTCTATTACTACAGTTCAGTAGTAATAAAAGATGTTTTCCTCCACTGCTGCCTATTGCGTGGGCTCATAAATAAGCATGGTATTGACCTTTAATTCAGGCCACCCTAAAAACCCCTGCCCCATGTCTCACTAAGCCACACCCCCGACTCCATCAAGCCACACCCCCTTTCACTCCGCAGCCAACAGAGATTGAAAAAATAAAGGTAAAATCAACTTCTGTCAGCTGCAGGGATGGGTGGGAGGTTGACTTTCTTCCTGCAACAACACACACAAACATTAAATAAAATAGATTAAATACAACCATGTGAAGAGTCTTGCTAATCCACGCCCCCGACTCTATCAGGTTACGCCCCCTCCCACTCCGCAGCCAACAGGGATTGAAAAAATAAAGGTAAAAATCAACTTCTGTCAGCTGCAGGGATGGGTGGGAGGTTGACTTTCTTTCTGCAACGACACACAGAAACATTAAATGAAATAGATTAAATACAACCATGTGAAGCGTCTTGCTAATCCACGCCCCCGACTCTATCAGGTTACGCCCCCTCCCACTCCGCAGCCAACGGGGATTGAAAAAATAAAGGTAAAAATAAACTTCTGTTTGCTGCAGGGATGGGAGGGTGAATTTCTCTCTGCAACGACACACAAAAATTTTAGATAAAATAGACTAATTATAGACTACAACTGTTCGAATCTTCTTGCTAAGTCACGCCCCTAACTCTGTCAGACCACGCCCCCTCCCACTCTGCAGCCATTCTGCAACGACACACAGAAACATTAAATGAAATAGATTAAATCACCTATGCGAAGCGCTTTGCTAAGCCACACCCCCAACTCTGTCAGGTCATGCCCCCTCCCACTCCGCAGCCAACAGGGATTGAAAGAATGAAGGGAAAAATAAACTTCTATCAGCTGCAGGGGTGGGAGGGTGAATTTCTCTCTGCAACGACACACAAAAATCGTAGATGAAATTGACTAATTTTAGACTACGACCATTCAGTACTAATAAAAGATGTTTTTTTCCACTGCTACCCATTGCGGGTCCCCATAAATTACCATGTCATAGACCTGTAATTCATGCCACTCTGACCCCCGCCCCAGATCTCTCGAAACCACGCTCCGACTCTGTCAGGCCACGCCCCCTCCCACTCCGCAGCCAACGGGGATTGAAAAAATGAAGGTAAAAATCAACTTCTGTCAGCTGCAGGGGTGGGAGGGAAGTTGGATTTCTTTCTGCAACAACATACAGAAACATTAAATGAAATAGATTAAATATACCCGTGCAAAGCAATGTTTTCTTCCACTGCTACCCATTATGTTTCCTCAAATTACCATGGCATTAACCTATAATTCAGGCCACCCTGAAATGAAGGACTTAACCACCACCCCCCCGTGTCCCATTAAACCACACCCCCTCCCACTCCGCAGCCAATAGGGATTGAAAAAATGAAGGTAAAAATCAATTTCTGTCAGCTGCATTGACTTTCTCTCTGCAACGACACACAGAAACATTAAATAAATAGATGAAATATACCCAGGCGAAGCCGGGTCTTTCTACTAGTAATAAATAAATATGAAGACCAGACATGACCTTTCAAGAAGCCGAAGCAAGCTTCACTTTCATTGAAAGAAATGACATGAGCCTTTTATCATTACTTAGGCATAGGTAAGAGCTTTCATTTATTGTATAATTGGGCCAGAGACATTACATTTAAATACTTTTTTATACTTATTACTGGAGAAATACCTAAAAAAGTGGCTTACTTGTAGTCATTGAGATGTCAAGCATACTTGACCTGCCACCGCTCTCGATATGCCTAATTTTAGTATTTACTATTAATTTAGTATTCCCCATAGAATAATATTCAGAAACATATTTTCTTAGAGCACTGCAGCTCCTCTGATACTCATCTTAGAGATGTATTGATACACTGCCAAATAGACGTTACTAAGGAGTCTGTCCCCACACAGTCTGTCATGGGAGGCTCTGATTGGACAGTATCTGTGTATGGACCTCCCCCACCCCCCCCAAAAAAAAAGGTAACATCAAGATTTCAATTTATTCATGAATTTCAAATATTGTCAATTTATTAATACATTTCTAGTATGAATTTAAGGGGAACAACACTACATAGTCAGGAAAGCCAGCAGTTCCCCTTTATACATCAGGGATTTGACTGTGATACATTAGATTAGTGTACATTAGATTACAGTTTAATTAGAGTCATCAGCAAACTTTATACAAAAACATGAAGAGAAGATACAGACCATTGGGGTCATTTATGAAACTGGTGTAAAGTAAAACTTGCTTAGTTGCCCATAGCAACCAATCAGATTCCATCTTTCTTTTTCCAAAGGAGCTGTCAAAAATGAAAGGTGGAATCTGATTGGTTGCTATGGGCAAATAAGCCAGTTCTACTTTACAGTTTGATAAATGTCCCCATATGTGCTCTGTATGGCTTCCAAACTCTTTGCCACAGGAAATCTGCATGACATCATTAATGACATCACAGATATTTGCAGGGTGTGAAAGTATCAGTTCCCTGCCACAGCACAGGGTTGGGCTGCATGACAGCCGCATTCAGCTTATGGTACTTACTTACAATTTTAATTTCTCAACCCTGCTCAGGATGAGACAGTAGAAACAGAATGGTTTTAAAAAATCTAAAAAAAAAAAAAAAAATTACATACACAAACATTAAACAAAGATAAATGAAAATATGTAATTTGCTTGTAGTGGCATTTTAAACGTTATTACTATACATATTAGTAATGTTCTTCTTTCAGAGTGTACAACAGAACTACAGACGCAGGAGAATCCACTCCCACAGGTTTAAGGTAACGTAATCTGCTTTAACCACTGTAATAAAGCTGACTCCATTTCATCCCTATGTGAGACAGTGATATATAGTGCAGATTATCACTAATTCTAGATATTAATGCCAAATAAAAGAAATAAAAAGTAGCATTGCTTTTCCATATTTAGAATAAACCTCAGAGGAATTATGCATATGAGGTATTATTTGCAATTACATTTTGCTGTAATTGTCTTTGATTACAGTATTCTAACTATATATATATATATATATATATATCAGGGATCAGATACCTTCCGCACTCCAGCTGCTGTGAAACTACAACTCCCAGCATGCAAACTTACTCAGCTATTATTGTAACTCCAATAGAAGTGAAAGGAGGATTCTGGGAGTTGTAGTTTCAGAACAGCTGGAGTGCCGGAGGTTGCTGATTCCTGATATATATAGTAAGTAGAGTTGATCGAACGTGCTCGGATCCCCTGCGCTCGCATGCCCGCAGGCATCCGGATCCGTCCTCACCTGACTGTAAGTCAATGGGGGCGGATCCGTTTGGTATGATACACGAGTGTGTGATACCAAACGGATCCGTGTCCATTGACTTACAGGCAGGTGAGGATGGATCCGGATGGCTGCGCAGCAGAGCGCAGGGGATCCGAGCAGTACAGTGCTCGTTACGAGCACGTTCGATCAACTCTAATAGTAAGTATAGCAGTAATGCAGCTTACACTTTAATGTATTCACCGTTCACCTATTACTTTGTGCTACTTGTAGTTCTACGCAATGTGTTGCAACCAAGGTAGCACCTGGGCCCCTTTTTTATATATATTTTGGAGGTGCTGGTTTAATTTATTTTTGTGTTGTATATGTGCCTGGGGGGTCGGGGTGGTGTCCCCTGTGAAACTACCCATCTACCTAGTGCTTTTAATCAGAAGTATCACATAGCTAGATTCTACTTTGCCCAGGAACTTGTAGGCCAAAAGCCCATGATAGGCATGTGTTAGAGTATGTCCCATCTGTTAGAAGCCACCTTGTTGCTGGTAGACGGGCCCAACATGTTCTTAATCAAAAATATGCGTTAAGAGCTTCTACTTTTCATAGAATGCACCTGTGTCCTTTTTATATATATATATTTTGGATGAGCTGGTTTAATTTTATTTTGAGAAAACCATAGACACCCATACAAAAAATAAAGTTGAAGGAGACAGCACGTCCTTAGTGGAAATTTATTCCGGATGCTACGTTTCGGCCTATGAGGTCTTTCTCAAGCCTCATAGGCCGAAACGTAGCATTCGGAATAAATTTCCACTAAGGACATGCTGTCTCCTTCAACTTTATTTTTTGTGTACCCGATCGCTTACTTGTCTGGAGGGGATTCACCACCCCTCTTGGAGACGTGTACTGCATATCCTTTGGCATGCTGTCCTGCCTTCCTTTTTTCACCCATAGGCACCCATAGAGAGACATTTGGCTGGTCAGACTGCAAGAGTGGCCAGGAAAGGTGTTCGTGTTCTGCAGTAAAGTGGGCAGTGATGTGAATTACGGCAAAACCCAATTCTCATTGTTTTTGCAAATGGGGGCTACAAAATAATCCTGGTGTTCTCCTTTAAGCATTGTCTTCTAAGTTAAAACGTATGGTGAAATAATAGACTTTTCAAAATGTTAACGCCTAGAGTAAACATGCTCTTACAAGTTATCTCAACAGAACCTAAACTTATATCTGAAAGATCTTCTTCACTTAAATTCAAGTTGGTTGAAATAAGTCTTTGAGTGGGTTAACAGCAAAAAAAAAATACTTCTGGCATTCTAGTGAATGCTATCAGTCTTCAAAAATTGGGGCAAAATAGGACACACTCCAATTTAGAGAGCTCCATTTCAAAAAAGCCTCCTTTCCAACATCATTAAACATACTTCCATACTTGTAGCACATCCAACACACACATTAATTAGTCTGGTATGGTTCATGTCATAGACTTTGGCAACTTGAAATATACAATATACAAATATACAATTTATTGTTATACTGTTTATTGTACTCCTCTGCCTCTCCTCTCTGCCAGTCCCCTCACTGGCTCCCCATTGCCCAGCGAATTCAGTTCAAAACACTAACAAATACATACAAGTCCGTCCACAACCAGTCCCCTTCATACATCTCAGAGCTACTCTCCCGATACATCCCCACACGTAATCTCCGATCCATACAAGACCTCCTTCTCTCCTCCCCTCTTATCACCTCTTCCCACAATCGCCTCCAGGATTTCTCCCGTACATCTCCCATACTCTGGAACTCTCTACTCCAACATATCAGACTCTCACCTACAGTGGAATCCTTCAAAAGAAACCTGAAAACCCACCTCTTCATACAAGCCTACAACCAGTGACCCTGCTGCCTCTACACCGCCATGACCAGCTCTATCCTCACCTATTCTGTCCTTCTCCCATACCACATAGATTGTAAGCCCTTGCGGGCAGGGCCCTCTCTCCTTGTGTACCAGTCTGTAACTTGTCTTGTTCATGCCTATTGCAATTGTCTGTATTATGTATGTGCACCCCTTATCATATGTACAGTGCTATGGAATGTATGGTGTTTTAATAATAAATAATAATAATTTATATATAAATATGTAAATTATGACATTTGTAAAAATAGCTATGCAGTACTTTAGAGTTATAATACTTTAGAGTTATAATATTGCTATCACTGCATGACAAGTATATATACTTACTTTACATAAAGGGGTTGTCCAAGTTATTTTTATTGAAGACCTATCCTCAGGATACAGTAGGTCATCAATATCAGCTAGTTGAGGAGAAGGCCGCACTCTGTATGAGCCTTCTCTTTATAGTTTACCTTTTCGACATTCCAGCAGTGAGCAGGAGTAATTACAAGAACCCGTCTCATTCACTTCTATGGGATGGCTCCTTCCTATTCAAGTGTATAGAAATGAGCCGTCACATGGGCATGGAGCGCTGCCATTTCTTCAACCAGCTAATTGGATGGAGTACCAGGATCATCAATAAAAATAACTTGGACAACCCCCTTAACCTGTTTGGCATACTACCTTAAAAAAACTAAAATATAATTAAAAAGACATTACTATTACAGTTATATATTAATGCATGTTTGGTGCATGTTATTTGTTTCAGCAAGACAGACAAATCCATTACTCGTCGGGGCCAAACAACATGTATAATTCTAGTAAGGGTATAACTGGTGCTCGCTGTCCAAGTTATTTCATTACGTACGATAAGGGCCCCATAAAAGTCTCCCATTACAGCGGTATGTTGCTGTAATACACTTGTGTCCTAAGGCTTCAGATATGTTGTCATAAGAAGCCCTTGTTTTGTACTACTCAGCAGTGGGTGCTCTATGGTGCCTCTGTTCTGCACTATATTATAGAAGTATCCTTTTAGTGGAGAATTCCTAGGATCTGTTGGAAAATGTGGTACGGTATTGGGCCTATAATAGTCTTTGGCAGCTGTATTATGGCTTCATACAACTTGAAGCTTGTATGGATCCATTGGCTGAGTGATATATCTTTGAATCAGCTCTTAGAACATACTGTACTAGGACTTCCACCAGCTGGTTCTTCCAAAAAGAAACGGTACCTTCCAAGAGATGTTTCAAAGTCACTTACCCAGCCAACCAGTACCCTAGTCTGTACCGATGAGGAGCAAAAAATCTGAAACAGGAGGAGAGTTACTTTACATTATAATTTGCTCAAGATTGCTTGCACTGTGGTTTTACAAAAAAAAACCAAAAAACTTTACAAATGCAGTAAACAATACAATGAGTTTGTGATTACATTATTAATGTCTTTTTATCTATTATATTTAACACATTTCTGCAGATTGTCACACATAAACACAAAGGAAAATTATCTTTTCTAATGATTTTCCTTATTTACTTCAAACACCAACACATTTATTCCCATGGGATGGTTTCACTTTAACATGAAACTGATGAAATAGCACACGCATACACGGCACGAGTAACAATTATAGGAGCCTCTCAGACTTTGCATTACATCTATGATTAATTAGTTACTTGTTTGGTTTCTGCTTTGCTACTTTTCACCCAATCACTGAATAGACACTTGTTATCAAGGATATTACTGTGGTTTCCTTTGACTGGGAATGACTTTCCTGGCACATTACAATTTCCTCAGCTATTCAGATCCAGGATTTAAGATGTTTGTACTATACACTGGCTTCTACTTTAACAGCATATTTGAGGTGATACTAATAAATTATGAGGAGACCAAAGGTTATAATATCTACAGCGCTGAGTTATAATCCATTAGATGCATTGTATAGATTCCAGCCACAGCGGTTTATACGTAGACATGCGAGAAGTATGTGCCACTTTAGCTATCCTAGGCGGGGGTTTATTGGGCCCACTAGAGAAAATTATTCTGTGGGTCCAAACCCGATCTTTGCAGAACATATGCAAATGTTATTAGCACACACGGGACATATCGTCAATAAGGACAACTAGGTTATCAAGAAAGTTTAGTGGCAAGTGCTTGGTTCCAAAGTGTCCTCCAACTGGAGTTGCCCCTTGGAAGCTTGATACACTGGTGAGCCAACTGATTGTGATCTTTGCAACTTGCTAAAATACTAAATTGTTTTCTAGGCTATATAACACCTCTTCCTGCTCGGCGGATGAAAAACCCAGGCATATTTCCCACTTACTAATTTAGACTCAGACAGTTGGGAGGGATGGCCTTTAATTTATATCTGAGCCAGCAAAATGTGGGATTCAGACAAGAGAAGCTGCACTGAATCACAGGGGTGCTAACAACTCCCTCTCACCATGAATTTCCATCTCACAAAACGCAAAGATTAATGGTCAAGTTTAAGCATTCTTTCCTAAATATTCTGAAACAAACAGGCAAAGGAAAGAAAACTTTCTTTTAGTGCATAACTAGCAAAAATACTCACCGCAGCAGACAGCATCGTTTTAGCTAAATGCATGTACAGTAGATGGAATTATCATAACAAAGAGCATGAAATATTCCTTCTTACATATTTGTGCATTGCTGCAATTGTGTAAACACTCTTTCTGGCTTATATGTCTGTTTAGATTGTTGATTAAAAGCATAATGAAGCAATGTGTTTGCAGCCAGCTGCCTGTGCCAACTAGAGGCCAAAAGCAAATAGATGAATGTGGATGAATACTGAATGTGGGCGCGTAGCAGGAATGTATTAGTTGTATAACACGCTCAGTTTAATCGTAGCCTCTAGAAACACATGGAAAAGTGAGTGGTACTGTGTATGTTGACCTTAGAATGGTAGCAAAAGAATATTAGCCAGGTTTTCAATGAGACTAGCAGCTTTACATTTAAACGGTTTCTGTCACCAGTTTTTTCGGTATGAATCAGGCTGACATTAGAGATGTGCTAATGTCACCTGATTCCAAATATATATCTGTTTTATTTACTGGTGCCCCCATTTTTATATAAAATGAACTTTTATTTTATGCTAATAAGGCCTCTAGGTGCAAGGGGCGTTACCCCTGCTCCTAGAGGCTCTGTTGATTGACAGGACCAGGCAGAGAAGAAACACTCCATTCACCATAGCTTGCAAGGACCTTCAAGACCTTCAATGATGTCATGACCATGTGATCAGTCACATGGTTTAGGAGGAGACAGGCTGTTTGTGTGATCCTAACCATGTGACTGATCACGATCATGACATCATTGAAGGTCCTTGCAAGCTATGGTGAATGGAGTGTTTCTTCTCTGCCTGGTCCTGTCAATCAACAGAGCCTCTAGGAGCAGGGGTAACGCCCCTTGCACCTAGAGGCATTATTAGCATAAAATAAAAGTTCATTTTATATAAAAATGGGGGCACCAGTAAATAAAACAGATATATATTTGGAATCAGGTGACATTAGCACATCTTTAATGTCAGCCTGATTCATACCGAAAAAAACTGGTGACAGAAACCCTTTAAGATATCAAGTGCTTTATTTACAAACAGGACTGTTACTGAAAATCTGTTTTTATAAATAAAGTCTTAAATACCTTTAAGTATTTATAATGGCTCATTGGCTCAATCAGTGGAGGCATTAAAATGGCTGCTGTCAGATTTCTAGGCATGGAATCCATCCTCCTTGAAACACTGCAGGGCGGCCTTTTCAAAGAATATTGCACAGAAAATCCCCTTCTTGTTCCACCCCCATACTATACATAATAATGTATTCATTTTACCCTGAGTGTTCCTTTAAATCCACCAGGGCCAGTATTATCACCTAATATAATATGAAATGTCCTGGGAGGTTGATAGTTTTTATACGTAATGGGCTTATACATATTTAGTTACGACATGTTTCTCTATTTTTATAGGTACAAATTAAGCTCTGTTCACATCTGTATTGGAGGTTCAGTACAGATCTCCCATCAAATTAAAAGGGACAAATACCACTGCATGCAATTCATTGTCTTTTCAGATTAAAGCATCGGACACAGTGATAAAACTGATGATTATAGATCAATAGGATTTATTAGGCACCACTGATGTCCATTATATGATTTAACAGATGGTTGTGGCTTCCATTATGAATGGAAGTCTCAACACAAATGTGATTCAAACCTTGTCTCCCTTTCAGAATTATAATTGCTTGGATGACATGCATTATAGGCATACACAGCAAAGATGTCTTGACCATCACCTTCAAATTCAGGAAGTAGAAGTTTAACCCCTTGACATCCATAAAGAATATTATGGAAGTGTTGTAGAAGAGCTTCTAATGTCTTCTACTACTGTATGTAAATCAAACCTCAGTGTAGAAATATTCTTGGAAAGAGCTGTGTAGTATATTACCACATCCTTAAATGAGTAACAAGGCAGTCATTAATCAAAATTGTCCAGTTTCACTGGTGGATTAATCTGCAAGCATATCAAAGGAGCTGGTGGACTATTAAATTACTTATTGCTGGGACAGTTTCCTCACATGATACATGCGCCTGCCAAATGCAAGATGGCAGAAACTGCTATTTCATCAAAAGGAAGAGGTATACAGTCACCTGGTCAATAGCAAATTGAAAGCAACTTAGAAACTGGAAACTCTCTAGGCAGTCAGTTTAATAATGATTGCCAAACATGTTCCAACCAAAATACTGCTGGAAAATCCCAAACGCCATGTTCTGGAAACTGTTTAGTAGACATAAGTAAATATAGAGATTAACTGATTTGTGTTCTAGAAGAAATAGAGACAGGATTAAACCAATGGGTTTGTGCTCCATTGCTGGTTTATAGTACCTCCCAATGATAGAATATGGTGCCATATGATGTGCAGTGCAGATTCATAAGCACTCAATATGCGGCCATACTTAGAGTCAGTGGTTTTATAGAAAATAAAGCCCTTGACAGAAAGTAAAAAAGGGCCCCTAAGACCACTATTTATAGACAGGTGCTTATAAAAAATTTTCCCTGACAAATAACACTTCCATAAAATATTTGATCACCATCCACTGTTTTTTTATTTTTATTATCTTCATTTTTATTTTTATTATATTATTTTTCCTTTTCATGTCTATTAATGTATTGATGATTGGATATTTATTTTTGTAGTTTTTTTCCATATTATATTATGAATATTATGTAAGATATGTAAATAAGATACGGTGATACACAATATGTGTATAGAAAGTAAGCAGTAATCCATAGTCCGGTCCAATTTTTTGTTATTACACTTGTCCCTCACTTTATACAATATATTTACCACTGAGGAAGACATATATTCTGCAAAGTAGATAAGCGGCAGAGTTTGACATCTTTAGATTTTCATTACGCATGCGCTAACAAAGCGCCGGCACAAGCGCAAGTACGAACTGCAAGCCCCAACAATCCCAGAGCAACAGAGGGGGACCAAGTAGCATATACAGACTAATTCACGTGCACACCAACCTACCCATCAGTGGTCATAGGCTGCACGTCAAGACGGACATATTGGGGTACTGGTAAGAAGCGTGAGAGCGCGATATACACCAGCATTAATAATCAAGTATATCATGACAATTTCATAAGATTGAGCATCTAATCCCAACTTAGAGTGGAATCATAAGTAAGCCATATATGAATGTAGGATATAGAGGAGGAATCAATTTTACATACCGCATGAATTGAACTTAATCCCAAATTTGTGTGAGCTCTGCATTTGGAATCATAAGAGGGACTGTGACTATAATAATCTGCAATTATCAATATATCATTGTATTTTTTATATATTTTTTTCATATTTTTTTTATATCATATGAATTGTTTTTAGTTGATAATAAACATTATATCGATTACTTAAGAGCCAGCCATTGGTCTAAATGATACATTATTATAGCTAAATGGTTATAGCTGGCCGTGCCCTATTCTGGTGAGCTCTCCATATATGATATCCACTCAATATTGACATTCAGTGATCCTATAATACTGACATATAATGACTAGATAGGGAAGCGGTTTATGGCAATGTCTCTTCTGAACTAACGCAGCGAAGGAGTTAATGATAAAGTTCCAACTGGTCCAGGGGGGAGGGGGACTGGGACCTTAAAGTGGCCCTGGAAAAAATACTAAAAGTGGCCCCATTTTGTAGTCAGGTCCAAATTGATGGAAGTCAGGGCCAGCAAAACCATATTGTATATAATGTGGTTCATTATACTGCCCCAACAGAGCCAAATACCACAGTCCATCACAAAATACATCCCCAAAACAGCCACTGGTCGGCTGTGAGGAGGGCCCAGGCAGCCCCCTGGGCATCGGCCCACCGGGAAATTTCCCTGTAAGGTCTATGGCCAATCCACCCCTGAACTGGTCCAAAGCTGTCAGTGTTTACCATGCTTTTGGAGGTCCAGTCCGTGAGGTCCCATTGGAAATGCAAGTCCTGGGCAAATGCCTAGCTTGCCACCCCTAAAACTGGTCCTCACCATACAGGGTCCATTCATTCTTCATCTTATTAAAGGTATGGTACATTTAAGTATACCATTGTATACCATTCACTAGCAATGCAAATGTGCATGTTTATAGAATGTTTCAAAAATCTGACTGTAAGAAGGATCTGTATCCAAGTCAAGCTCAGAATTAAGATTTCTTTATACTTGTTTCTAACAGTCATAAATATGCTCTTGTAAAGCTACAGTTGATAAGAAAACTTGGCAAACCTTAATAGTAAGACATTTCTCTAAACAAACTGAAAGTGTAAAACTAAGATAACAACGCAATAAGAATAACAATAAAATATAAAGTTGTCCTCCTCTGCCAAAAAGATATATAATAGTTTCAGGCCTTACCGCCATATATTTATTGTGCTTAAGATAATAAAAAATATGTTTGAACAGTAAGTCATGACCGAGTGAACTGGCACAATGGAGTAAAGTGGACAGAGTTGAGTGAGTGGCCCAGAGGCAGATATATGTTTTAATGTTTATGAAATCACTAATTACTAAAGTACTTTATTTCCACTTTGATGCGCTTTCATGGTCCCTGCATTCCTCCCAACACATTAAGAGTTCTCCCAATTCTCTCTTTGTCAGTGACATGCTTGAAGAGGGCTGGCTGCCTGCATCAGTTGTAATGAAGAAAGTACAGTGGGGTTTTGGGGTGGCCTCAACGCTATGTTGGGTCCCTGGACTCCATTGAGGTTTCACCAAGTGTTGCTGTTATCTGGATTGGATGGTAAGACATGGTGCACCCGAATGGGAAAAAGTCCAGAGAGTCAGGGTCTGCAGTAAACCAGTTTGCATCTATATTGGAGGAACTGTAGTGCAAAACAATACAGGTAAGGCACTGAGATGACTTCTCCAGTCTCTTCCCAGGCAGAAGAAGGTTTCATGCTGAGGAAAGGCCTGAGCTAGCTCTATCTCTTTCTCCCTGGCCAAAGGCTGGTGGCCCAGGGTCCATGGCTCGATCGTCCAGAAACATCCCTGGTCAAAGGCTGATAACCCGGGGTCTGTGACTCAGCATCTCCATCTTAGCATCTTCTTCTGAATACTCATGCACAGGGGGAGCATCAAATATTTGCACTACAGGGGGGGGGATTATATACTTGGACTACAGGGGGAATTATATGTATACTGGTACTATAGGGGCCTAGATATACTGGCATTATGGGAGGGAAAGAGGACCATTATATACTGGAACTATGGGGGGATCATTATATATTAGCACTACAGAGGACTTTAATAACACGGGGGTATTCCAGTGGATTTATGCCCCTTTCACACGAGCGGGAGACTCGCATGTCTCCCGCAACGCATCTACAGGGCTGGACTCTGCACGGACAGGGATAGCAGAGCATTATATGCGATCCCTGTCAGTGCTGAGTCCAGCCCTGTAGATGCGTTGCGGGAGACATGCGAGTCTCCCGCTCGTGTGAAAGGGGCATTATAACTGCAGGAGGCATCAGAACCACAGGGGGCACTGCACTGGGAGGACAATGGTTATATTATTACTACTGGGGTACTGTAAGGGCATTATTATTAGGCACAATATGTAGGAATTGCAACTAATGGGTGGCACTCGAGCAGTATTATCACTATTGGGGGCACTATTACTAATAAGGGCAGTCTGGCAGCACTATTACTATGGGGAGGGGGACTATCTGTATGACACTGTCATCTTTACAAATCCATAACTCATATGGAAGTTGTCGGAATAAGCTGTTGTAGATCCCATCAATGCCATTTATCTAAGTAAGCAAGAAGCAGCAGCATGGGCCAGGTAAAACCTGTTTAATAATTCTGAGGCCTGAGGGCCTAAAAGCCCGTAAAGACATTTAAATGGTTTTCAAGTTTTATTGCAAATAAAGCTTCATCAATATACTTGTACAAGATGTACCGTTTTATGGCTTTTAATATCATTTATTTTTTAGTTCCTCATCATTTTTAAGGTATCTGCTTGGTTTTATAGAATGTTTACACACAAAAGCACAAAAACCCCACTTCTTTGTCATGTTCACCATGCCTACAGGCTTAATTCAAGAGATCTCTAATTACACTTAAAAAGGTTATCCAAAAGTCTGTTTTAAAAAGTAACAACCTAGCGATAAACTGTTATCACATGGAAGTCACTTGTTCATTCTGTAATTAAATTGCATTTCATATCAATTGTATGTTCCCTCCAAATTAAATATAAATTAATAGGTTTCCAATAAAAAAAAACACATACCAGTAATTGTCTAAAAGGCCATGCCTTCATAATTATACATTTATAATATTTCTTTACACAATATCTCCCACCATTTGGACTGGATACAACCAAGACATGCATATTCTATGTATACTGCAAATGGTATACAGTATTTACTTTTGAGATGCAGGCAGTGTAATTCCTGGTTTTGGGTTTGCATTTTGAATTACGTGATCTTCACTTTCGAAGCAGCATCTTCCAAAAAAAATCCTTCGGTTTCTGTGAGTTTAAATTGGCTGTGGCAAACTTCCATTTCCAAAAAAAGTACAGGAGCAGAGAACTTTACAGTGTTTCATAAATCTGAGGATGCAGTGTTTAATCAAGAAGTTCACTGGCAGACGCCTTAAAGAACTGACCAAGTTGGCAACTAGGGAACCAAAATCATGTACATATTTTTGTATGAAAAGTTACTCTGTTCATAAAGTCAGGCCGAAGGCTACTGTACATTTAGGAGAATCAAATTAAAAGCAAACAGAGCTGAATGAACTTTACACAGGTTCATCATTCTTTGCTTTTTTTCATTTGGCTATTAAGTGACAATGTTAACAGTAAAATACAAATACATTTAGTAAGTAAGATACATAGAGGGGGGAGAAGATTATTGCTGTAGAGTATGTGCTGAAGATAGAAGGGGGTCTATGATCCATATAAGTTGTCTTATTGTAAAGAACTTGTGAGATGAAGTCTTAGGCTAAATTCACACAGCAAAATCAGTGCCAAATTAGTAGCAGATTACTAGATGAAAATAGGTCATTTTTGGAGGCAGACGTGTAATTTGGTGGAGGTTTTAGAGGAGTTTTTACAAGAGAATTTAGAAAAATATTTGGTTAAGGTTTCTCTGCTTCCCCATGGACTTCTATGAAAACCACAACCAAATCTGCTTCCAAGTAGTAACATGTCACTTCTCAAGCATTTTTTCAAATCAGCTACTGAAAAAACCTCTACTATTTTAGGGCCCTAAAATAGTACTCATATGATCTAATAAGTGCGGGACAATAGTCCGGCGGGCGGCCCGACGTGCACAGCATCATTGTAATCAATGATGTTGTGCGCTCCCGTGCACACGATCTATGCCGATCCGGGACATATGGCCCACTCACAGACCGCATGTCTCGGAGAGCATACAGTCGTGTGCAAGGGCCCTTACACTGTGTGCAAAAGGTGGAGTTTTTAACATTAAAGTTGATGTGGAAACTGTTAGCATATGGTCTGCAAAAAAAAAAAAAAAACCCAGAACGGACATGGAAAGAAAATATGTTTGTGTGCATGAGCCCTTAAAACTAGATATTTTACACCTTCACTAATAGTTTGTATTCTCCAGTACTTTCTTTATATTTTATATTTCAAAACAAATTATTACATGCAGGAATAAACCTAGTATTCAACCTGCGTAGCTTGACTATCAGATCCTACATAGTGTCACATAGTGTAAGGATCATATTATGTAATATTATAAAATCCACCACTTCCAGTGTTGCATTGTTGACTTATTTATTAGTAAATGTTCTGTAAAATTCTGTAAAATACTGTATAGATTCACAACAAGCCTTCTGTTTTGCTTGAGAGCGCAGGGTCTTAAAGCTCCATGACAGCTGAAGTGTCACGGTTCTCAGCCTTGTGCAGGACTCAGCTCACACAATAGGCTACATTGTATATGTAACACAAACCCCAAATGGAAGATCAGTAGCTTTGCCTTCAATCTAGCAATTAAAGCACAAAATTCTGCATCACATGTCATGCTATGGCATGATGATATTAATCTGCCTTTCTACATTCAGAGAGTATAGTAATAATAAATGGATTGCAGCGCTGAGAAGCTGTCCAAAAGAGCATAGCAAATAGATACTACTCTAAAATACAGCTAAAGGCAACTATAACATAGCTACAATGAAAACTGTTCTACTAGATCTGCTCGTTTATACCTGGCACCACAAATTCAGAATGACAGATACTATACTGCAAAGTCTGATAGCTGCATCCTCGCACACCATTAGATATTGCCCTGAGAAGCTCCAAAGAAGCATTAAGCAAATACAAAGTGGGCTAGACGACTGTATCACAGATACACAGACATGTATTCTTAAAATGTCAATTCCATTCAAAGCAGTCTGAAGGAAATACATTTATATGATATGAATTTTTGTACCTGACTAATCACTGTGTTCCAGTAGCAAGCCTAAAGGCCCACTTACAATGATGCGCTAACGGCTGGTCTCCACAATAATAGACTTGAGTAAATGAGAACAGCAATTTAGAGAAGGGGAATAGATAACCTTTTAACATCTAAAACATACATTTTACCGGCTCATTTTTTTTTAGATTAGACATTCTTTGGTTAGGTGCACAGACAGTGTTCACAGTGCACTAGGGTGACCAGAGAACTGATCTACATTTTCTACAGTCTTTTTATTCATGTGTCATGCCCGTGTCATTAACTGAAATTCCCCAAATTAAGTCATTTTAAATGGCAAAAATCTTTCCAGATTCAACTATAATAATCTAAATACGTATCTGCATTTGTACTCGTTTTGTATGAGGCTAATCGCTGGTCGCAGCAGTGACTGGCTAAGCAGTCATATTTCCAATTCCACATTTCCAGAGGGTCAAGGGCAGTAGAGACCGTCAGGGGAGCTGGAAAGCATTGAAATGGAGGAAGTGAGGGATTGTTGAGATGAGTGGAACCTTTTTTTAAAGCCTTCTGACTTTTTTTTTTTTTTAAGACAAAAAATAAAATAAAAAACATCTGTACAACCCCTTTAAACTGGAGATAGTTTTTTATTGATTGCTTAGTGTAAAGAAAGCTTAACACTATTTCTGGGAGTATAAAGAAAAAAATAATTAAAAAGAATTTGCAATGTTAGCTATGAGCTCAGACTATGGTGGATTGGAAAATATTAACGTTTATTAAAACCTTTGTTTTCTAACAGTGACAATCTGGTAGGTTGCCATGAAAAGGGTTGTACATGGGGTGGTGGTCCTAGTGGGGGTAACATAATCACCAGAATACATAATATTTTAGCACCACACATAAGTTGCATGGCAGAGATAGAACCGGCTGGACAATCTATGTTAACAATCAGGACTACTGTGGGACTGATCACCAGTTACTCTGCCAGTGCACAAAGACGTAAAAAGTTGGAGAGTCATGCTTTACTTTGAGGGCACTAACTTAACTCTTTCCCTAGCTTCTTCCCTATGCAGCATTACCATTTTATTCACTAGTCTTGTTTATACAGCACGAGTGGAGATACCAATGGGGAAGCTGCACTTGGACCCTTTAGGCAAGGTGTGCCCTTAGCACTATAAAAAGAACAGCGGGTTGTCCAGGCTCAAAATAACTGATGGATTTTGATCCAGGAGTATAGAAAGGAGTAAGGAGTGCTATGATGAGCACCATATGCTTGATAAATAAGCTGCTAAACAGCCAGGGAGCTCAAATACTATTCCTGCACAGGGGCCCTCTACTGTCTATGTCTGCCTCTGTTTTACAGTACCTGATCTCAAGTGTTTCTCTGCGTGTTTGGCTCATATTCTGCTTACAGTAATATAAGACAGCTTGGACATGTCATACAGATGTTTTCCCTCATGCAAATACTGTATGTAGTCCAAATGGGATGCATACAGACACCAGTTTAACCCTTGTGCTGCTCATTTATCATATCATTTGGTCTGAGGTCCCATAATGGTAGGATTTCCTGTAGCACAGCCGGAGAAAACAGGCTCGTATTTTGTTAAACACATTCAGACTAGACCGACTATTTAATCTGGCTTATGTGTTTTCTATGTGCATAGGTTATTAGCATGGCAGCCTCTACGTGTTGATTTTGCGGCATGAAGCTTGGTTAGTCAGCCTTTGATTCCAGTGATATTCTATCTATTTATAAAAGTAGTGTGTTTAAGTTTCCATAAAATGAAAAGCAACACCATCACCGCAAAGTACTGAATGGATATACAGGAGTCCTCCAGTATTGTGGTCAGCCTGTGGTTTGCTGTCAGAGAGGCAGGCCTGCATGTTTTATTAGTGAAGGTAAAAAAATGATGAATATGTGGACTTGCTTCTGAAAACAGAATCTACAATGTCTTCAAATACAAACAAGCAATGGTAACCTGGCATCCTTCAAGCATAAAGCAAATTAACCCCCCTGCAACCCAGGAAAAGAGCTATCTATGTATCTTGTAGTATTTATTTCTGCTACAGAATACATACTATTGGAGTCATTTAAAGGGTTTCGGTCACCAGTTTTTTCAGTATGAATCAGGCTGACATTAGAGATGTGCAATAGCTTGCAAGGACCTTCAATGATGTCATGACCATGTGATCAGTCACATGGTTTAGGAGGAGACAGGCTGTTTGTGTGATCCTAACCATGTGACTGATCACATGGTCATGACATCATTGAAGGTCCTTGCAAGCTATGGTGAATGGAGTGTTTCTTCTCTGCCTGGGCCTGTCAATCAACAGAGCCTCTAGGAGCAGGGGTAACGCCCCTTGCACCTAGAGGCCTTATTAGCATAAAATAAAAGTTCATTTTATATAAAAATGGGGGCACCAGTAAATAAAACAGATATATATTTGGAATCAGGTGACATTAGCACATCTCTAATGTCTAATTCATACCGAAAAAACTGGTGACAGAAACCCTTTAAGACCAGTATTTTAGACACCGGTCTTAATAACCCTGTGCTGGCACTTGATGCACCTACGTTATGTAGTGGCGGCTTCTACTTAACTTAGGCGCCTAACAGCCTAAAGGGGCCGTTCAGACGGCCGTGTTGTTGCGGATCCGCAAAAACATGGATGCCGGCCAGTGTGTTTTCCGCAATTTGCGGAACACACATGGCTGGCACCCCATACAAAATGCCTATTCTTGTCCACAATTGCAGACAAGAATAGGGCATGTTCTATTTTTTTTCGCGGAGCCAAGGCACGGAGCCACGGCACGAAGCCACGGCACGAAGCCACAGCTCTCCGCGATGTAATGCCGGCCATTGAAATGAATGGGGCCCCCAAAATTGCGGAATAGATGTGGCCCCATTCACATGGTCGTGAAAGGGAGGTGGTATAGAAAAAAACTGGAGTCAAAAATAAAAAATAAGACGGGCTTTCCGGCCCCACCTCTTCCCTGTCCGTGCCATGCCCCCGTTTTTATAGAACTGGTGTATGTAGTGTTGAAGAGGAAGAAGTCACAGATTCGGCCGCAAATCCCCTTTGCAACCGAAACTGCAACAGATATCTAATATATAAAGCTGAGTGTATGTATGTATGTATGTCCGCTAAAGGAATCCGCACCGTTGCAGCTACAATCATGAAATTTGGCACACAGGTATATCAGGTGTCTGGGAAGGTTTTAGAATGGGTCTCAGCTCTCCAGGACATACCGTTCCTGAGATATTCCCAAAAAATGCATTAGGCAATAGAAGCTTGGTCACATGACCCTTATCAGCCAATAAAAGCTTGCAGGCAGTTAGTCTCCACACACCAGGTTTCCATAACAACCCAGCCATTTTCCTTCATTGCTGTAGGTCTGCTTTAAAGGGGTAGGGTGCTGTGGATGACACTGTTAAAGGGGTATTCCAGTTACCATAAATATACCTTATGTTTTAGACTAACTCATCATCAATCATTACATAATATAATGTAAATTTCACATATTTATCATTCAGTAGTAAAAAAAGATGTTTTTTTCCACTGCTACCCACTGTGTTTCCTCACAAATTACCATGGCATCGACCTGTAATTCAGGCCACCCTCAAAAGAAGGACTTAAAAGCCAACCCCGAGGTCCAGCTAAGGCATGCCCCAACTCAGTCAGGCCACGCTCCCTTCCACTCTGCAGCCGACGGGGATTGAAAAAATGAAGGTAAAAATCAACTTCTGTCAGCTGCAGGGGTGGGAGGGAGGGTGACTTTCTCCCTGCAGCTCATGCTCAGACTGCACAGTGCTGCTGTCTAAGAGTGAGCTGTTTAAAAGGACATCCCTGTCCTCCATCCAGGCCCTGTGCCGGACGGAGGACAGGGAGTCAGAAAGCCAGACTGTCCAGCCTAAAACCGGACCTCTGGCCACCCTAGGGGCAGGCTGATGTTAGGGTGGCCAGACGTCCGGTTTTAGGCTGGACTGTCCGGTTTTCTGGCTCCCTGTCCTCCGTCTGGCACAGTGCCTGGACGGATGCATGGATGTTTACCCTTTAAGTAGCTCACACTTAGACAGCTTCTCCTCTGTGTCTTCACTAAGTCAGGGGGCGTGGTCTCATATTTAGGGGTGTGACTTCATGGAGACCGGGGGCGTGGCTTTACGTTTGGTGGCATGGCTGGTGAGGTCTGGCTCTCTGGGGTGAAGACAGTGGCCACCCTAGCTGCTGTGGAGGTCACAGTTAAAGAAGAGGGCGCTGTAGAGGTCACTCTCGATATCTTTTAACAACACACACACAAACATTAAATGAAATACATGAAATTTACCCGGGCGAAGCCAGTACTCCAATAAGTGGCAATGATAAGTTCTAGCAGTGTATTTTGAGTTAGAACTAAAAAAAAAAAAAAAAGTAGCTGCAGATACCAGGTGGGTTATACATACCAAGCGCCTCATCCGTCCAGCTCATCCAAGTCTTCTCCAGGACAGCCTGAATTTCTTAATGACTATGGACATGTCTGCTGACCTTTTTTTTTTTAACTCAAATGTTATGTATGTATTTTGGACTAAAAAATATTTTAATCAGAATTTAGTTTAAATCTAAATTCACGGGGGCTCAGAAGAGCAGAGGCAGGGGATATGGGTAGAGTTAGCAGACAGGTCACCTATTGGATTTAACTAAAACTGGCACATACAGTAGCAGCCTGAAATTTTTAAAATAAAAACCAGAAAATGTTTTTAGCAAGCAATTCTACATTACAAAAATGTCATCCATAAGGGTGTCCATAGCCTATAAGTGAGATCTACCGCATATATATTTGACAATATATAATTATTTTACGCTATTATTTAGGGGTAACATGGGCTGCAGATTATATGCAAGGATTTCCAAACAGTTCCTCAATCCATCCAGTATTATGTACAGTACCTTGACCTTTACTGGTTGAAGAAAAAAATATGTCCCATAATCCAGAACACCGCCAGTCGTATTGGGTTTAGTGTATTTTTATATAACATATGGGAAGATTATTTAATACTCAGAGATTAATATTAAAAAACTGGTCGTGTTATAACTTCTGTTCCCTAATGATAGGTTATGGAATATGAACACATAGGGGGTCATTTATTAAATTGAAAAACGCCTAAATTAGGCCTTTGTGCCACAATCTGCAACTTCTCCCCGATCATGTCAGGTCTATAAAAGTAGGTGTGGTGTGGGCGTTAAGGGGACGGGATGGTGGGCCCATCTCATTTCCCATTTTCGGCGTAGAAAATGGACTAAATATAAGACCGCTAGGAAGCAGTTTAAGGCCCCTTTCACACGAGCGAGTTTTCCGCGCGGGTGTGATGCGTAACGTGAACGCATAGCACCCGCACTGAATCCTGACCCATTCATTTCAATGGGTCTGTGTACATGAGCGTTTTTTTCACGCATCAGTTCTGCGTTGCGTGAAAAACGCAGCATGTTTTTCACACAGTCCTGGCCCCATAGAAGTGAATGGGGCTTCAGTGAAAAATGCATTGCACCCTGAAGCAAGTGCGGATGCAATGCGTTTTTCACTGATGGTTGCTAAGAGATGTTGTTTGTAAACCTTCAGTTTTTTATCATGCGCGTGAAAAACGCATCAAAACGCATTGCACCCACGCGGAAAAAACTGAACAACCGAACACAATCGCCGACAAAACTGACTGAACTTGCTTGCAACATGCTGCGGTTTGCTCTCCGGTCCAGGCATCCGCACCAAGACGGATCTGTCATGACAAAAGTCCATGAAAGTCAATGGGGGACGGATCCGTTTGGTGTGACACAATGGTAAACGGATCCGTCCTCCATTGACTTTCAATGGAGTTCATGGCGGATCTGTCACCTGCACACATACATACATACACACATACAGACATACACAAACATACACAGACATCAGACATATACACATACATACTAACATGCTCCCGGCAGGTCTCCACAGCGCAGGAGGAGCAGGACGGCGCACACATAGGACGATTCCACCCGGCGCCCAGTAGAGGGCACTCTGGGGAATCGTCCTATGTGCACGCCGTCCTGCGCCTCCTGCGCTGTGGAGACCTGCCGGGAGCATGTAAGTTTATATGTGTATTTGTATGTGTATATGTCTGTGTGTGTGTGTCTGTACTGTGTGACATGTGTGGGGCCGGAGCGCGGTTCCGGCCCCACACATGTCCCTGCAGCAGCACGGTTCCGGTGGCACTCTTCACCTGCCGGATCCATGCTGCTGCTACTGTGAAAGAGGCCTAAGGCTACTTTCACACTACCGTTGTTTTATTCCGGTATTGAGTTCCGTCATAGGGACTCAATACCGGAACAAAATGCTTCAGCTTTGTCCCCATTCATGGTCAATGGGGACAAAACTGGACTGAAGAGCACAGAATGCTCCTAAAAGCATTCCGTTCCGTCTTCAGACCGGAGAGCAAACCGCAACATGCTGCGGTTTGCTCTCCGGTCTGGGGCTCCGCACCAAGACAGATCCGTAATGACCCCCAATGCAAGTCAATGGGGACGGATCCGTTCGTTGTGACACACTAGTAAACGGATCCGTCCTCCATTGACTTTCAATGGAGTTCATGACGGATCCGTCACCTTGTCTTTTCCCTGTCATATCCCTCCAGCAGGGGGCGCTGTTACACAAATGTCATCCATAAGGGTGTCCATAGCCTCTAAGTGAGATCTACCGCATATATATTTGACAATATTTGACAGCCGCAGGAAGGATGCGGGGGAGAGCCCGGGAGGGAGCACAGGAGGCGGCCTCAGCACAGTATACATAGGTAAGTAACCCTCCCCCAGTGTCTGACACGTGTGGGGCCGGAGCGCAGTTCCGGCCCCACACGTGCACCTGCGGCAGCACGGATCCGGCGGGACCCTACACCCGCCGGATCCGTGCTGCCGCTAAGGTGAAAGTGGCCTAAGGCTACTTCCACACCTGTGCTTTCTGCTATTGAGTTCCATCATAGGATCTCAATAGCGTAGGAAAACGCTTCAGTTTTTTCCCCATTCATTGTCAAGGGAACAAAACTGAAATGAAGGGAACGGAGTGCACCAGCATGCAAGCAGCTTTTTTGAGTGCATCTTGGGATGCAGAGCAAGAAGGATCCATAATGATTCACAATGTAAGTCAATGGTGATGGATCCGTTTTCTCTGACACAAAAGAAAACGGATCCATCCCCCAATGACTTACAGACAGATCCGTCATGGATATTTTAGAGATAATACACTGAGATCTGTTCATAACGGATGCAGACGGTTGTATTATCATGACGGAAGTGTTATTGTTGATACATGACGGACCCGGCAAAGACGCACATGCGTTTCAAAATGTTTCTATTGTTTCATTTGCATCATTTAAAGGGAATGTGTCATCAGAAAATTACCTGCTGTTTAAATCACTTTTTTATGTTTAAACTGTTTTTAATTATTTTTGATGATGATGTTATTTTTAACTTTTCAGGTCACTTTTTATATTTAAACTAAAACCAAAAATCCTGCAGTGTCTTTATGTCTAATAATTGGCGCCACTTCTTGGTTTGTACAGATCACTTTACTGCAGTTAACCCATTCTAATCCTGCCTGTAATTATAACACCTAAGTCTATAGATAAGACAGGATCCACTATTCACAGTAGGTGATTGTCTTATCTATTCTTTCCCTGTACAATGACCTCTGCACAGGTCACAGAGCATGTCTAGAAACCTCTCCCATAGAAATCAATAGGGTTCCATTCATACTATTGTGTCTATGACCCATGGGGCTGCCATAAAACAATTTTTTTAAATGCTGTTTAAATGCTGTTACAAAGAGCGCAGGCAAGATGGCTGCCCCCATAATCACGTTTAGGATATACAATAAAAAAATCTGCAATAAGAAAATATAAACAGTTTAGAAAAAAATGAGTGAAAAGTGTCACTATCTGATTTTAACTGGCAGATACAATTTTTTGGTCACACATTTCCTTTAACAATTCTACATTTTCCACTCACTCCAAATGTTGGTTGCGCTACTAAAATAGGTGTGCACTTTCAAATGAAAGGGGTATGTCAGCAGAAAAAAAATAGCGATTATATTAATCTCCCACCACTGCTGTTCTAAGGGTACGGCCACACTGTCAGGTTTCTTGATGCCAGCTTTGGAAGCCAAAATCAGGAGTGGCTCAAGGAGAGAAAGTATAAAGGACAGATACAACTTTTCTTTTTATTGCCTTCACTCCTAGTTTTGGTTTCCAAAACAGCCTGCAGAAACCTAACCATGTGACCCTATCCTAACGCTGCCCAGGTGCCCGCTGAACATTACTTTCTGCTCCTGTCCTGACGTAGCAGGAAATGACTGCGAAAGCCACTCAGCCAATTAATGGCTGAGGTGAGTCACTGCTGCAGCCAGTGATTGGCTGAGCAGCGTCCAAAGTCATTTCCTGTCTGGCCAGGAACAGGAAGTGGGGAGCAGCAGGAACCCGGGCATCACTGGAATAGCAGCAGTTCACAAATATCTTGTGTACGTAAGACAGAAAAATAAAATGGAAGCATAAACTGCATTAGACATACTGGCTACATCTACACATGAAACTGCCTACAGTTACAGATGTAATTAAATTATTCATCAGATGTTAAATGCCCAAACAAAAATTTATGATGAGCAAATACACATTAAATAATTGTTGGTCATATGTCCTTAATCCAGTATCTCATTATGAACACGGCCTCCTTCCCATGTAACAATTTGATTGCTAAACCCACATTTACTGATCAAATAATGTATATGTATATAGTGGAACGTCTGTTTTACTGAGACGTTAGTTGAGTGAATGAAGTCCTTGTAGATATGCATCTAATTTTACCATGAACAACGTTGTGTCTTTTTTTTGCCACACAGACTTCATAATGCCTGGATTCAAATCTCCAGCACATTCATTAAATGTAAATGTGATATAAGGATAGATGTTAAATCAGCAATGGCCAAAAACATCAAGCTGTATAACACCCAATCCTCCATCTTGAAAAATTTAAGATGTGTTAGATGACTGGAAATCTGGACCTAAAGCCTCACTGGAGAAACCACAGAAATAATGTTCCAAGATTATACATTACACTACGCTTTCATACACTTCTAAAGGAGAAGGGAAAATGATTCACTAAAAAGTTTAAGGTCAGGGTGGTTAGCGTGAATTTAAATAAACTAAAACTTTTGTATTACCTTTTTTAAAGATAGATAAAATGAAATAAAAATTCCATTCTTCAACATAAATTCTCAAGAATATAAGGTGTACAGTGAGCTATATTCCTAATAGGCTAAAAGTATACCATGTGGTATATACCGCTTTTAATCCTTTAGAATATTTTACTCCACTGCTGTATAGAATATTACAGTAGTCTACTATACTGTTCCATTCTTAAAGAACATATACCAACATACACAGGACTGACAGACTAAAAGGACACTGGGGCCCAGGACCCCTGTGGATATATTTGGTGTGCACAACAGGATCTTTTCCTGCTATATACGTCAAATGTAGGGTCCAAATGCTATGTGAACATAACTAGAGATGAGCAAAGTTTTGTAAAATTCGATTCAGCTGCTTCATTGAATTTTACAAAAAAAAAATCCGCTTTTTGACGAGTTCTGTTTTACGAAGCACATTTCTTTGTGCGCAATGGGTGATTTCGCCTCTCCCCATCATTGTACTCCTCAGATGACACGTTCATAGCAGATTGCTGCATCTGATAGGAATAACACAGTGTAAAATAAAAAAATAATAATAATACTTACCTAATCCATTTGTTTGCGATGGGCTGGCCGCCGCCATCTAGCTTAAAGGTCTGCCGGGAACTCTTGTACGTCAGCACGTCGGCCGGTGTGGTGACATCATACATCACCACATACTGGATTTCGGCTGAGATCTTCAAGCAAGATGGCGGCGGACGGCCCATCACAAGCAAATGGATCAAATATTAATGTTTTTGTTTTTTTACAGTATTTCAGTTTACACTGATTTGGTACCGCGAAGCACGAGGAAATTCGGCCTCGGAATTTATCCTAAAATTCAGATCGTGGACTTTGATTCTCTCATTACTAAAGATAACCTAATTTTGAGTGGATAGTTTGCCCAATATATTTATGTGACGGTCAACAAAAACGTAGATAGAAAATGTGTGGAATACTTAAAATATATGTCATCTGCACAGTTGTGTGTACAGCATCATGGTGTATCCAGATTCCAAGAGTGTATCTACCACACAGCCAAACTGCTATGGGCCCTTGGAGAGAGAGACATAGGCCTGATTAGTCCTATCCCCAAGCTATTAGATGACAGCGATAATCTGTGCGTGAATTGCCGTGAAACTGGAAGCAAACAACAGACCCCTTTTTCTTAATGAGGCAACGCAGGCTACATAATAAGGGGCCCTGCATTTTTGCTAGGAGGCCCCCTCTAAATATATTCTCTATATACAGCATGACATTTGGTGTATTACATCTTATGTGCTGCCTTAAACCATGCCATTAGAACACCTAATCAATAAAGATTAAGGCATTGTCCACACAAGACTGATTTAGATTAATTTTAAGAATTGTAAGGCCCCTTTCACACGAACCATACGGATTCAGTCCGGATGCGTTAAGGGTGCGTTCCGGAAAACTCACACCAATCCGCACGCAACGTACGTTCGTTCAGTTTTTTCCGCACGGGTGCAATGCGTTTTGATGCATTTTTCATGCGCGTGATAAAAAACTGAATATTTATAAACAACATCTCTTAGCAACCATCAGTGAATCACGCAGACCCATTCACTTCAATGGGGCCAGGGCTGCGTGAAAAACGCAGAATATAGAACATGCTGCGATTTTCACGCAACGGTGAACTGATGCGTGAAAAACATCGCTCATGTGAAAAGACCCATTGAAATGAATGAGTCAGGATTCAGTGCGGGTGCAATGCGTTCGCATCACGCATTGCACCCGCGCGGAAATCTCGCCCGTGTGAAAGGGGCCTAAGAGAAAAACTGCAGTGCAACCATACCGTATATATATCTATTCAAATGCTACATGTATTATGTATCCATGAAAATAGTTAATTTCCTTTTCTTGCCTTAATGCAGACCTAGCCAGAAATATAATTCCTTTGGAAAAATACCCTTCCAACATTCTTTTCAGTCTGAGGCCACTATAACAACAAAACTCCACACTACAGTCAGGACCGTGAGCATCTCATCTACTTTGTGAGGACTCATATGCAATATGTTATACAAGTTTCTAAACTGCCCACATGCACTGCAATACTCTGCGTGATGATGATAAACTCTAAAAGATACCAGACAGGACATTGCATGTCACTTAAACATAAACTGGCAGATCCTCTGAATATCCCTTGATTTGCAACACAAAGAAGCAGAAATGAAACATCATAGGTTGGATTCTTCCTGCTATAGTTGTAATATAACAAGCAGTGAGATCAGATTATATATTTGTTTAGAATACATTAGGTTCGATATTGTTTGCTTAACACTTGAAACCCCTTGCCTGCCTCTATATCTGGAGCGGAGCGAGCGGCCGCCTACGGCCATACTAATGCCGGCACGCTGCCAGACACCACGTGCAGCGTCTCCTGCTCTTTTTATATTTTGACGCGCAATATCAGAAACACGTCGAGTTTGGACATTGCCAGCGTGATAGAGGTGTCAGTAATAGGACAGAAGCCCACTCCTACGGCCAACGTTTATGGGCTTAATGGAGTGGACTTAATACTGTCCAGATTTCCTCTAGGAGTAGGATATCATTCAGCTAGTCCAGGGTTTTCTTAGGATGCCCACACATCCCAGTGGCAGGATGTTACTGTAATATATATACTGCCAGATACATGGATATAGGGATGGCAACATCCTAGGAAGGGAGAGTGACAGCAGGGCATTACCAGGTCACCCCTTCCATCCTAATTGGACCTAAATCACGCTGCTGGTCCCCAGTGATTAATGGCTCTAATAAATAAGAGAGTTATCTGAATTGGATCAGCGGGGTGATTACATTTTATGCGGGGACTGTAACACACAAAACAACTGGCAAGAGCGGTATAGATTTTTGTGAATATCCATAAACAGAACTATACTAGCTCTGATCCTAGTCCCCGGTTTCAAGTGTGAAGCAAACAATATCACACTAGTAGGGATTTGGCGATTAGGTTATTTCATTTTATATTATTATTCCTTAATAAAGTTTTGTTATTTTATTTTATTAAAGGGGTTTTCCCATCTTGGACAGTGGGGGCATATCGCTAGGAAATGCCCCCATTGTCTTATAGGTGCGGGTCCCACCGCTAGGACCCGCACCTATATTGAGAGCGCGGCCGCCCTCCATTCATTTCTATGGGGTCGCCGAAAATAGCCGAGCGCTGGCTCGGCTATTTCCGTTGGCTCCATAGAAATTAATGGGAGCCGGGCCGCGCTTGCTCGGTGGGCCCTCCTGCTCTTCTGGGGCCGCGTTCTCCCCACCGCTGGGACCCGCACCTATAAGACAATGGGGGCATATCCTAGCGATATGCCCACATTGTCCAAGATGGGAAAACCCCTTTAAGATAAATCGTTGTCACAGAACAGTACGCCAATTTGATATTCACACGGTAAAAGTTAGTACACGAGAATTTCAGTCAGAAAGAATTTATTAGGTTCCAATATCCTTTATCCATCAAATGTCCCTCAGTCAGTTTGGCCTCCGACATATGTTTTTCCAATTGCTGACCTCTGCAAATTGTAATGTGCACCAAGGATCTCACAGTGGTCATTAGGTCCAAAATTTGGAAAAAAAAGTCATAGAAGTTGGATATATGTTTTAAGGGTACAGACACCTGGTTTTCTGCATGAAGTTTTGAAAGCCAAAAAAAGTTGCGTCTGTCCTGTATACTTTATCTTCTTTTATGATCCACTCATGATTTTGGCTTTCAAAACTGCATCAGAAAACCTGACCGTGTGACTGTACCCTAAGACTCTTTTTTCCATTTTAGCACCTGTCTGGTTAATTACTACATATACTATTTGAAAGTGTCTCGTATAGTAGCAAAAGTTGGGACTTTTGTATTACAATAGTTGTCCAGCCCAAAAGCTTAGAATGCTATAAAATAAGGTAATTCTCACCTTACTGATTTCCTGCCAATGCTTCTCAGGTCCTCCACCATTTTCTGACTTGGGCATGTGACCAGTGAAGCCAATTACTGACTGCAGTGTTGACCATAGTGGTGTTCACTGAAGCCAGAGATTTCCCCAATTGGTGGAGGCCAGGATACAGAGGCCACCAAAGTACCAGTGAAGGGATGGCATCGGAGTGACAGGGGTATGTAAGGAGAGTATGATTCAGTCAGTTATTTTACAGAATTCTATGGTTTTGGTAAAATAAATTCACAGGGCTGGAAAATCCATTTAACCCCGTTTTGCCAGAGTGGAGCTCCAGCAGTGGGAAAAGTAGCTAACTGGAGGGGGAGGGCTGCTTCACATGCTGTTACCTCCTGAATGGTAGCAGCTAGAAACATGCAACTGGTCTTGTATGACAGTGCAGGCTTTCATATAAGACCAAAATGACAGCAATATGTTCAGGACAGAGAAAGATATCACTGATAGAAATCAGGATGCTGTAAATGCAGCAGAAAATGAAAGTAAAAACAGGTTTCACTCGCGATTATTCCCGACTTGATTTCTGTGATTGCTCCTCTGTTGCTTGGACTTTAGCTGTTGCATGTTTCTAGCTGCTACCATTGATGAGATATCACCATCTAAATCAGCTCTCCCCACCCACTTAGCTAGTTTTCACACTGCCCAAGCTGGACTCGGGCAAAACAGTTAGGTGGTTAAAGTGACCCTCATGTGAACCAGTGTTGGCCAATCCAAGAATAGGGATGAAAAAGTAGGACGTGTCTTGGGCTACCAAATGCACCGTATGCATCAGGTGGTTTGAAATACAGTGTGACCATCTTGAATTGCAGAAGAGGAGTCCAGGGATTGATGGATCTGCAACTAAAAAGATGAAACGGAGGGCATCAAGTGTTCTGTTCGTTCCCCAGTTAATGTGATTTTTTTCCTCTTGAACTGGAGGGTCGCTTTCATAAGAATAACAATGGTAGATATACTTTTAACTTATGCAACAAATGACAATTTTGCCACCAAATCACATGGACATTTCCACTGCTGAGACTACTCACTATGCAGAAACTGACATCAAGTCAAATGCTGGACCTCTGGAATGTTAGGCCGATATACACTATGTACATTGGATTGTTAAATTGCCCATTTTCATATAACTCTACACTACAAGAGAAACAACTATGCAACAGTGATACATACATGGGACAAGTGACCGGCCTTCTGTCTTATGTACTTTGTGCATATTGTGTAGAGGACATGAATACCAGTATACAGGATATTACTATAATAAAAAAGTAATGGTCATAGATAAAGTTGGACCAATGCCAAACCACTAAGAAGGTCATACCGCTAGCACACTTGCCCAGTCATAATGAGTTACATGGTGATCTTACACAAAGAAAAACGTGATGAAATGCGCTGAAAACAAGGTTATACATTTATTGTCCTCCATGATGTAGGAAATGAAGATTACAAAGTGTAAAGCGGTACTTAGGTTCCCATGGAAACAATCTGCATGTATTTTTTTTTTTTACTTTTTAGAAATGCAGTGAATGTCTTGGCTCAAATCCATTAGCCTTTCCTCCCTAATTTCATCCAATGTCTGGTGTATGTGTGTCTGAGGGTTCAGGCTAAACATTAATTTTTTGAGCTCTCCTTACTTCACTAGTTTATTTATTCATACCAAAGTGTAGTAACAAAATGTTCTGGTCCACAGACTCAAATGTCCAACCACTTCTCAGTGAGAAGAGTCTGCACAATTATTTACAGATTCACGCAAGTCACATTTACTAGCCGAGAAAGATCAAAATGATGTCCTTGATTCACAAGCTAACCCTCAGTTGTCATGGTAGTTCTTATCCAGTTGTTCATATATTTTTTTTCATAGGCATTTTGGTGTAACAATGCTTTTTTGGTGAAAAACACATCTGTACGGATTGGGGGCCTTTTAGGCCCCCATGTATTTTTTTATTATGTTCTCAGTAGTGTTTGTACCTCAAGTTACTTTATTTGTACTCAGTAATGCTGGTGGAGGGGCCAGGGTGTGGATAATGCCATATGAGGATGTCATGTGATTTTTGGAGGGAGAGATAAAGTCATGACATCATCTCAGGTCCTTCTGAACACAGTAATAAGCTGTGAAGAGAGTAATGAGGACAGTATACACTGTGAGCTAATTGTTAAGGACCTGAGATAAGATACGATGTTGAGAGCAAGTTTCTGTTATAATTAAAATTTTGTTTACTAATCATATTTTATTTAGCAGTTTTAAAAATAAACTTGTAAAAGTTATATAAGTGTGTTTTCCATATGATTTGCATGGGGGCCTAAAAGGCCCCCAATACGTTAATATGAAGATTTCTGATGTCACGCATTCTAGGGTTAAATGTCATAATGAACTAAAGAATATTTCATATTAAAAGAATATTCAAATATTAAAGGAGTTGTCTAAAATAGCAAAAAAACTGTCAGCAGCAGTAGATATTATAAAAAAGTCATATTCACCCCTTTCTCCTCTACCGCTTCCAGCATTGCGCTCTGATCCTTCACCACTGATGTCATCATCCTTGTCAACATAGCAGCCAATCACTGATCTCAGTAGCATACAAGACGCCACTGCTGAGGCCAGTGATGAACTGCAGCAGTGACATGGTGAGTACAGGACATCACTGCTGCAGCCAGGAAAACAAACACCAGTGGGGAAGACTGGAGCACTAGGCTGGAAGCAGCAGGGGAAAAAACTAAAGCTACCCCTTTAAAAAACGGAATCTGTTACCGGCGACCTCCCTATCTGTTTGCACAGACAGCTGTGGCTCATCTGATTAAAACACTGTTTTGCTTTTGTTGATACAAGGCTGCATTCCTGAGTTATGATAATTTTTCTTAATATGCAAATTAGGAATTTGGTGTAATGAGGGCATCACTGTTGCTCTTGTTGCACCCAAGTTCCGCTTCTTTCTAGGACTATCCCCTTCCTGGCTGCTTTGATTAGCAGGACCAGACAGTGGCAAAGTGTCCAGGGAGGGAATGGCCATACGAAGTGGAGTTTGAGCTAAACAAGCGCAATGATGCACCAAAGGTCTAATCTGCATATTGAGAAAAAGTATCATGACTCAGGAACGGAGCCTCGGATCAACAAAAGAAAAACTGTGTTTTAATCAGATGAGTTACAGCTATGTGTCTATGCAATTAGTTTGATAGGGAGGTCGCCGGTGACAGATTCCCTTTAAATTTAACAAATCCAGAAAATATATTTACACACCAATACAAATCTCATTCAAAAAAGTCAAATACCAAATGTTGGCATCATAAACAGCATTTCTCTGTGACAAGTGGCTAAAAGCAAGGGATATGAATTGTTGTAGGCCCATGCAGCAAAAACACTAGGTGGAGGGATAGACTATTGGCCACTACTTATACCAAACCGACATGGGTGGTGAGAGAATATAACACTGACCACAGGGCTCTGTGTCTGATAACATCACTCAATGTCAGGGAGACATACATTGATCACTCACCACTGATCACATCCTGAATATCTGTTCAGATCCCTGATGGAAAAGGGAAAAGAAGTATGTATTATTTTTTATGACTCTTATACAGTCCTAACTGTTTAACCCTGGTCTACATGTCCTATTCCAGTATATAATATTTTGGAAATGATTGGCTTCCCCATTATTACAGCCAGTGTAATGCAGTTCATGACTTGGATCTATTATATGTATGGATTGATACTCTTTTGTTTGAATCTTGAATGGGTGGCATGTGCTACTACATCTCTGGAGCCAGCAGGAGACTCCCTTGGCAATAACAATGATGACTGAAAATGTGGTGATTGCTGGAGAAGCATACTTTAGCAAAGGGGTTGTCCAGACTGGACAACTCTTAACAAATAACTGTGTGGTGTGGAATATGTTGGCACTGAATACACAAAGATTACATTATTATTATTTTTAACAAGGTCTTCCAGCTATCATGCACCATTTATGGTGCCCCCCTCAGGCTTGAAGGCCCATGTTGACCGCAATCTTTCTACCTCTTATAGTTAGGCCCCTGGCTATACAAATTCTGCACTCTGAATGGCAAAAGTCATTGCTTGACTATTGCCAAGCTACCCCTCTCCTTTTAAATCAGCCAATCCAGCACTCAGCTGAACAGATAAGTTAAAGGGGTTGTCCGAGTTATGACAAAAAATATATAGCACTGTAAATCTGATGGGCAGCAATATATAACTAAGTTAAGCAAGTTTTAGGCAAAAAAAAAATCCATATTTCCTAATTTCCCTGGTTCTCTTCTGGTCTTTGTTTACATGCAATAACAACAATCTCAGCCCCTCCCCCTTCCCCCCCCCTCTCTGCAAAGGGAATGAATACAAGTGCTGAGTGACATGTCTGCCTGCTGGAATACTCAGCAGCATGTTGTATGTGTAGGACTACAAGTCCCAGCTGTACAATGACAATGCTGATACACACAGGAAATTCTCCCTACCTGTTCTTGTACAATTCCTCTATAGCTCCTTGCCCAGCATTTGTCTCCTCTCACTGCTGTAGCTACTGTTTGTTGTAAAGCCTTGAGCCCTCAGTGTGTTCTGGCTGAAGGGGTTAATGTTTTACCTGAAGAAACCAGGGAGAGAGCAGACAGCAGCCGGCAAAGAAAGGGGGCGTGGTCAGTGACGTCTCGTGTACAGACTGTTATCTGAACTCTGAGGCTTGTGAAGGTCATCACAACACAGAGCAGAGAGATAAGCTGACATCACAGGTCATGTGACCCTCAGTCAACTCTGAGAAACCAGCAGCTTTAGAAACACAAAGTATATGGGAAAGTTGTTATACCTGACAAGTTAGAAACATATAAAGAACAAAAAAATAACTCGGACAACCCCTTTAAGACAGATGATAGTTAGGGATTTACTGCAGTCGTTTCAACTGGGTTGTCAAAGATAATATAAAAAAGATTCAGTAAATCTTGTAATTTATTCATTTATGTTCCTGCTCATTTTGGGCTTTGAAGTCCAGGAGGCGGTCCTATCAGTGACTGACAGCTATCTTGGTATACACAGTCATAGAGGGAAGCCTGTCAATCACTGAGAGAACCGCCTGCTTATCTTCAAAGCCCAGAATGAGCAGGAATTTAAATGAATAAAATACAAGTTATACAGAATTCTTTCCCACAAAACTATATAGCAGTCTTCTCAGTTTCTTCTGCTCTATAAGATGCTACCTGCAGCTCAAACACAATGTTCAATGTGACAGGTTCCCTTTATGAAGGTCTGGAAGAACTTACAAAGATTTTTGAGATTTGAAAAAAAAATAAGTTAAAAAATAAGAAAAAAAAATAAGGGAGAACATGTGATAAAATAAATATGAAAATAAAACAGATTTAAATGTTTGAAGTAATACCGGATTTCCTGAATATATTAATTGATAAGGAATAGTTAAGGGTCTCCATTATATATAGATTGATTATAAATACATCTATTCCTGCAGGAAAGAATGAAGGAATGAACAATGGAAATTGGAGTGGAAGAAATCATTCCCAATAGATGAATGTAATAAAGCTATTGGTTACTCAAATAATATCTCGTCACGCATTAACCATGTAACTTATGATTGCGACAATATCTTTGCCCTGTGTTCCCCAATCTATCTAAGCTATGCTGGAGAGGATACTATTACATATGTGGTGGGAATGCCCGCAATTATTGCCTTTCTGGAACTCGGTTTTTCACCGCTGCTCCCATAGAAATGAATATGAGCGCACCACGCATGCGTGGCCACCGTTCCCATTCATTTCTATGTAGCCGACGGAAGTAGCCGAGCGCTGGCTCTGTAATTTTCGCCAGCCCCATAAGAATGAATGGAGGGGGGCTGCGCATGTGCAGTGCGCCCACATTCACTTTGGGGGCTCCGTTCTCGATTCAGGTTCGGGTCCCAGCAATGGGGGCATATTCTAGCGATATGCCCCCATTGTATAAGATGAGAATAACCCTTTAAGGAAAAAGATAAATATAAACCATTTACTCACCTGATAAATACCTCACTGCTCCGTCACTCCTGGTCCGGTGGTTTCCATGATCTTTGTTGATTTTCATGTACTGATGATGTGCTGTACCGCCCCAGCCAAACACTACCCCAGCATTACCTGACTGGCTGCAGCATGTGGGTGTACAACATATCACTGCTGCATGAAAATCAAACAAGCCTGGCACGGACCACCAGAGCAGCAGCATTGAAACGATGGGGGATTTATGAGTTCAGTAAATTTTTACATTTTCTATCGCACTTCTTCCGATAAGCTGATTTTTTTCAAATCCCGTTAAACCCCTCTAGTTTACCCCATTATTTATCTGCTTCTGTCTAACTGGCCAAAAGCCCAGAACCTGTTGAGCTTGCAGACACTGCATACAATGAAGCAGTAGAAGAAGCTCCAGCAATAGTTCTGAAGACATAAAATCAATGCTTTCATTCAATAATTTGTGCTTCCCTGAAGATGATCTATACGGTTTTCAACTTATGGAAAGCCATGCCACTAGTTTATAGATGTAGAAATGATGCAAAAGAAACTCACTAGACATTATCCCCACCTTAAATGTGGTCCTTCTGATGTGAAGGCCTCAACACTGAAACCAAACAGCAACTTCTGTGACCATCATTTCCACATTAAAGGCTATGAACACCTTCATTGTATTTTACACATACCGTTAAAGAATTTTTGATGATCATATATTTATATATTTTCCATGTCAATATCTGTACAAATCACTTCAGTTAACCGCTTAGGTCAGTGATAAGGGTTATAGAGCCATGGGTTCAGTGTGAAACTGAAAGCAAGATACTATGTAGGTTTTGTCTCATCTCGCCGCTACTAAGTAGCGATAAGACATAGTCCCGACCACCTCGCGCCCGGAAAAAGCAGACTGCTCCGGTGCTGTGCACGACAGCTACTGAAACAGCGTACCACAACATGCTATCCTGGTTCTGAGTTAACCAAAAAAAAACTGTTGAAAATTTTTAATTAAGACCAATTGAAAAAAATACATTTTAAGCCGAAAATGAGTAAATATCTTCTCTGCCTAGGTAATACATTCAACAGCTTCTCCTTCTGGCTTCCTGTTCAGTAAACTCTGTGGATTAAGAAACAGAGCTGGTCATCCTGTATCTTATAATGAATTATTTAGGGTTGCTTGAGGACGTCAGTGTAAGAACACTGCTCCAGACACAATAGCTAGGTCAGATTCTAGCAGTCCTTTTCATGCATAAAACTAAAAAGATCTGAATGTTCATGCTTACCTTTCATACAGACTTTTATTGATGTTCCTCAACAAGAACAGAATACAATTTCTGCTGGGGCTACTTTAGCTACCATAATTTACAGCCTATCCAGTTCACACGTCTTCCAAAAAACAGTGATTAGATCAAATCTAGAAAGGTAAATCTAAAGAAATTCAGCATTGCAGCTGACATGGTTCCTTGATGTGGTAGTGCTGGAAAACACAACCACAACCCATCACATTTCACACTTCGTATACACACAAACTTGATGTTATCAATTAACCTTGATATAATCAGACTGTTCCGGATGCTCTGTCCCTGCATGGGACTGCCAACTACAAGCTTCTAAAGCAATGGTTCTTCGGTGGTACTCATTGATTCTATTATTGACCTTGTACGGAAAAATGGAAACTACAGAATTTTTCAGGAATGATTTCTCCATTTGTATATATATATATATATATATATATATATATATATACACATACATACACAGTTCTTGTTTATCACAATAAAACAAAGAGGTTTTAAGACACTGTCATCACTCCAAGTCTGGAACTGTGATGGGGTAAAAGGGGTGTGGCGCTAAACTCCTTCATAAAACAGCTGCTATATCCAGCAGTAATTAGGGGTGCTGAATGCAAAGAGATTTTACAGCTTCCATTAAATTTCATGGTAACTGTATAAAATCCTTCCCACTAAGCTCCTCCTGGTGGTGGCTGCAGGCGGACAGATTTATCATGTATTATGTGAAATGAATAAGAAAATGTATAACTATGCAGGGGAAGATTTAACAATTGATTTATGCCAGTCGTCTGGCGTCAATAAATTGAGAAATATCAAGCATTTACAAACATGAAGCATCACCATGTGCTTTGGGGCCATGAAGAAGCATAATTAAACTTGGAATATTCCAGCCAATCTTATGATGTTTTGTACGTGAGAGACGTGGCTTTCTTGCCTATCTGAGATTATTGCTACTTGAACTGTTGCTGAAGAACTGTGTCCTATGAACACTAACGGGTATGATCCGTATTCCCAGATGTTCTCACAGCCATTTCTGGCTTGTGGTATGCTACTGTACACTTCTTTTTCCAACTTTTTTTTTTTACACGTTTGACAGGATGAGCACCTGAATTCATTTGCACATGGATTTACAATTCTTACTCCTAAGTGGTACTAGACAGAAGACTTATACATTGAAGGGTAACCTAGAAAATGTATGCCAGCAAGAGGCAGGTGACAAATGACAATGACTGGATTAGGCTACACTGTGTGCATTTGAAGTTTGTAACCACAGAAACATACATGCACAAAATGGTAGTATATTTTAACTAGGGCTATTTGCACAATGGTATCAGTTTCTAATTTAGGTGTATGAGGACACAAGCCATATATACACACTAAATGGCCACATTAAGAGACGCCTGCCTGAGTTTCCCTGCATGGCAAATAAACACGTCACCCCAGGGTGCAGCATAATGCAGTTTCATTATGAACCTACATTACAATGGAAAAATTGAGCGATCTGAGTGACTTCCAACGTGGTCATAGGTGATAGACTAAAACTGCCAACCTTCCAAGGTTTTTCCATGCAACAGTGTGTATACTAGTGAGACAGAGAAAAAACATTCAGGGAAAGAGAATCATGTAGAACTAAACAACTCATCAACAAAAAGGCTCAGAAGGGGATGTCAAGAATCATTCTGATAAACTGGCGTGGCACAGTCGACAAATTGCAGCCGAATATAATGCTGATGCCCCAAATGATGTATCTACATGTACAAGTCATCGCTCTATAGCACGGATGGGCTATAACAGCAGAAGACCAGTTTCAGTGACACTTCTGTATAAGGGAAACAGAAAGGCAGGACTCCAGTGAGTGAAGGAGTGCACAAACATCACGGGTCAGATGAATCCAAATTTCTGCTGTACCATGGTAATGGAAGGGTCAGAAATTGGCACAAGAAGCATGAATCAGTGGACCTTTCCTGTCAGTTCAGCCTGGTAGAGGTGAAGTAATGGCGTTAGGATTGTTTTCTTGGCACATCCAGGCTCCTCTGATACCTGAGAATGGATGTTTAGACAGTAGAGCTTACCTAAGCATTGTGGCCAGCCAAGTTCATCCCTTCATGGCAACAGTTTACCCTGTGACAAAAGGATACTATCAGCAGGACAATGCACAATGCCACAAGGATTGTATACACATTGATTGGCTCCAGGAATATGACAGCAAGTTTTCCTTGCCTTCCTGGCCTTCACAGTCCCCAGATCTTAATCCTATATCTATGGCATGAGGTAGAACGAGCTGTTCTGAGCACATCAACATGGCAAGAAGTTGTTCTGTCCATGTGGACCGATATTTATGCAGAATAATTTCAACACCTAGTGAAATCTAGGCCACAACAAATTGCTGGGGTTCTGAAGGCCAAAGGAGGTCCTATGCGCTACCAGATGGACATCTCTATTAAAGATGTCATTTAGCAGTGTTACTCAACGCCAATGCTCTGGGCCCACTGGCAGGTCACAATTTGAGAGTATCCCACAGAATGAATACCTGTGGTAAGTATATTAACACTAACTATATCACCTGCTCAATACTAAGGAAATCCTGAGAACATGACTTGCAGGTGGGCCCTGAGGACCGGAGTTGAGGAACACCGATCTAGTGTATATGTTATTACACCACCCTGAAAAAGAAACATTAAGATTTTAGCAAACAGACAGGGTGCCAGGAAACATTATCTTCATCCGTGATCCCAGATAAATAGAAAGTGAAAGAAATAATAGAGCTCCAAGAAAGTTATTACATTAAATATGTTTATAAAGGTCCAGCATATCAGCTCATTTCTACAGTTTCTTTGAATGTTTGCATTTATTACATATTGTACTATTCCCTATGTCACCTCTTATGGTTTTTCTTTTTCTTCTGTGTGGGCAGCAATTTTTCTTTATATAATGCCTGAACATTATCACATTTAGTATCCTCACACAAAGTGTTATAAAGTACAATATCCAGTGTTGTTTTTTTACTACGCCTTTTTCTTAATTGTCTATTAGCATCTGCTGGAGTCATTTAAACCCTTTCTGCAGTCCAGTTCCTCCCTTGGTACACTCTGTGCCATAATAGATATTTTTCACCTGCCTCCATTAACTTTTAGAAGACAACGTAAAGCATAGGGACTGGAGTATCACACAGTAACTGCAAATCCATTTGGTGACAGTGACTCAAATTCTGATACACTATAAAATAACATAAATAGCATGTTTTGCTGAGGTAATACAAGCACATATCTAACCAATGACACCCTCCTATATCTGTATGGTGTCATCTAAAAGTGTTTAGACCCATTTGTAATTTTCCTCCTTGATCTTAAAGGGGTTTTCCTATCAGGGACGATAGGGACATATCACTAGGATATGTCCCCATTGTCTGATAGGCGCAAGCACCTATATCAAGAACAGAGCGGGGAAGGTGGTGGCCGGAGGACCCCGGTTCCCACCAGGCACTATCCCCATAGTAGTGAATGGGAGCGTACCACTCTTGCGTGGCCATCACTCCCATTGATTTCTATGCAGCCGACAGAAATAGCTGAGCCAGCGCTCAGCTATTTTAGGTGGCCCCATAGAAATGAATGGAGGGTAGTTGCGCAGTGCGTCCTCCACCACTTTCAGGGTTCCGTTATCGGTGTAGGTGTGAGTCCCAGAGGTGGGACCTGCACCTTTCAGACAATGGGGGCATATCCTAGTGATATGCCCACATTGTCTGAGATAGGAAAACCTTTTAACATCAGCCCTGAAGACCTAGTCTTCCTCTCGGCAGCTTCTTGTTTGCCCCGTCTTACACTTGGCTTCATCCAAGATTCACAGCGGTCATGACTTATTCAGTAATCATTTTACTATTACAAAAACTAGCTTTTGTAATTTTGAAGAAAAAACTAAGAACTAACTGTAATCTCAATGTCTTCACTATTTTATGCAAACACATGAATAAAATTACATGTAGTACATTTAAATGGTTTCAGCAAAAATAGGTTATTAATTGTATCATGAAAAGTTATAGATTTTTTCAATATTCTTTCTGCATCTATTCCCTTAACGAGAATCTGTCACCATTTACTTAGCGTCCCAACTAAGGGTAACAAATTAGTGACAGACCGCTTTCGCAAAATGCTGGGTCCCTTTCTCTGATTAACCCAGCCGTTTTGCTGCTAATTCAGTTAGAAAATAAAACTTTCAATCAGTGGAGGGGGTGGAAAAGGCCCGAAACTCATGAATATCAGGACTCATTGGCATGCACTAGAGCTGTTAGAACCTGGCAGCAAAAAAACTGCTGACAGATGCCCTTTAAGATCTCATCTTGCAGGCATTTAATAAGAAGCTATTTACTTCCAAGGGCTTTAAAATCTGTTCTGGCCATGTGACAGACACACACGTACCGTATTTTTCGCTTTATAAGATGCATTTTTCCCCCCAAAAGTAGTGGGAAAATTGCTGTGCGTCTTATAAAGCGAATACAAGTGAGCGCTTCCATTAGTATATATTAGGTGCCAGGACCCCCATCAGACCTCAGATCAGCCCACCCAGCCCCATAAGGATAAAATAAAAACCTCTCTCACCTCTCCTGCGCCGCGGCTCTGCTCCGGGTCCGGCGCTCCTCTGTCTTCTCTGCACACTATGACCTGACGCTGCACGCAGTCAGGTGACAGTGCAGCACCGACAAGAGAAGACAGAGGGGCGCCGGACCCGGAGCGGAGCCGAGGCGCAGGAGAAGAAAGAAAATTTTTTTTATTTTATCCTTATGGGGCTGGGTGGGCTGATCTGAGGTCTGATAGAGGCACAGTCGTCTAATATGGGGGCTGATGGGCTGATCTGAGATCTGATGGGGGTAGAAGGGGCTGATATGGGGCTGATCTGAGGTCTCATGGGGCAGAGTGGGCTGATCTGAGGTCTGATGGGGGCACAGTGGGCTGATATGGGGGCATAGTGGGCTGATCTGAAGTCTGATGGCGGCAGAGTGGCCTGATATGGGGGCATAGTGGGCTGATCTGAAGTCTGATGGCGGCAGAGTGGACTGATATGGGGGGACAGTGGGCTAATCTGAGGTCTGATGGGGGCACAGTGGGCTGATATGGGGCTGATCTGAGGTCTGATGGGGGCACAGTGGGGTGATATGGGGACTGATCTGAGGTCTGATGGGGGCACAGTGGGTTGATAATGGGGGGACAGTGGGCTGATTTGAGGTCTGATGGGGGCACAGTGGGGTGATATGGGGGCTGATCTGAGGTCTGATGAGGGCACAGTGGGTTGATATGAGGGCTGATGGGCTGATCTGAGGTCTGATGGGGGCACAGTGAGTTGATATGGGGGGACAGTGGGCTGATCTGAGGTCTGATGGGGGCACAGTGGGCTGATCTGAGGGCTGATGGGCTGATCTGAGGTCTGATGGGGGTCTGACATGGAGGGCTGATGGGGTTCTGACATGGAGGGCTGATGGGGGTCTGATGTGATGTCCTGAAATATATGGGGGGTCTGATATGAGGTGCGATGAAAAATATTTTTTTCTTATTTTCCTACTCTAAAATCTGGGGTGCGTCTCATCATCAGGTGCGTCTTATAAAGTGAAAAATACAGTATGTGACTAAATGACCATAACTGTAAGGAGACCATCACCTGTGTGATCAGATCATGACCATAACACAATTTCATCTTCTGAATGTAAGCAATAAAAAGTTTCTACTGAATGCTCTTGAAAACCACAAGAAATTGATACAAAGGGTATATCTGACAATTGTATAACTCTTCATTATACAATGAATAAGATTTGCTGACACTGTAATTTTCCTAAATATATATATATTTTAATTAATGCTAGTGATGAAAGTGGAGGTTTGCAAATTTCCCTTTGAAAAACAAGCGCAGAAGCGTAGTTTGAATTGGGCAACATCTACAGGTGTCCTAATCCGCTGAATATTTCCATCTCATTTTGTTCTATATTTAACATGGCAGGCAGGCTGTGATTTTAAAGTACCACAGACTATGCGGGTCTGGTTACATTCCTATTTGCTTATTTGCTTTTTAAGTTGTAATACTTACTTGATATTGCAACATTTTACATAGTGTCTTAACAGGATATGGCTGCACCTACGAAATATCATGCAGAGATGTGAAAAGAAAGAATAACAAGTAACCACCAGAATGATAATTATTTGTGAAGTGCAGGTGATAAATTAAAAAAAGACGTGAAATGGTTAACTGTACGGATAAACCCATTGCTTATCAAAGGCAAGTAGAAGGTGATGCTGCTCATGGACAGAAATTTGCAGCTGAGCTGAGGCAGGTCCGAATATGGCCCACTTCTTGAGAACATGAGGGAAAACCTTGTAAAATTCTTTTAAGGTCACATGCACACACAGACCCTGACTTATCAAAAATGAGGCAAAGGAAAACTGGCTTAGTCATCCATAGCAACCAATCAGATTCCATCTTTCATTTTTCAGAGCTCCTTTGGAAAATGAAAGGTGGAATCCGATTAGTTGATATGGCCAGCTAAGCCAGTTTTCATTTACACCGGTTTTGATAAATTAGGGATACCACGTATTACGTGTGGATTTGCTGCGGTGATTCATATACAGTAAATCCACAGCATCATACAATATCAGCTAAGTAGATTACATTTTACAAATCTGATCTACATGTTGCAGAAAAATGTTGGATGTTGTGCAAATGTTCAAATCCACAGCAAATCAAGCAAAAGGTGAAATCCGGTGAAAACGGCAACAAAATCCACAAGTAATGTGTGTAAAGAAAATGGATTCATAGTGCATTCTGTATTGTTCATCCTCATACAGTGGAGGTGGTCGCTGCGTGTAGATGCTGCTCTTCACCTCCACTAACAAGCAGGCAATTGTGAGGAAGGAACGGTTGCCTGCCAGGCTCGGGCGTGTAGAGCACGTATATGGCTATTTCACATGTCAATGAATCACGGATGTATGCTGTCCATGGTCTAACACATACTCCTCAACAGATTTGAACCTATGATACTGGATGACCTGTTGCATGTATTGGGGGTGTTGCCATTACACCTAGAGGCTCTACTCTCTCGGCAACTGTTGCGATCTCTGCACTTTGATTGACTAGGCCGAGCAAGTGTAATTACGTTCTCACTGCCTGCTCCTGTCAATCAAAATGGAGAGGATGCAACAGTTGCAGAGAGAGCAGAACCTCTAGGTGTAATGGTAACGCCCCCGTTGCTCTTAGAGGATCATTTGCATATATTAAAACATAATTTTTCTCAGCGATGTGGGCACATATGAACATGGGACCAACACAGATGCCTTCAGCTGCCAAGCGCACATGTAACAGGTCAGCCAATGTCATAGGTACAAATCTGGTGCCATTTAATGTGTGTATTCACACATCAGTGGATCCATGTTATCACAAAGGAAGCTTGACCTATTTATGTCCATCATTACCGATCCCTCACATTATCTCCTATAGGTTTGTGAAAAGCACACAGACACAACACGGATTCCTCTCTGGTGGCCGGGACAGTGGGAGTGCACAAAGGCTAGTGCTTTTTCCTATAGTGTGCAAGCATGACCACCACTGATGGATTGCAGGGTGGTTCTAACCATGGAAATGAGCAGTGTATAATGTGATGGAAAACAGTCCAGCCAGCAAAGGAAGCAATATGGACAATCACAATACATCAGTAAGTGCCTTGTATTAACTTGCTCTACAAAATAAATGCTATTTGCTGAAGTGAGACAATCCCTTTAAGGAGGAATAATACAGTAATTTATACAATTCGTCAGAACCCTTGGAAATGAAAAGCTATCAATCCACAAAATGAATTGTCTTAATTCTACTGCCCACTTCATAAGGTTTAATTCATCTTTGCAGACTTTGATTTTGTCAGCATTCAGGTTTTCATGGGTATAAAGCAGACTGTGGTCCAGAAAGCCCCACATTTATATTTCATGATAAAAGTACCTTATTCACAAGGTCAAAGGCAGAATTAAATGCCAAAATTTAAATAAAATCAAAACTGAAATGATGTCAATCATATGTTTGAAAAAAGATTTTTTTTTAATATGAGAAGACAGAAGTCCTTAAGATGTCATGTAGATTTTATAATAGATATGAGTTAGGACTATGGCAATCGATTATAATGAAAAACATTATGGGGGAGATTTATCAAACTGGTGTAAAGTAGAACTGGCTTAGTTGCCCATAGCAACCAATCAGATTCCACCTTTCATTTTCCAAAGGAGCTGTGAAAAATAAAAGGTGGAATCTGATTGGTTGCTATGGGCAACTAAGCCAGTTCAACTTTACGTTAGTTTGATAAATCTAACCCTCTTTCTTAACATAAATGGGGTTGGTTCTATAATATATATTTACAGTGGTCAGAGCTTAGTTTTTCTGATGCAGACCTACAAATTCCCTCAATTACCATAGAAGTCAATGATGAAATTCTTGGTACTCCCAGCCACCACTAGGAGGAGCTTACTGAGAGTGATTTATGCATTCAACACAATAATAAATAGTTCGCAGTGAGCTCCTGAGCTCACTCTTGTCACTTCTGTAAGCACACAGATTCTTAACATTTAAAGGTAATCTGTTACCACTTTTCACCAGGCTAAACTGCTGACAGCACTAGGTAGGGGCTCAGGAGCACAGTACAAACATGCCTTTTGTGGAGTTTTTATTATCAGGAGTAGTGTGGATATGAACTTTTATTATCCCAGGTGACTCTCCTACAAGTGAACTGGAGGCAGAGCTTCACTGTGAAATGTTCTCTGCATTGACCTGATGCACAGCCCTACCCCTCTGAGTGACAGTTGTAGTGGTTTCCTGGTTGAATGCTACAGCTGTCATAAACAGCGGAGCAGAGGAGTAGCAGGACCTCACAGTGAAGCTCTGCCTCCAGCACACTTGTAGGAGACTCATCTGGCAGAATAAAAGTTCATATTTACATCACTCCTGGTGATAACAGCTCCACAAAGGGTATGTTTGTACTGATGTTCCCAACACCAACCTACTGCTATCAACAGTTTAGAAAAGTCAAAACTGCTGACAGATTCCCTTTAACGCTATGGCAGAAAAGCATTGGATTTGGAGCACTGTATCACTATAATACACTTCAACCAGTAAAAAATATATATAACATTAATCTGCACCTTCTGTCAGATCTAAGAAACATATGGTGTGGTGTAATGGAGGGCATTCACAAGCACTTTTCTGAGTGAATTAGTTTGTTTTTGAAGAATATTATCTGAAAACTAATACCAAAATACATTTCATTTCAATAAAAAAAAAATTTATATTAAAAAAAACACAAACTGGTAAACTTGAAGGGGAGAAGAGACAGGATCACTGACAATCACTGACAATTAAATAGCAAGGTAAGTATCCAAAATGTAAACCTGACCTGACGCTGCAGGAGGTCAGGTGACTGCAGCACTGGCCATGGGAAGAGGAGGACAGCCAGGACCGGGAGAGTGGCGGCAGGAGAGGTAAGTTACTTTATTATTTTACAGTCTGATCTGAGCTCTGATATGGAGGGCTAATGGGGGTAGGGGGGTCTGGAGGTCTCACTGGGGGGGGGTCTGGAGGTCTCACTGGGGGGGGTCTGGAGGTCTCACTGGGGGGGGTCTGGAGGTCTCACTGGGGGGGGGTCTGGAGGTCTCACTGGGGGGGGTCTGGAGGTCTCACTGGAGGGGGGGGGGTCTGGAGGTCTCACTGGGGGGGGTCTGGAGGTCTCACTGGGGGGGTCTGTAGGCCTAACTGGGGGGTCAGGAGGTCCAACTGGGGGGGGGGTCTGCAGGTCTAACTGGGGGGTCTGCAGGTCTAACTGGGGTCTTATCTGAGGTCTAATATTGGGTCGGGGTCTTACATGGAGGTCAAATGGAGGTCTGATCTCAGGTCGAAAACTGGGGTCTTATAGAGGTCTAAAGGGGGTTTGTTCTGAGAGGGGGAATCTCATTTAGGGTTTTATATGGGGGTCTGATATGAAAGGAAGGGGGGATGTGTTTTTGTACTGGCACACTATCTGTGTGGTGCCAGTATTTTCGGAGGGACTGTATTGGGGAGCACAGCGGACACAGTATTGGGGAGGGGGGCAGAATGGGGTGTTGAGAAGGTGAGAGGATGATGGAAAAGTAGGAAAGTAAGATGTCTGTTTGTTAAACTCTGCACAGACGAGGCATGGCTGAAAGAAGTCACCATGGCAGTCTGGTCTGACAGGAGAAGAAGAGGAAAGAGAATGTCTACATCAGACACCCTGTATGTTCTGTAGCAGTGTATGTAATGTTTTCCAAGTATGTCTTTAAAGGGGTTGTCCATTTTTTTTGTTGTACGAGTGTTGCCTTCTCTACTCTGTTTACCTGCTCATCACTGCAAATGCTACAGCGAGCAGGTGAACAGAGCAGCGCTCTCTTCAATCAGCGTGGGTGTCGGAGGACCCCGGCCGATCTGATATTGATGACCTGTCCGGATGAGAGGTCATCAGTAGTAAAAAGAGGACAACCCCTTTAACAGTAGGACTGGAGGTAAGGGGTTAGGTTGAGAATTTTGCATCGGGGTGGGGGCAGCAGAAAAGCTAGGTGCACCAGCGCTGAATGAAGGGGGGATGTGGCAAGCTGAACTCTTGCACCAGGGCCCATGAGCCTTTAGCTAATGCCCCTGGGTGCATTTATATGTGGGAAGGGACTGTTCTTTCCAAATAACTGCCTGCTCGTCAGTGGAGGAAAGAGCTGCATTTACATTCAGAAATTTCCTCTACTGCAAGGGGACAGCCGGTGGTTCACACAGCACAATCTGATGCCCAGAAACAACGACTTTTCACCTCTTCTGACATGCTGATTTGAATAGCTTCATGCATTCTCCATGTAATAACAATTCTGGAACATCTATTCCTATGTCTGTATGTTGTACCGTTCCAATATTATTTCTACCAGAAGTTATGAATGAATTGCTAGCAGTCTGCAGTAAGGGTACAGAGGGGAGGTAACCAGTTGGGGGTGTGTACCTGCACAGTCTGAAAATGGCAGCACTGATTGGACAGAGTGAGACTGCGCAGGTACACACCCCCAACTAGTTACCTCCCCTCTGTTCCCTTACTGGAGGCTAATAGCAATTCATTCATAACTCTTAGTAGAAATAATAAGGAATTGCACAACATAGAGACATAAGAATAGAGACTCCAGAATGGTTATTACAGGGGGAATGCATGAAGCTATTAAAACAGGCATGTCAGGAGTGGTGAAAGGTCCTCTTTAAAGTGCTGCATGAAAAATCATTGCACTCGATGAGTGAGCTGATCACATCGGGTGAGCAGCAGCACATTAATACAGGAAGCTTATCAAAAACCAGCATTCATTTCTGATAATCTCATAATTGTGTGGTATAAATCTGCCTTAAAGGGGTTATCCCTTGAATAATGTAAAAAATAAAAATCAGATGTCATATAGTACATGACAGTCCCTTTTTAACACACTTAGTACCAGAGTTTCTGCATTCAATTGTTCTATTAGATTTAAGCTGGCAGCTCAGGGGTGTATCCATTATCAGAGGGTATGTCCTTTTATGCTGCAGCTGGTGGCAGCTGAAGGTTGAATCTGAGCATGTGCTTCCATCTCAGTAAGCAGGACAGAGAATTCTGAAAAAGAGCAAACAGCAGGTGGCGCTATACACATAGATTTCAGTAAATAACTCAGCGGCTATACTAAATTTTTCATTAAATGCAATTACAAAAGTATTCAGATCCAGGTGCTGGTTTGAAAAATGTAGAATATTATTTGTGGGACAACCCCTTTAAGTGATTCTAGATGGCATGCAGCTGTTTCAGGCTTAAGAGATTTGAGATACTGCATGTACCTACAAGTGCATCTCAATAAATTAGAATATCATCAAAAAGTTGTTTTTTTCAGTAATTCAGTTCAAAACTTGAAACACATATATTGAATAGAGTCATTACAAACAGAGTGAACTTTTTCAAGTGTTTATTTCTGTTAATGTTGATGATTATGGCTTACAGCCAAGGAAAACCCAAAAGTCATTATCTCAGAAAATTAGAATATTATATTAGACCAACTGTAAAAAAAATTTTAAACACAGAAATGTTGGCCAAATGAAAAGTATGTACAGTAAATGCACTCAATACTTGGTTGGGGCTCTTATTTCATGAATGACTGCATCAATGCGGCGTGGCATGGAGGTCGATCAGCCTGTGGCACTGCAGAGGTGTTATGGAAGCCTAGGTTGCTTTGATAGCAGCCTTCAGCTCGTCTGCATTGTTGGGTCTGGTGTCTCTCATCTTCCTCTTGACAATACCCATAGATTTTCTATGGGGTTAAGGTCAGGCGAGTTTGCTGGTCAATCAAGCACAGTGATACTGTGGTTATTAAACCAGGTATTGGTACTTTTGGCAGTGTGGACATGTGCCAAGTCCTGCTGGAAAATAAAAATTCCATCTCCAAAAAGCTTGTCGGCAGAGGGAAGCATGAAGTGCTCTAAAATTTCCTGGTAGACGGCTGCACTGACTTTGGTCTTGATAAAACACAATGGACCTACACCAGCAGATGACATGGCTCCCCAAACCATCACTGATTGTGGAAACTTCACACTAGACCTCAAGCAGTTTGGATTAAGTGCCTCTCCACTCTTCCTGCAGACTCTGGGACCTTGATTTCCAAATGAAATGCAAAATTTACTTTCATCTGAGAACAACACCTTTGACCACTGAGCAACAGTCCAGTTCTTTTTCTCCTTGGCCCAGTTAATATGCTTCTGGCGTTGTCTATTGGTCATGAGTGGCTTGACACATGGAATGCGACACTTGTAGCCCATGTCCTGGATACGTCTGTGTGTGGTGGCTCTTGAAGCACTCCAGCAGCAGTCCAGTCCTTGTGAATCTCCCCCAAATTTAGAAAAGGCCTTTTCTTAACAATCCTATCAAGTTTGCGGTTCTCCCTGTTGCTTGTGCACCTTTTTCTACCACCCTTTTTCCTTCCACTCAACTCTCCATTAATATGCTTTGATACAGCACTCTGTGAACAGCCAGCTTCTTTAGCAATGACCTTTTATGGCTTATCCTCCTTGTGGAGTGTGTCAATGACAGCCTTCTGGACATCTGTCAAGTCAGCAGTCTTCCCCATGATTGTGTCGCCTACTGAACCAGACTAAGGGACCTTTTTAAAGGCTTAGGAAGCCTTTGCAGGTGTTTGGGGTTAATTATTCTAATTTTCTGAGATAATGAATTTTGGGTTTTCCTTGGTTGTAAACCATAATCTTAAACATTAACAGAAATAAACACTTGAAAAAGTTAACTCTGTTTGTAATGACTCTATATAATATATGTGTTTCACTTTTTGAACTCAATTAGTGAAAAAAACAACTTTTTGATGATATTCTAATTTATTGAGATGCAATTGTAAATGTCCAGTTAGTTTAGGTTTTCAGAATGTTAAATATTAAACGATAGATTAGATATAAGATTAGATATAAGGTTAGAAGAAAGGGTCTGCATGTTTTCCACCAACAGCACTTGTCCATGGGGTCTGACTGGCAGAGAACTCGGCCTGAGCTACAATACTAGATATAGCCCATCAACTAGCGTTCTGTGGTTTCTGGAAAAATATGTCCTTTACTTCTAATCTCATTTGATATTTTTGGTACGTAATTAAAAAAAAAAAAAATAAGCCTTGCTGTCAGAGTTGGACACAGTATTTTACATAGACTGCATTAATAAGTGCGTTTACATCTTATTCCAAAATTTTGGTAATTAGTGTATTGGTTACATTGTTCCACACAAGGCTTTCGAGCAGGTTTTAGAATATGGGTGATGGGATTTAAAGGGGTTGTCGAGGTTTTACTACTGATAATGTTAATATCTAATATTAATATTGTAATATCAGATCGGCGGGGGTCCGACACCAGGCACCCCCAACGATCATCTGTATGCGGAGACGGCACATGCCGATCTGATATTGATGACCTTTCCCAAGGATAGATCGTCAATAGTAAAAGTCCGGAGAACCCCTTTAAATTCAGCGAGGTGGGGAATTAAAGCTGGGCAAAAAGGCCAGGCTCACAGCCAATGCAGTCAACAGAATTTAATGTAGACTACACTCAGTCAAGTTCTTCTACACCAGACTCACAAAACCAGTTTTATAGACCTCACTTTATGAGTCATCCTGAAACTAAAAAGGACTTTCCAAACTGGAAACCCACACTTCTCTAGAAAGCAATTCAACAAGACACTAGGCAACAAACTTTAAAATTTACACTACGCATTTGTCAAGATAGGGTTCATCCAGTAAATTCTAAAGCCAGATTCCACCATCCGATTCTAGATTCACCATTCTAGAATCCAATGGTATTGTACAGTATATAAGCTCTTTTCTGGTTGGACAGAGGCTGGCTCTCTAGTGCCGCCTACTGGATGGCTACCCTATAACTCACTCACTCTCTTTTAAAACATACTGTCACGTACTGTCACTCGTGCGGGGGTAAGTGCAACCCTGAGCTTAAACCCCACCTCTGACCCTGCCTACTTGCAGGACCCATCCTAGGCGACAGCGTACAACTAGTCGACGTTCCCTAACCTGGGTACTTGCTGGGGCATACAGGGAAGGGGAACACAAGGAGAACACAATAAACAAATGAAAGTACAGACACACACAATAACGCATAGTCACCAAGCAAGTATCAAACCGGGAGGTCACATCAAAGCCAAAGGAGCAAGCAGGAACAAGGTCAAACGAACAAGCCGAAGTCAAAACCAGGATGGAGCGAGGTACAAAAGGATGAGACGGATAACGTAGTCGAGTATACAAGCCAAAGTCGAGTCAGTAATAGCAAATGGGACAAACACAAGCTCTGGATGGGAGACCAATTACAGGCAACCTGTGGACAGCAGGCTGCCTGTTTAAATAGGCCTCCAAGTAGGTCACGTGACGAAGCAGCATCACGTGACCTAATTCAAACACTGGAGCTGAGCGCTGGCTTCCCTGCCAACGCCCAAAGATCCAGGTAGGTCACTTGACGTGGCTAGCATCACGTGACCTAAAACATAAATAATTCACAACTGAGCACTGGCCTCCCTGCCAGCACTCAGAACCCCGGCCGCTCGTTGTCTGGGGGGGGAGAAGGACGTCAGCCGCTCTGAGACTGAATGTGCGCCGGGTCCTTCCCGCCCCCGTTGTCGTGGAGACGAGGACGCATATCGCGTCCTCGATCCATCACAGCAGCGGGAGTCTGGCGGTGCTGCACGGAGGAAGTGCGATGCCGGCTCCCCGTGACCCATACCTTGAAACAAACCTTGGAAAAGACCAAACCAGAATCTTTTCCATTACAGAAAGACACCTATCTACAGACATCTGTTTCAGGATTTTTGCCCCTCATCAGTGCTGAGCAGGTTTGTTGGGCAGAATCCAAAGGTGATATGTTTTAGAAAGCTCCATTGCACGTTGTGATCTCAGAGTGTGAGTGTGTTTGGTCACAGGAGCCCAAATTATGACACTGCCAACAGGTTTGGAACCTAGTAGAAATCAGCCGATTGTTATACTCTGCATGCTCCAGGACTAGTTTATACTCTTTTGTACCATAGCAGCACCAACACTTGGACGAGGCAAAACATTTCTCAATCAGGCTTGTGGCAAGGTGGCATCTTATGGGGGTCCTTGGGCCCCTCCATGTTATCCTGTTATGTAATTCTGCTGCTACTGTTATCTAGAGAATTTGCATATATGTTTGACTACAGCACTTTTTAGCCTTTGTAGTGGCTGGGATGGGCATTCACAAACTCTAGGCTGTGTAATTTGAGAGTTTTTAAATTGCACTTATACTAAGTAGCAAAATAAACTAGGTTTAGTTCTTTGATTTTGATGCCCACCCTGTACCAATTTCATCTGTGTTCTTAAAGTTCTAAATAAATTCAAGTTCTTACAGCTTCTGGACGTCAAGTTTTATTAAGAGATTAGGGAGGCTTAATGATAGATTTTGGGCCAGCACTGAAAGCACTTTTACATTTTTGGAGGTTTGACAGAAGCAAAAACTGACCAAAAATATGGTTTTATTTAACAGCACAGAGCTCCCTGGAAGGGCATATTGAGTACCTTTCATAAAAGAAAATATGTGCCTCTATCATAAATAATAATAATTATCTTCCAAGCATAAAGGGATTTTCTGTGATTTAAAAATCTATCAATTCATGCTCAAAATAGAAAAATAAACTGTATAATACATGTGCCTACTGATTTTGCCCAGGTTTCCAATCATAGCTGTAATGCTACTGTTACCCCTCTGTACACAATATAGATAAAACATCAATGATCTGGCCAATGATTGGCTACCATGTGATAACCGAAGAGTCATAGCATGACATTCATTATGTGGGGTCCGTGTGTACGTCACATGTCCTATCTTTGGCCGTGAAGTCAATGGGTCTGCGCCGTGATATGAGGTACAGACGGCCAGTGACCGTGTTTTGTGAGGCTGCGACTGGAGCGCGGCACAGCCAGGGAGAAGGAGACGCCCAATGAGAAACCCTGGCGTCTCCTCCTCCATGTACCGATTCTGGGTGTGAAGTGAGGGGTATTTGAAAAAATTAACAATAATGGCAGCATCAGCGGAGGGATCCCCTGCAAGTAAAGGTACTTAAACAAAAAAAAAAAAAAAAGATGAAAGGCCCTTGTATTTTACTAAATTATTGTATTTCATGTGAAACAACAATTCTGGAGCATCTATTTTTAGAGCAATCTGTTATTAGAAATTTTTGAATAAAGTGACAACTGGGTGTTACCAGTTCGGGGTATGTTCCTGTCTGAGGCTACTTTCACGCCAGCGTTTTCCCTTTCCGCTATTGAGATTTGTCATAGGGTCTCAATAGAAAAACGCATTCATTGTCAATGGGGACAAAACTGAACTGAAGGGAGCGGAGTGCAGCAGAATGCTTTCCGTTCAGTTTCACTGCGTTCCCATGACGCACACAAAAGTGCTGCAAGCAGAGTTTATGAGTGCGTCTCAGGATGCGGAGCAAGACGCATCCGTCATGACTCGCAATGTAAGTGAATGGGGCCGGATCCGTTTTCTCTGACACTTAAGAAAAAGGATCCGTCCCCCATTGACTTACAATGGTTTTAGAGACGGATCTGTGATGGCTATTTCAGAGATAATACAACCAGATCTGTTCATAACGGATGCAGACGGTTGTATTATCAGTAACGGAAGCGTTTTTGCTGATCCATGACTGATCCAGCAAAAAGGCTGGTGTGAAAGTAGGCTGACACTGTCAAATCAGTGCTGACACTGGGTAGGGACACATCATTTGACAAGGGTAATGGTAACACCCAGTTGTTTATTCATAAGCTTCTAGCAGTGATAGAAGAGGAACTGCACAATGTAGAGTTCTAAGAAAAGATGTTCTCTTAATTTTTCTTTCATAGGAAAAACAATTTACTAAAGCAGAGATATCAGGAGAGGTGACGGATCCTCTTTAATTTAGTTATACATTGTTAATATTTCAGTGAATGGCATTGATTGGATTGTTGTCTGTCTGAAAAATGAAACATTCATTCCTGAAATCGTACATTTTGGTTGTGACAGTTTTATTCATGCCCCAACTGAGAGCAATGAAGACCTGAACAAAACGTGCCTTTGTGCCAGTTGGTTATTTTCATGACAAATCTGCCAGACAGGAAATATTTTTGGAGCATAAATTACCACGGCATCGACCTGTAATTCAGGCCACCCCCTAAAGAAGACTTAAAACCCCCACCCCAGGTCTCGCTATGCCACACCCCTGACTTGGTCAGGTCACGCCCCCTTCCACTCTGCAGCCAATGGGGGGTTGAAAAAATGAAGGTAAAAATCAACTTCTGTCAGCTGCAGGGGTGGGAGGGAGGATGACTTTCTCTCTGCAAAGACACACACAAACATTAAATGAAATAGATTAAATATACCCGTGCAAAGTGATGTTTTCTTCCACTGCTACCCACTGTGTTTCCTCATAAATTACCATGGCATTGACCTGTAATTCAGGCCACCATCAAAAGAAGCACTTAAAAGCACCTCCCCCCAAGGTCCCGCTAAACCACGCCCTCGGCCTGGTCAGGTCATGCCCCCTCCCACTCCGCAGCCAATGGGTATTGAAAAAATGAAGGTAAAAATCCATTTCTGTCAGCTGCATTGACTTTCTCTCTGCAACGACACACAGAAACATTAAATGAAATAGTTGAAATATATTTCTGCTAGTATATAATAATAATTATTATTATTTTGAGGTTTTTCACTGTAACTGGGACATCCATTGGTGATATTAGGTTGCCAAGCTGATCTAGGTCTAGGTCCACGCTAGGGGTTACCTGGCAATCATGCGATTGTCAGCTCAAGTGATGGCTGTGGAGTTGCTCAATGAGAGCTCTGTAAGCTACAATAAAGCAGACAGAAACAAATATAAACCAATTATGTCTTCTCATTGGCTTTCTAAGACAGCTGGCCACCATTGTGTCAACATTTGTTACACACTGGTGCCTTCTGGTGCATCTAGTTTGCGTCTAGCACAATTAGGGGGCGTAGAATATGGCTTAGAGAGGAAGGGGTGTGTCCTAAGAGGCACAATTTTGCATCACAATTGTGGCACAACTCTGGCATAAATATCTTAGACACAACTGTCTCTCTCTGCACCACATTTGTCCTCCAGCCTGAGCCCCTGTGAGAAATCCAGTCTAGGTCTGGACAGTCGGTCAAAGTTTACGCCATCCATAGAATTAGTAAATCTGCCCCAATAACGTGTTATATATAAATCTACTGTAGCCTGCATTTTAACAACCTTTACAATAAATAATACAGTCCCATATTTAGCATTTGAGGGCGAGCAGAATTTGGCCATGGAGAAGAAAAAAGCCTACAGACTGGAGGGATGCGGCTCCATTTAGTTGTACATTTGAAGACAGTAATCTAATGGTAAGTGAGCCGAAAAAGTTATTTATGTTTGGGACGACTGTGCCTTGCTGTCAGCTCAACAATCAACTAAATAAAAAAGGAAAAAGTGAAAAATGAAACTTTGACAAACATCATTCATAATATTCCCATTTCAATGACAGTAGCTGAAAACAAAACTTTTCCTTTCCAACCTCGCCAATAAAATGTCAAAAGTCAGCATTTAAAATGCTGCCATAACTGTAGTGAAGCGGTGAACACAACAATGGCTCTGTACATTATATAAATCAATCACAAAACTGGAAGCAAATACTTTACAATAATTTACTAAAATGTACGGCACTTCAGCCGAATCTCATATAAATGAGATGGCATGAGCATTAATGTTACTAATTCAATAGTGTTCTATACACAATGTAAAAGCCAGGTATTGTCCCTTTCCGTTTTTCCTTGCTAAGAGCTCACACAATAATGTACAATAAGCCTGATAACAATGCTGTTAAAGTGGATTCGGCCTCTATCTCCCGAACAAGCCCCCAAAGTGAATGAGACCAAGTACTACTGGATGTTTTCAGTACTCACATCGACGTGAATTGAGGGTGGCCATTCACTTTGGAGGTCTGTTCTGGACATAGAAGCAGATCCTAGAGATGGGACCTGCACCTATCTGACATTGGTGGCATATTGCTAGAATATGCCACCGGTGTATGAGATGAGACAACCCCTATGACGGATCGAATATTGAGACTACCGAATGGACCGTATAACCTAAATACACTAAGGTTCTAGAGCGCGGCTATTTTATTACAGTAATTTATGCCATTTCTCTAAAAAGAAACATGACCTGGACTGGAGTGACTTACAACTGTATCTGGATCCCAACAGAGCCTGTAAACCTACATCACTGCACTTGTATTGAAGGTGCCATCCACAGGGGCATAGCTCTAGGTAAGTGAACAAGTAGTTGTTGCAACCAGGCCATGAGGCATAAGGGGGCTCAAGGGCTATTCTGCAACATAAGAAGACACCATTATTATAAATGGCACATGATGAACATGGCCTTTAACAGAGTATGCATTGGGACCCAGGAGCTTTAAACTATGTCTCCGACATCAAAAACGTTTCTTTTTTCGACAAATCCACCCATCTTGCAACTTGTTGAATGACTGCACGTTTCTAACACCTCACCATGCATGGTAAAATGCGTAGTCTAAATACAGTATAAATCAGTAGGGACAATAATAAGCCAAACATCGTCTAAAGCAAATTCTGCCAGGAAACACCACTTCACGAATAAAAAAAAAACAAAAAAAAAAACTATTACCAGTTATACCAATTATCACATATATTAATCACACATACTAACCTTATACCATTATACTATACCACAAGTAACCTGGCAGTATGGCCAAAGCGGTGGAAGAACCCAAAAGAAAGACAGAGAAAACATACAGTTTCCATGGAGAAAGAATATTTTACTAAACCCGTGTTTACAATCTAAAGCGCTAACTTACCACTCAGATTTATTCAGCAAGAACTTTACCGCTTTTTCCATGCAAATTTTTTAAATGAATACTTACTAGGCATTCATCACCATAATCCTCAAGAAAAGCTTCTACCATGTGGCCTTCAGCCTTGCCTTGCTGTAGAAACTGCAAAATGCGTCTTGGATGCTAAAATGAAAGAGCAAGATATAGAAAGTTAGATACTAGTTACAAACAGATATAAAGTTATGCCGGACATGTACATTTTTGTGATTCCGTTTGCTATTTTTTTTTTTTTTTGGGTTTCCACCAATTCAGCATCTATGTAGCATGTATAGTACTGGGGCTCATATAGATAGCAAGAAACATTTCACTTCATGTTTCTTCATTTGTATAGCACTAATCTGTAGTCTGAACTGTTGCAATTTATATGTAATAATTCAATTCATGACTTTACAATTCATGGACTATAGTCACATTATTGTGTCCAACTACTTCCATAAGCAGCGGGCAGATTCCCCATCCCCCCCAAATCAGTTACAAACTCATCCATTAGGGCTCATACACACCTAAATTGCAGATCCACAAAACACAGATACCGGTTGTGTGCATTCCGTATTTTGCGGAGCGGCATAGCTGGCCCCTAATAGAACAGTGCTATCCTTGTCCGTAATACAGACAATAATAGGACTTGTTCTATTGTTTTGTGGAACGGACATATGGAAACGGAAGTGCCAGCATACAGGCTGCAAAAAAAAACCAAACGGAACAGACATGGAAAAAAAATGTTCACATTTTATGAGCCCTTAGTCTAGGTGTACATCTGCATTGAAATGCGAGCAGATGCCAGATACCATTGGTGCCTGATAGATCCTGACTATAAAGGTGTCTGCATAAAATGTGATGGATGAAAAACAAGCATTTTATAGTTTTGTAGTATAGTATAGTTATGTTCGTATGAACAATCATTCGCCCTGTGTAAAATGCCCATAACCTGAAACAGGCTTCAGGCCTATTCTGGGCTCTAGTGATTTTTAGTTTTTTATCATCACATTCCAAGAGCCATTACTTTTTTATTTTTTTTTTCTGTCAACAGTGCTATATGATAGCTTGTTTTTGACATGAGTTGTAGTCCTCATTGGTATAATTCTTGGGTATATGAGGCTTTTTCTGATCACTTTATGTTATACTTTTTGCACGGTAGATGAACAAAAAAAAGCTATTATGTCAATTTTTTGTGTTTTACTTTGTTCACCATTCAGCATAAATTATTGTTGTATAATTCAAGACAGTGTGGATACAGTGATACCTAATATGTCTAGCTTTTTAAATTTTATTTTACAAAGACACCGTTTTTATTTTACAAAAACCTGTTTTTCATAACCGTTTATTGATTTTTAACATTTTTAGTCCCACAAAGGGACTTGTACCTTTAATTGTTTTATCGCTAAAATAACACACTTTACTACCTATGTAGTATTGTTTATTATACCTGTCATTTTACATGGACTATCTGCCTATTAGACCCGGCCTGGGGCATGGCCTCATCGACTTCTGTAGATGACAGACCTGGAGGCTACTGTTAGGTATCTGGCTGACAAAACAACAGTACCCCGTGATTGCATTGAAGGAGATGGGGGTACTCTCTTTGGGACTACTTAGATTCCATGTTAACTGTTGATCGTGGCATCTAAGGGGTTAAATGCCCGGATCGAGGTTCCTCTCTAGCTCACGGTAGAAAGGCAGCAACCTACCCTACAGACCCTTAGTGACCACTGTAAAAAGACATACAGGTGATCACAAATGGGTATCTGGTTCACAAGGAACATTCCTTTTAAATGGTCAACAAGCCTAAACCATTCAGCCTATAGAAGTGCAGAGTAAGAACAATACTGCTAATCTCATCACAAGAATGCTTCTAAAGCACTATGGAGCAGGGGAGGCACTGCTGTGACAACTAGGGGGCAGCAGGGGGCCTGCTTTTAATACTACCAAAGCCACCACAGTGCATCCATTGCGTTCCATCCCCCACTAAATGGCGACTATTGCAAGAAGAGAGGGAAGTTGTGCAGTCACTTTTGGTTGGGGATGGGAAGCACTGTTGTGACTACTAGGGTGAAGAGATGGATTTCTTGATGGTTGCTGTCTATTAAAACCCTATAACTAGGGCAACACCTTTAAAGAATTTATTTATATAAATATATCTGAGCTAACAGATCATTTACAGATGTAGGATTGTGACATAAAAGATTATGATATATACTAAAAAGTTCAATTAACTAGTTCACTTCCTGAATATGTTTAATGATAATGCGGTTCGGAATTCATTTACCTATGTCCCTTCCATTTCTAAAGTGAGTAATAAAGAAAAAGCTAATTATATTCTAAACCTGGCACACATCCTATTTTAAGTATAGGGACATATCAAATGAGGCCACAGAGAAAATTCCATTGAATCACAGCATGCTGAATTTTCCATGAATAGCAATGCTGAAACTGGAGGGAACTGGAGGTATTTTAACATGAAACCTCAAGTCTTATTAAAAGACACAGATTTTACAAATTCCCTCCACCATGACTTCTGTGTGTCACCCATGCCGTATTAACAGAGTACATTTGACTTAGAAAGAAACATGTTTACTCTGTAGGTTTTATATCACTGTTTGTGGTGGTTGAGGATTGTGCAAGTTGTGACCTGACAGTTTAATCTACACAGCATATGTGAAAAACAGATGGATTTAAATAGCTTATGATAAGGAATGCTAGTAAACCTGTAGATACTGTACAAAAAAGTCTACAAAATGTGTCCTAAGAAAAAGTTCAAGTTAAGGTATGTGGCAATATATCTGGTATGTGTCTGCTGAAATACGCAGGAAAGATTGACTATCACCATTCCCTGATACTTTGACTGTAAAGCTGGGAGTGGCACAGTCTATGAAATAATGCACAAAGAATGCATATTGCTATATGCTGCACAAAGGTAGTTTTGCTCTTAAAGTGAAGGTCCACCATTTAACATTATGTTGCCTTTAGGTCCAAGGTTCTGTTTCATCTCTTAATAACTTCTATAGACATAGGAGTCATTTTTATACAGAGCTCTATCAGCTCTGTGCATACCTTCTGCACACACAGATCAATAATTGATAAAATTCTGACTGCCTTCTGCCACCACTAGGGGGAGACATGAAGTTTAGACCTTACTGTTTGTAAATTCAACCCAGTAATAAAGCAGTATTTGGCTAAAAGCAGCCAGAATTTTATCATCTTATGCTGTGGCCCACACTTATTAGGACTGGTGTAATTTCTGCCAGAGCAGAGGAGAGAGTTGGAGTTACTTGAGCCAAACATATTAACTGCTTAAAGGGGTTCTCCGGGAATTAAGAAAATGAAAATACTTAAAGGGGTATTCTCATCTTGGACAATGGGGGCATATCGCTATAACGGGGCAGCACTCGGCTATTAACGGGGCCCCCAAAGTGAAGGAGTGCGCACCGCGCAAGCGCGGCCCGCTCTCCATTCACTTCTATGGGGCCGCCGGAAATAGCCGAGTGCTGGCTCGGCTATCTCCGTCGGCTTCATAGAAATGAATGGGAGCGGTGGCCGTGCATGCGCAGTGCGCTCCCATTCATTTCTATGGAGCCGACGGAGATAGCCGAGCCAGCGCTCGGCTATTTGCGGCAGCCCCATAGAAGTGAATAGAGAGCGGGCCGCGCTTGCGCGGTGCGCACTTCTTCACTTCGGGGGCCCCGTTCTCGTTATAGGTGCGGGTCCCAGTGGCGGGACCCGCACCTATAGGACAATGGGGGCATATCCTAGCGATATGCCCCCATTGTCCAAGATGAGAATACCCCTTTAAATAATACTTTATTATAAATATATTCCCAAATACCTTTCATTAATTATAATGGCTTATTTTGTCTAGGGAGCAATGATTAAGAGAATGTCCTCTTAGTACACCAAAAACCTTATTATGATCCTGAATAGTTTAATGAGCTTCAGCTGAATCTCTGTAGGAATGAAGTTCATGAGGAGACATGAAGCACAGAGAGGATGGTGGAGATGTGAGTAATGAGCAGCAGCATTTGTATGCAGTCTCCATTACCACCAACTGTCCTGTCCATCCTCTCTGCACTTCATGTCTCCTAATGAGCTCCTTTCCTTCAGAGATTCAGCCGAAGATCTTATCAGCTGTATTGAGGATCATAATCTCTGACAAGCAGAGCAGAAAGGAGGATGATGCAGCTCTTTACCTCAGTGTTGTGAAGTAACTTGTCCTCCTGTGTTATTAGGACAGATGTTGTGCGGACTAATGGGACGGTGAGCATTTTGTTTCTTGTAATAATTGCTCCCTAGACAAAACAAACCAATATAGCTAATGAAAGGTATTTGGAAATATATTTATTATAAAGTAATATCTAGGTATTTTCATTTTATTAATTTCCGGAGAACCCCTTTAAGGACATGGGATTTATTGGCCTCCAGGATGCGGCAATATTGCTTTGTCACATTCCAAAGCCTGTACGATTATGGTCAGTGATACAAAATTTATATAGTTTTTTTTAGGTTTTACAACTTTTGCATAATAAACACTTTAAAGGCAGTCTGTTACCCCCTTCAAGCATTATTAACTGCAGTACTACGTCGAAAATACTGCTGGAATGGACTCCAGATCGATAACTAGTGTGTTGATAGTTTACCTCTTTCCACCTCTTTGCTGTTGTGCACTCAGAAGATCCTCTATGCTATAAGTACAGCTCAGGAGCTCTCAATTTTGGGGTATATAAACTACTCACAAAAAGTTAGGGATATTTGGCTTGTGGGTGAAATTTCAGGATGAACCCAAAAGTACTGTAACCTTTACAGGAGAACTTAATGTGACCTTCTCTAAACTTTTGAATGCACATGTCCAACTGATCAATGCTTCAGTACTTTTTGCACAACTTGCTGTTCTCTAACAAGGAGCTTAACAGCAAAATTCACAACAGGTGTTTAATCCATGGATCACCCAATACATTTCCTGGTTCAATGAGAACTGGTATCTAAACAGTCCTCCTCATCATGCTGTTCATATTTTGACATCATGAGACCAAAACACCTAACAATTCATCAACAGTACTTTGCCATTGCATCACAGAAAGGCATAGAAGTGAACATCCTTTGGCCACATCCCACACTGATGACTGCTTCATTGTGAATAATGCCCTGTGGAACCGCATGATAAATACCACACAACTCCAGGTACATTTAGACCATTCAAAACTGTTTACATTAGCATGGTCTGAATGCTATACAACTTGCAACAGTACCTAACCACAGGCATTATCAACCTGCATGGGCCAGGGAACATCTACACTGGATGAGGGACAGAAACAGTGATGTTCACTGATGAAAGTCAATTCACGCTGAGCAGAAGTGATGGCCACCAGCGATGTTGGAGACGTTAAGGAGAGCGCTATGCATCAGCCACTGTTGTCACCACATGATCCTTTGGTGGTGGTGTTACAGTGTAGACAGGTGTGTCTAGTCAATACAGAACTGACCTACACTTTGTGAATGGTACAGAGAAAAGCCCATACTACTAATCCAGTCATTGTGCCTTGGCATGAAGAACTCAGGCCTAGTTTCAGCTTCATGGACGACAATGCACCAGTTCATCAAGGTCGCATCACTAGGGAATGGCTACTGGAGACTAGGGTACCTCAAATGTGAAGTGGCCTGCACTTTCTCCAGACCGGAATCCAATTGAAAACCTATGGGATCAGCTGAGTTGCCATGTAGAGGCTCGTAACTCTGTACCTCAGAGCATCAAGACCTGAGGGCCACCCTTCAAGAAGAGTGGGATGCCATGCCTCAGAAGACAACACTGTAAATCAACGTGTTAACAGCATGAGATGTCATTGTCAAGCTGTTGATGTTCAAGGCTACATGACAGGTTTTTGAGACACTGACATTTTTGTGGGTGTATACCTACCACTGGTGTTGGCTTTTGTTTCAATAAATTGTTTGAGATGAGGAAATCACCATTGCATGCTTCTACTTGAATGCCCTACTTTCGTGATATAATATCACTGTAGCTGGAACTTTTTGTGTTTTACATAAATTTCACCGGAAGCTAAACATCCTTAACTTTTTAAAGTGTATAACTTTTGGATCTTACATGCCACCATTATTGTTAATCTTTGGTATTTCTTTTTTACAGACTGGATATGTCACAATCTGAAGAGTGGAAGCAAGTAAAAAGCTTTCCTCCACACATAGTGTCATAGTGTCAGTAATGGAGAACACAGAAAACAGTCTAGACACTCATTAATTTCATAAATATCATATCACCAATTAGCTTAAATGTGTCCTGGGAGAATTTCCATTAGATTTCAAATTATACTATCACAATTTTAAGAAGCATGGTAAATGGCAGATTTCTTGTAGTCCTATGTTTAATATCACTGTACAGCTGTGAGTTCTTTTCTGTAAAAGGATACTAAATTGTAAACTGTAAAGTGCTCTACAGTCTGTCGCCATGCCACCATTGATTAGTGATCAGTATTTCCAATAAAATATATGAAGAAGCATAAGAAACAGCTTTAGAGTATAATCACACTTCACCGATTCACATCTGTGTGCTGTCCATGTTCTCCATGGATAGCACTCAGATCCATATATATATTCAAAAGTCCTTTTTTTCCGCAGACCACTGGTCCACAGGAAAAATGAATGAGCATGCACTACTTTACTCCATTTTGCAGACAAAACGTGCCCATTCTATTCAATAGGTCCATGTAAATCCTGGACTGCACATGCATGCCTTCCATGTGTGGTCTGTTTTTCACTAATCCACTACATAGAAAATTCATGTAAAGTTTATAAAAAAATTCAATGTTTTTTGCGGACCCAAAAACAGATAAACCACAATCAAATCAATCAAATGACTAAAGGTCTCTTTACACGGGAATACACAGCAGCATATAGTCGGGAAGGAAGCGTTCTTTCTTGATAAGTACCTGCTCGTCAATGTAAGAGACTGCTGCATTTACATGCAGCAATCTCCTCTACAGTATGGACACTGGCTCGTTATTTGCCAGCAGCAGATGCCGTTCCAATGAATGCTCATTAGCGATTATCTTGTGGATTCTCGGCCCATGTAACATAGTAACATAGTTTACAGTGGGGAAAAAAAGTATTTAGTCAGCCACCAATTGTGCAAGTTCTCCCACTTAAAAAGATGGAAGGCCTGTAATTGACATCATAGGTAGACCTCAACTATGAGAGACAAAATGAGAAAACAATTCCAGAAAATAACATTGTCTGATTTTTAAAGAATTTATTTGCAAATTATGGTGGAAAATAAGTATTTGGTCACCTACAAACAAACAAGATTTCTGGCTCTCACAGACCTGTAACTTTTTCTTTTAGAGGCTCCTCTGTCCTGCACTCATTACCTGTAGTAATGGCACCTGTTTGAACTTGTTATCAGTATAAAAGACACCTGTCCACACCTCAAACAGTCACACTCCAAACTCCACTATGGTGAAGACCAAAGAGCTGTCGATGGACACCAGAAACAAAATTGTAGACCTGCACCAGGCTAGGAAGACTGAATCTGCAATAGGCAAGCAGCTTGGTGTGAAGAAATCAACTGTGGGAGCAATAATTAGAAAATGGAAGACACACAAGACCACTGATAATCTCCCTCGATCAGGGGCTCCACGCAAGATCTCACCCCGTGAGGTCAAAATGATCACAAGAACTGTGAGCAAAAATCCCAGAACCACACAGCAGGACCTAGTGAATGACCTGCAGAAAATCCGGGACCAACGTAACAAAGGCTACCGTCAGTAACACACTATGCCGCCAGGGACTCAGATCCTGCAGTGCCAGACGTGTCGCCCTGCTTAAGCCAGTACATATCCGGGCCCGTCTGAAGTTTGCTAGAGAGCATTTGGATGTTCGAGAGGAGTACTGGGAAAATGTCATATGGTCAGATGAAATCAAAGTAGAACTGTTTGGTAGAAACACAACTTGTCGTGTTTGGAGGAGAGTGAATGCTGAGTTGCATCCAAAGAACACCATGCATGGGGGTGGCAACATCATGCTTTGGGGCTGTTTCTCTGCAAAGGGACCAAGACGACTGATCTGTGTACATGAAAGAATGAATGGGGCCACGTATCGTGAGATTTTGAGTGCAAACCTCCTTCCATCAGCAAGGGCATTGAAGATGAAACGTGGCTGGGTCTTTTAGCATGACAATGATCCCAAGCACACCGCCAGGGCAACGCATGAGTGGCTTCGTAAGAAGCATTTCAAGGTCCTGGAGTGGCCTAGCCAGTCTCCAAATCTCAACCCCATAGAAAACCTTTGGAGGGAGTTGAAAGTCTGTGTTGCCCAGCGACAGCCCCAAAACATCACTGCTCTAGAGGAGATCTGCATGGAGGAATGGGCCAACATACCAACAACAGTGTGTGCCAACCTTGTGAAGATTTACAGAAAATGTTTGACCTCTGTCATTGCCAACAAAGGATATAAAACCAAGTATGAACTTTTGTTATTGACCACTTATTTTCCACCATAATTTGCAAATACATTCTTTAAAAATCAGACAATGTGATTTTCTGGATTTGTTTTCTCATTTTGTCTCTCATAGTTGAGGTCTACCTATGATGTCAATTACAGGCCTCTCTTTTAAGTGAGAGAACTTGCACAATTGGTGGCTGACTACAGTGCCTTGCGAAAGTATTCGGCCCCCTGGAACTTTTCAACCTTTTGCTACATTTCAGGCTTCAAACAAAAAGATATAACATTTTAAATTTTTGGTGAAGAATCAACAAGTGGGTCACAATTGTGAAGTGAAATGAAATTTATTGGATCATTTAAACTTTTTTTGTAATAATAAAACTGAAAAGTGGGGCGTGCAAAATTATTCGGCCCCCTTGCATTAATACTTTGTTGCGCCACCTTTTGATGCGATTACAGCTGCAAGTCGCTTGGGGTATGTCTCTATCAGTTTTGCACATCTAGAGACTGAAATTCTTGCCCATTCTTCCTCGCAAAACAGCTTGAGCTCTTTGAGGTTGGAAGGAAAGCGTTTGTGAACAGCAGTTTTCAGTTCTTTCCACATATTCTCAATTGGATTCAGGTCTGGACTTTGACTTGGCCATTCTAAGACCTGGATACGTTTATTTTTGAACCATTCCATTGTAGATTTTGCTTTATGTTTGGGATCATTGTCTTGTTGGAAGATAAATCTCCGTCCTAGTCTCAGGTCTTTTGCAGACTCCAACAGGTTTTCATCCAGAATGGTCCTGTATTTGGCTCCATCCATCTTCCCATCATTTTTAATCTTCCCTGTCCCTGCTGATGAAAAGCAGGCCCAAACCATGATGCTGCCACCACCATGTTTGACAGTGGGGATGGTGTGTTCAGGGTGATGAGCTTTGTTGCTTTTACACCAAACATATCGTTTTGCATTGTTTCCAAAATGTTCGATTTTGGTTTCATCTGACCAGAGCACCTTCTTCCACGTTTGGTGTGTCTCCCAGGTGGCTTGTGGAAAACTGTAAACCAGACTTTTTATGGATATCTTTGAGAAATGGCTTTCTTCTTCCCACTCTTCCATAAAGGCCAGATTTGTGAAGTGTTGGACTGATTGTTGTCCTATGGACAGACTCTCCCACCTCAGCTGTAGATCTCTGCAGTTCATCCTGGGCCTCTTGGCTGCATCTCTGATCAGTCTTCTCCTTGTTTGAGATGAAAGTTTAGAGGGATGGCCGGATCTTGGTAGATTTGCAGTGGTCTGATACTCCTTCCATTTCAATATGATCGCTGGCACAGTGGTCCTTGGAATGTTTAAAGCTTGGGAAATCTTTTGGTATCCAAATCCGGCTTTAAACTTCTCCACAACAGTATCACGGACCTGCCTGGTGTGTTCCTTGGTCTTCATGATGCTCTCTGTGCTTTAAAGAGAACCCTGAGACTATCACAGAGCAGGTGCATTTATACGGAGACTTGATTACACACAGGTGGATTCTATTTCTCTTCATCAGTCATTTAGGACAACATTGGATCATTCAGAGATCCTCAATGAACTTCTGGAGTGAGTTTTCTGAACTGAAAGTAAATGGGCCAAATAATTTTGGACGCCCAACTTTTCAGTTTTATTATTACAAAAAATGTTTAAATGATCCAATAAATTTCGTTCCACTTCACAATTGTGACCCACTTGCTGTTGATTCTTCACCAAAAATGTAAAATGTTATATCTTTTTGTTTGAAGCCTGAAATGTGGCAAAAGGTTGAAAAGTTCCAGGGGGCCAAATACTTTCGCAAGGCAATGTAAGTACTTTTTTCCCCAGTGTATAAGACCGAAAAAAGACATCTGTCTTTCCAGTTCGGCCTGTTATCCTACAAGTTGATCCAGAGGAAGGAGAGGAACTTCTGTGAGGTAGAAGCCAATTTTCCCCACTTAAGGGCAAAAGAATTCCTTCCCGACTCCAATCAGGCAATCAGAATAACTCCCTGGATCAATAACCCATCTCTAGTAACTATAACCTATAATATTATTACCCTCCAGAAATACATCCAGGCCCCTCTTGTACTCTTTGAGTGAACTTATCATCACCAGCTCCTCAGGCAGAGAGTTCCATAGTCTTACTGTAAAGGGCTCTTAAGTCATTTCATTTTTTAGTAACTGAGTAATTTCACTTATAATGTCTCTTCCTGTTTCACAGTGAAGGTCACTATTGATTTTACACCCTCTTTATTGTATAGCTCCTAGATGGGACAAACCCAGGCACTCCGCTTATAAAAAAATATATCCATAAATATATCTTTATTGAAATCGATAAAACAAATAAATAGATGCATAAATTGGCAAAGACAAACACAACCAAATGGAGAGTGCACAAAACATGTCGGAAAATCAAGTTATAGCATTACAAGTAGTGAAAAAGGTGGGAAAGATAAACAAGTATAAAGAAATACAAAATCAAACCATGTGGCTCCCCCACCTAGATAAAAACCATGATTTACAACATATACACAATACAGACACGGCTAGTGGCACCTCCAAGAGACCACAACACATGTTTTGCGCCAGCTTCCTCCTTATATAATATATATATATATATATATATATATATATATATATACACCATAAACACCATTTTATGATTTGTTATGAGTCTGAGGAAGAAGGGAGACCCCCTTGAAAATGCTTTATCCTGTTCCTATGTTTTTATCTAATAATGTCCACTCAAGAAGCGCTCAGATTCCCTTTTTTATTCAGGTGATTCTTCTATAGGCTAGGTTGATCGGATAGGTTGTTCTATGCTTCCTTCAGAATAATTAGAAGCACTTTGTGCTGAAAAACTACATCAATGTAACTAATTAAAATGCTAACAAACAGTACACTATCAGCACAGCAACTCAAAGATGATGACAAACCCATTCAGAAGGCTCTGAATTAAATTTTAATTCACAACTGAGGTCTGCATGAATGCATATATTTAGTCATCTAAATCAGTACTGTACTTGCTGCAAGGACCACAACATTTCTCCCAGATTCTTAAGGGGGTTTTCCGAGTTATATATATTGATGACCTATCCTCAGGATAGGTCATCAATATCAGATCGACGGGGGTCCGACACCCGGCACCCGCGCCGATCAGCAGTTTGAAGAGGAGGCGCGCACTGTATCAGCGCTGCCTCCTCTTCATTGTTTACATGCTGGCCGACACGGGGGTAGTGGTGACTAGGTGTAATTACACTTCACCACCCCATTCATTTCTATGGGAAGAATCGCTTAAAGACTTGTATGGAAGCGATTCTTCCCATAGAAATGAATTGGGTGCTTAGGTGTAATTACACCTACTCCCCACTACCCCGTTACGGCCATCATGTAAACAATGAAGAGGAGGCAGCGCTGATACGGCGCGCGCCTGCTCTTCAAACAGCTGATCGGTGGGGGTGCCGGGTGTCGGACCCCCGCCGATCTGATATTGATGACCTATCCTGAGGATAGTTTAATATGATCTTTTGCTGATTCTCTGTAGGAATGGAGTTCATGAGCTGATTTAAGGCTGACTGCTCATAATTCTGAAATGGTTAAGCAAGGGCCTATTGTAGTGCCCTACAGCAGGGGTACTGTGAAGTCTGGACATTTGTCCGTTTCCCCGATAACGTCTTACTTTATTTAACTTGAATCGATTAACTTGCACTGCTTCATGCTGTGTAACTGCATTTTATATGTTGTGATATATGTTGTGATACATATCCTGTTCATTTGAACTGTATTTGTGAGGCTCTGTGGAAAGGGTTAATGAATACTGAGAGACTTCTGGGACTTTGAATAAGAAGCTGGTAATTTTCCACAGCCGCCATAGGGTTTACAAAGGAGTATGTTTTGGAGGGTAAAAAACAGACTTGTTTACCACCAAAACCAGACAGGCTGACCTTTTGAATGTCTTGTTCTGTTTTGGAAAAAAACTGCTGGGTCATTGCTATTGAGTAGCATTGAAGCTGTAATGTAAGTATGACAGATGGGACTGGTAACTTTGTATCTGGGCTGAGTTTCTCCACTCCATCCCTCCCACTAGAAGGTTCTAGTTTAGTTAGAAATTGTATATAAGAAGAGCAGTCAGAGCCCCTAGTGTTCTGTAGTTAGGGAACAGTGCTTATAAGAGGAGACTCTGCCAGACTATTGAGAGACCAGAAGAAGGGGATGAGACAGGGATACTCTGCCACAGACCCTGGGCCTCCAGCCTTTGGCCAGGGTACTAGCCTACTGAATAGGGAGAGGGACAGCTAGTGCAGGCCTTTCCTCAGCATCAAACCCTTCTTCTGCCAGGGAGGAGATTGGGAAAAACAGCCCTATGGCTTGCCTGTATTGTTTTTCACCTGAAATCCTCCAGTAAAAAAACACACTGGTTTATTGCAGACTCTGATTCTCTTGACTTATTTCCCATTGGGGCGCATCACGCCTTACTATCCCTTCCAGAGAGCAGCAACACGGGTGACACCTCAATGCAGGGGCATAGCTATAAGTGGGTGCAGAGGTAGCGGTCTCTACCGGGCCCAGGAGCCTGAGGGGGCCCAGAGACCCTTGTGCCATATAAGAAGACACTGGTATTATAGAAAGTGCCGCCACCTCTGGCTGGAGGGAAGGGGTTAGGTCAAGAATTTGGCATGCGGAGGCGTTTCAGTTTTTGCCTCAGGCAGCAGGAAGGCTATGTGCTCCCCTGCCCCTGGCCACAAAGCACTCAGGGAAGGGGAGCCCAAGCAGAACTGTTGCACCAGGGCCCATGAGCCTTTAGCTACGCCCCTGCCTCGATGGTGTCCAGGGTATCCAGCGTAGCATTGGGGCCATCCCAAATCCAGCCACTGCACCGCCACTTATCCACATTTTTCCAGAAAACTGCATGATACTTATTTATAAATATATATATATATATATATATATATATATATTGATGAATACTGTATAAACCAATGCTTACCAATGCCTAGAAGGGGACGATATGTCTTTGTTGCATATCTGTACAATGTTTCAAAGAGTCAACATGCCCTTTTAAAGAAGGCATATTGTCTACTGAAGAAGCAGAACAGTGTGTTTAGATATATGAAATAGCCCTAGTTTTCTGACAATTTTTAGTAATATCAATTCAGTTCAGCAATAACATAATACTAGTTATATCAATGACAACAGCGCTATGAAAACACAATCCCTTAACAACAGACATTACATCATTGGCAATAATTCCAGATCTTTTCTGCCAAGAAGCATAGTTGAAAAATATGTCCCCAGACAGAAGTCAGGACATCAGAAAATGCAAAGCTCTTGATTACTGCAGTCTCTGTCATTCTGTACGTAGTACATTAATTATTTCCAGATAGCTATTAAAGAGATAATGAAAGAATAATAAATGTTGAACAAGAAAACATGTTCGGTGCATGTTGCATGGTATAGCATAGAGGGAGAAACTGTATGCTTAATCTATGCATATAGACTGTCTATAGGAGAACTATGCCAGTGACATCTTTCACTTCTCACTACGTTTCCTTATGAAAGATAAAGAAAAATTATGTTTTATTATATGCAAATCAGCGTCTACGAGCAACGGGGGCATCGCTTTTATTCCTAGAGGCTCAGTTCTCTCTGCAACTGCTGCGTCCTCCAGCTGTCAAGTGCACGACAGGTCAACCAGTTTTATGAGTAAAAATCTGCTGACAGATGCCTTTTAAGTGTTAAAACAAAAGAAAAACTATAAAATTGTCAAGTATAAATCACTTTTAACTAAAAGGTTAGGCTACTTTTTAGAAAGGATCGTCAAAACCGGCGAGGGGGAGGGGTCTGCCTTTATGTAAAGTCCTGTCTAAAGCCCACAATCCGGGAAGATATAAGTGAGGGTCATGAAGATGTGGAGTCACTGTGGGTAGAAATAAATGGAGCCAAAAACAATAATAAAATACTAATAGGACTTTATTATAAACCATCTAATATACCAGAGTCCACAGAAAATCGATTTCTAAATGAAATAGACGAGGCGGCAAATCAGAATGAGGTTGTTATTATGGGGGACTTCAACTACCCAGATATAGACTGGGAAACTGAAACCTGTATATCTCATAAAGGAAACAGGTTCTTGGCAATAACCAAAGACAATTACCTTTCCCAACAAGTTCAGGACCCGACTAGAGGGACGGCCATACTGGACTTAGTATTAACCAATAGACCTGACAGAACAACAGATGTGCAGGTTGGGGGACACCTGGGTAACAGTGACCATAAAATAATAACCTTTAAATTGTCATTAAAAAAAGCATTTCTTCAGGGAGGAACAAAAATACCAAACTTCAAAAATGCAAAATTTAGCCATCTAAGAGAGGCCATAGGTCTAATTAACTGGGACAAAATCCTCGAAAATAAAAATACAGCCACAAAATGGGATATTTTTAAAAGCATCCTAATATCTAATTGTGAGAGGTACATACCGTATAGGAATAAAATGATAAGAAACAAGAAAAAACCAAATGTGGATAAATAGAACTGTAAAAAAAGCAATAAATGACAAAAAGAAAGCATTTAAATCACTAAAACAGGAGGGGAGCGAGGAAGCATTGAAAAACTATAAGGAAAAAAATAGAATTTGTAAAAGACAAATAAAAGCAGCTAAACTAGAGACTGAAAGACTAATTGCTAAAGAGAGTAAAACTAACCCTAAAATGTTCTTTTAATTATATAAATACTAAAAAGTATAAATCTGAAGGTGTCGGCCCCTTACAGAGTAATGAGGGGGGAGTAGCAGAGAGCGATGAGGAGAAAGCAAAACTCTTAAATATTTTTTTCTCCACTGTATTCACTGAGGAAAATAAACTGTCAGATGAAATGCAGAATATAAAAGTGAATCCTTTAAAAGTGTCCGGTCTGACCCAGGAAGAAGTACTGGGGCGTCTTAAAAAGATTAAAATAGACAAATCGCCAGGACCGGATGGCATACACCCACGTATCCTAAGAGAATTAAGTAATGTCATTGCCAGACCCTTATACTTAATATTTAAGGACTCTATACTGACAGGGAGTGTTCCACAGGATTGGCGCATAGCAAATGTGGTGCCAATATTCAAAAAGGGTCCAAAAACAGAGCCTGGGAACTATAGGCCGGTAAGTTTAACATCTGTAGTGGGTAAACTGTTTGAGGGTTTGAGATGCTATCTTGGAGAACCTCAATGAAAATAAGCAAATAACTCCATATCAGCATGGCTTCATGAGGGATCGTTCGTGTCAAACCAAGTTAATCAGTTTCTATGAGGAGGTAAGTTCTAGACTTGACTGCGGGGAATCAATGGATGTCGTATATCTGGACTTCTCCAAAGCATTTGACACTGTACCACATAAAAGGTTAGTATATAAAATGAGAATGCTTGGCCTTGGAGAAAATGTCTGTATGTGGGTAAGTAAATGGCTCAGTGATAGAAAACAGAGGGTGGTTATTAATGGTACAAACTCAGATTGGGTCACTGTAACTAGTGGGGTACCACAGGGGTCAGTATTGGGCCCTATTCTCTTCAATATATTTATTAATGATCTTGTAGAAAGCTTGCACAGTAAAATATCAATTTTTTGCAGGTGACACTAAACTGTGTAAAGTAATTAACACAGAAGAGGACAGTATACTGCTACAGATGGATCTGGATAGACTGGAGGCTTGGGCAGAGAAGTGGCAGATGAGGTTTAACACTGACAAATGTAAGGTTATGCATATGGGAAGGAATAATGCAAGTCACCAGTACATACTAAATGGTAAAACATTGCGTAACTCTGACATGGAAAAGGACCTAGGAATTTTAGTGAACAGCAAACTAAGCTGCAGAAACCAGTGTCAGACAGCTGCTGCCAAGGCCAATAAGATAATGGGTTGCATCAAAAGGGGCATAGATGCCCGTGATGAGAACATAGTCCTGCCACTTTACAAATCACTAGTCAGACCGCACATGGAGTACTGTGTACAGTTCTGGGCTCCTGTGAACAAGGCAGACATAGCAGAGCTGGAGAGGGTTCAGAGGAGGGCAACTAAAGTCATAGCTGGAATGGGTGGACTACAGTACCCAGAAAGATTATCAAAATTAGGGTTATTCACTTTAGAAAAAAGACGACTGAGGGGAGATCTAATAACTATGTATAAATATATCAGGGGTCAGTACAGAGATCTCTCCCATGATCTCTTTATCCCAAGGACAGTGACCATGACGAGGGGACATCCTCTGCGCCTGGAGGAAAGAAGGTTTGTTCACAAAAATAGAAGAGGATTCTTTACGGTAAGAGCAGTGAGACTATGGAACTTTCTGCCTGAGGAGGTGGTGATGGTAAGTTCACTAAAAGAGTTCAAGAGGGGCCTGGATGTATTTCTGGAGGGTAATAATATTACAGGTTATAGTTACTAGATATGGGTTGTTGTTGATCCAGGGAGTAATTCTGATTGCCTGACTGGAGTCGGGAAGGAATTTTTTCTCCTAAAGTGAGGAAAATTGGCTTCTACCGCACAGGGGTTTTTTGCTTTCCTCTGGATCAACTTGTAGTAAAACGGGTCGAACTGGATGGACAGATGTCTTTTTTTCGGCCTTATAAACTATGTTACTATGTTACTATGTATGTTACTTTCACGTCTGCGCTTTCCCATCATAGGATCTCAATACCGGAGAAAAACTGAACTGAAGGGAACAGAGTGCACCAGGATGCATTCCCTTCTGTTTAGTTGTGTTCCCATTGCGGACAGAACAACGATACAAGCAGCGTTTTTCTGTCCGCGATGTGGTGCGGAGCAAGATGGATCCGTCATGACACACAATGTAAGTCAATGGTGGCGGATCCGTTTTCTCGGACATAAAGAGAGGAGATTTTATAGATAATATTTTAGAGATAATACAACCAGATCCGTTCATAACAGATGAAGACGGTTGTATTATTACGACGGAAGCGTTTGTGGTGATAGATGACGGATCCAGCAAAAACGCTGGTGTGAAAGTAGCCTTAGGTGGCCCTTGTTAAAGGTGTCTTCTGCTTCCTGTTAACAGCGCTTAACCATTATACAAGTGAAAAGTTGTACAATTCCTCACCATTTTGAGATATTAGTTTGCTGTCTATACACAGATAGTCCTGATGGTTAACTAAGAAGTGAATGCAATTGTATCCCACGACTGGAGTGCAGAATGAAAGGAATTTTGATTTAGGTTCAACGGCAAGTCACAAATCTGGGATATGCATCATTTTTATGCCAGAATACTGGCATAGGGGCATTATAAATCCCCACAAAGTACATTAGAAAAAAGCAACAACCTCTATTCATACAACGATTAAAAGGGTTTTCCAAGATCTTATAACTGATGACATATCCCCTTCAATAGGCTTCTTTCACACTAGCATTTTTGCTGTATCTGGCAGGGTTCAGCAAAAACACTTCCGTTACTGATAATACAACCATCTGCATCCATTATTAACTGATCCGGTTGTATTATCTTTAACATAGCCAAGACGCATCCATCATTAACTCCACTGAAAGTCAATGGGGGACGGATCCGTTTTCTGTTGTGTCAGATCATGTCAGAGATCCGTCCCCATTGACTTGCATTGGGGGTCATGACGGATCCGTCTTGCTCTGCATCCCAGGACGGAAAGCAAACTACAACATGCTGCTGTTTGCTCTCCGGTATGAGAAAGGAACAGAATGCATTTTGGAGCACTCCGTTCTGTTCAGTTTAGGTTTGTCCCCATTGACAATGAATGGGGACAAAACAAGCGTTTTTTTCCAGTATTGAGACCCTATGACGGATTTCAGTACTGGAAAACTTAAACGCCAATGTGAAAGTAGCCATACTCATGTCTGCAGTGCTTTCTAAAATGGTTCTCTTCAGCTTACCATATTTTTCATGTTCCATCTGGGATCTGGTGTTTTGATGGCAAGAATAACTAATCTTGAAATCTGTCAAGATTGATTTAGATCTATTAAAGCGTTTGACAAGCAACATTTATTACCCACCCATAGGATGCGCTAATGATTGCTGAGGTCTACCTACTGGGAACCCTACCAGTCACAAGAACATGGTTCCCCTAAGTCCCTTGAGCGGAGCAGGAGAGCACATCCTGTACATGACCACAGCATTCACGTCTATGGAAATATCAGAGGTAGCTGAGCCCTGTACTTAACAGTGAATTAAGCAGTGTTACAAATGTTCCATCCATGAAGGGGACTCGGGGACCACATTCTTGTGATCAAGGGGGTCCAAGCAATTATCACCCATCACCTACATTAATCACCTATAACCTTTTTTGTTTGTGGGCCATCTTCAGTCAGAACAGAAGCCATGTCTGTAGAGCAAACAGAGACACTTCCATGGGTTACCTTACAAAGACAGCAAGTGCACAGCCACACGTTCAGGTTTCCTGATGCAGTTTTGGATGCCAAAATCAGGAGTGGATCAAGAAAGGAGAGAAGGTATAAAAGACAGATATGAATTCTCCACGTTGAAATCACTCTTGGTTTTGGCTTCCAAAACTGTACCAGGAAACCTGACCGTGTGGCCGTACTCTTAACAGAACTTTATTCACAAAGTTTATCCAGTAATACAGCAGTATACATTCCACACAAAAAAAAATTCTGCCTGAGGTGGAAACTAACTGTAATATCAACAACAAAGAGAAAACTACGCAGGAACTTAGATAAAGCACATGACAAAAACTCTCCAAATCTAAACTCTGATCTAACATTTTTAATCACACCAAACTGATAATAAAATCATCGTTGCTGTGTCTGCAAAAAGACAAAGACGGCCTCAATGTTCAGGGGAAGCTCACAAAAACTATTCCAACAATTCCTTCCATTGTGTTTGATGCATCATCATGCGCTATACATCCCACAAGCGAGAAATGTTGAAGACAGCTAGAAAATATACTGTCTAGACTGATATAACTGCACGCAGCAAACAAGTGCTGTCCTGAGAGAAGTCTCTATCTGTCACACTAGATATCTTTGTAGGTTCACACTAGGACACATGACTAATGGCCTTCTATAATGCAGCACATTTGTGGAGGTAATTGTTCTCTAAACATTGTTTATTGCTATAATTGATGTGAGTTCATTCCTCTAAACGCTTTATGTGTACTTATGCTGTCTGTCCCTATGACAACACGTAAAAAATACTTCATGTCAATGCATTCTCTCACCAAACTACTGTACATCATCATGGCGTTGAGATAAGAAAATTTCCCATGAGCCGATCCATTGACGCAAAGAAAACCCATAGATCAGAAGTTATGTTGTTGGTACAAATTTAGCTTCTATTTGCAGTATTACTGCATAATGCCCTCCCTGTGCGGCGACAGTTTTCCAAAGCATAAAAATTAGCTGCCATTATCCAGATCATTCCCGTCTTACTCACTGACGAATACGATGTGGCCCAGACTGCTCCACAGTGACGCATGACAAGAAGCTCTTCAGTCTGTGACTATGGGTAACACAGGATCTACAGAAAAGAACTGCCATCTAGCTATACCAGTGCAATAATTTCTGAAGAAAAAGTGCATTGTCCACAGCAGTGGACTCCAACCTGGGACTCCGCATCTGTACAATTTTTTTTTTCTCAGTTAGAGAGCCACAGGTTGGAGACCATTGAGCTATAATATGATATACGACATTCACTATACACATACATAAAACAATACAGTGCAGACAGCATTGTACTCTACTTCCAGAAAGAGCACAATCTTAAACAAGCATGTTAAGATGTACTGTATGTTGACCAATAGATGAGTGGCATTGTTTGGCATAATTATTTTTTTAATCTGCCCAGAGTTCCCCAAACACTGTACAACTTTGCCCCATATATGCCTTGTCAGCACTTTCCTTCCCCTTTACATACAGAACTTCCTGTATCATCAGCTTCCTATTTTTATTTTTTTTTTACCAAACCCAGCAAGCTTTGCTCTGTAAGGTTTCTAAGGGCTTGCTCTGTTTGCCATACTGTTCTCTCTGCAGTAGTCATGCCCCCTACTACTCTCCTCTCCATTTCAGCTCGGCAGAGCTAGCCCTGTGAAACATTACAGTGCTGGGTTTAGTTAAAATAAACCCAACAGTAAGCCAATGGAAACCAGAAGTTCTGCATGTAAACAACTTACCAAGATGCTCTGATGCTGAGAACAGGTGAAAGAAAGCGCTGACATGAAAAACAGGCCATTAGTCAATAAGTATTTCAAGTTGAGTTTAAAAAGTGCAAAAACAATTCAACACCTTTAAATTGGGTAATCCTTCAACTCGTTCCATTCTATATATCTATCCAAAGGAAGAAGAATAATAACCAGGATTTCTATAGGTGTCTGAAGAAGATTGCGACTTGCCTCCCGCTTGAGATTATGTGAAACAGAATATGTAGATCAAAGAAAATCAACTAAGGTTAAATCCATATCATGTTCACAGACTAATTTTGGTGCATGTTTCATACATGGTTGCAAATGTCTTCCACTGACTACCATGACAAAACTGTATACCTTAAAGTGGTCACTTCTGGGACACGCACTTACTGTATCTCTAGAACAGGGCTTTTTAAACCCCCTCCTGCCTGGATGCCAGAGGTAGTCAGGACAACTAAAATTGCCAAGAAGGCTGTACTATTCTGTTTCTACATCTCCTATTTACTTATTTGATAGTTTTGGAAATAACGTAGCACAGGCCACTCAGCTGTTTCTGTCCACTACATCCAGGCAGGGAGAAGCTTAGGGTCCTGCTCAGGTTGGATTGGCCATAGACTTTACATGGAAATTTCCCAGTGGGCCCATGCCCAAGACACCCTCTTTGCCGCTGGCCAGGTACATAATGAGCTCTCAGTAGTAATTAATGCTGTGAGAATCAAGTACTCATGTACGCAGCCAGTGACCGCACATGTCCTCCTAAATTCAACTATGTCCCGCATCTCACTTCCTAAGCCTCCTACTCCATATCTTAATCAGAAACAACTGGAGGAGAACAGAAAATGGCAGCTATTGATGGCCAACACAGAGGGAAAGCTTTTGGGGCAGTATATTGTGCTGTACTGTGGTATATGGTATTTCGCTCTATAGTATTGCTGACCCCTCCTACTTATGTTACCCGCCTCCGGTCAATTTAGATACTCTAAGAACATGGAACCACTTTAAGTTTCCAATCCACCCCTGGTCCTTCTCTATGTATATGTGTGGGTTCCAGAGATGCGAACCACATCCATGAGCCATCTATAGCATATCTGGTGGACATAAAAGTCCAAGATGGGATTAACCCTATAGGTTATTTCTTTTTCTAAAATGAAAAGCATTGTTAAAGAGGAGTCAACTATACATGTAACTATAAACTAAAGACCCTCACTTGCCCAGGGGCCATGTAGCAGCCAAATGTGAGCCAAAAAACAATTCTTGACACATGTAAGGACCAAAAAAGTGTACAAGGAAGTTACAGTATTAGGCTGGATACCTTGCAAATGTAGTGGGCGAACGTGATACGCACTCAGGCTAAGCCTTACACCTTAAACTAAACCCATGTCCCAGGTAAAGATGGAGAGAACCAGTAGAAGACCATTTCTCTGGAATTTCAGGAGCTTGTGAAAAGTCTTGCACCTGAAATGTAGGCATTTTTGTGAGATATATATTGTATTTAGTTTAATGTCCTTAATATGGTCTTATTATGGGAAGGAAGCACATATCAATGGAAAAAAATAGACTAACATGCTAGGAGTAGGTTGACTTAATGTGCATATCTGATGAATGAGACATTAACCACAATTATGTGACCCTCATTTATATAAATGTTCCTCATTTATTCTAATGCTAAATTCACTGTAATAGATCAAAAAAACTCTTTCCACATGACCTGGCCATTACAATTTGGCAGCCTATCCTTGTATTTACTTTTGTACTGATTGTGATTTGTTTTATCTAACCTACAGTACATATGTTCTTGATTTGGACCTTATAGTTCTGTGCACTGATAACCTAAGTGTGTGCCAGCAGCCACATTCTTACTTCTAATGTGAGCAGTTCTGTTAATCACTTTGTATTAGGGATTACATTATTGCTTTTCCACCATTTCTTCATTTTTTTTCTTTCTTTACCCCAAATCCTGTAATGATTAAATGTAATAATATATTTAATTGGGGTCAGAATTCCATTTCTGTTTTACAGCGCTCCAAATTTCTATTAGTCCTATTATTTTATACATAGCTTTAAAGGTTTTTTTTTTTTTTTACTAACAACATTTATCTCCTTTCCTATCCACAACATAGCTGACCACTAGGACCCCCCCCCCCAATCACAAGAATGAGTCCCCTGTGCGAATGAAGTAAAGAGCATGTGAGACCATCACTTCATTCACATCTATGGGTCGGATGAAGCTAGCCAAAACACTGTACCTTAAAATGAATGGGAGCAGAGCTCCATCCACTGCACTGTGTAGTTCCAGAGCCAATTTTCGGTGCTAGTGCTATGCGGACACAACTGATCAACAGGGCTCTAGGGTGCTGGATTCCTGCATATCAGATATTGAGGGCTTATGATGGTGATAGGCTATCAATGTTAAAATCCTGGAGTATCTGTTTAAACTGTTCTTTTGTTACATTAGTATGGAATTTATTTTGTAAAGTCTGGAAAATTAGATCTTGCACAATTTTCATTGACACCCCCATTCAAAATGGGGAACAGTTTAACAGGAATCTTCGATGAAACCACATGAAGACCAAAGTATTTTATTGTTTTAGCCCATCAAAAGTACCTATGGGTCCCCATAGCAAAACTTGTAATGGGGCCCGGTTCCGCCATAATGTACACAGTGATAATGTGCACAGTCACATTATAGGGATAGTGCACACTTAATTGTCACACTATTGGCATACAGCACAGAGTGATGTCACAATACAGAGATAGAGTAATAGAGACAATGATGTCACCGTAAAGCAATAATCTACTAAGTGATGTTACAACACTGGAATTATACACAGCTATGTCACCTGCAAGTATAATGCACATATGATGTCATGGTACAGGAAGAATGTAGTGATGTCACAACACAAAAACATGCACAAAGTAATGCAGTGCAGAATAAATACTGCAAAGACAAAAAGTATCATTTTCCTAATGCCCCTACAGCCATTCCCCTGCTATTGGGGTTTAATACTGTGCTGAAATACATTGAGCATGTGCAGCACAGGAGTCCTCTCTATAATGTCAGCACAGAAGTCCGCACTTTCAGAGCCGCCGACAGCGGGGGAACGAGGGGCAGTAGAAAAATAAAAAAAATGGCAATCTGACTTCTTGCACTATTCATGTATTCCTGCACATAACAGTCCAAGATCACGGTGACAGATTTCCAAAAAAAGGAAAAAAAAATCACCATCATATGCACTAAAGACCAAGTTTGAGTTCATTTACTGTATGACGGTACATCATTGCACAGGCTTTAGTCTGTGTGTATAGTGCAAAGCCAGCAAACATCACTACAGACAGTTGTTTTGATCTCTCTGAATACTGTGCTGATTCACCGACTATGCTGAGGACAAGGTTAAAGCCTATGCACGCTATGCCTCTCTGATTGTAAAAAGGCACATACTGTATACATTTACAACATACCAGCTATTGAGCTCCTCAGTATTTTAAGGCGTTTTGTCTTTTCTAATTATTGAAGGTAGATGGGCCCTTGCTGTATTTCTGAACATTTTCAAAAGTGGCGATTTTGAGCTAGAAAAATACTAAAATCAGTGCATGGATGTAAATCTTCAAACAAAGAAACAATAAATAGGTGCCATGATGTGTAAGGCTGTGTATATATATATATATATATATTTTTTTTTTTTTTCATTCGATATTAATTGATTCCAGGAAGACCATTGTATGTTGAAACCATTGTAAGTTTTGTAATCGGTTCCAAGGTCCCAAAATGTCATGCAAGATAAGAGAAAATAAGGATTTAAGAAAAACAAGCAGATAACTAAGACACATAAAAAAACCTTACATATAGCAGTCAGGAATAGCTGATAACTAGCATCTAATACAGCTATATTACCGGAGAAATGGCCTTGATTGGTTGGATCTGAGACATTGTATGTTGAAAATATTGTATCCTGAGGCCATCGTATCTTGAGGGATCACTGTGTGTATATATATATATTCTGCTTTCTTTTATTTTTATGTTAGTAAACTTACACCAAAATAAAGAATTAGCACACCCTCTACTTTTTTTGTTTTAGTAGTTTTTATACTGTACATGATCTCAAGAATCAGATGACATGACCTGACAACATGTTTTCTGTCTGTTACCATGGTCTACATCACACAGGAACTATAGACACAAAATCTATGACTATCAAGAGAATATAAAGATCAACTGCAACATGGCTTCATGGCATGACTTCCATTTTATATACATAAGACCAATTAAAAAACGCTTGTCAAGGTGGATACATGCTCTAAGGATGAGCCATCAATAGTCAAAGGTGTTTTCCAGTATTCTGATATCAGAGCAGCGGCAGGGTCCAGTGCCCCAGATGTTCATGAGTACCTCTGGCACTGGAAGTACCAGAACTACAGAGCTCCGTCCTTTGTGTACTGGGTGGCGCAGGTTACTGTTACTGCGTCCAGCCGGAGGATGGGTGGGCCGTCTGTATCAAAATACTGGAAAGTGCAAAACTGCTTCAGTAATAAATAGGGAAGAAGACTTGTCTAGAACAGGCAAGCCCAACCTGCGGCCCAACTTCCATCATGCCAGGACAGCTTTCAGCTATCAGGGAATGCTGGGAGTTCTAGTTTTGCAACAGCTGGAAGGCCGGAGGTTGGGCATCCCTGGTGTAGAACCATCACAAATGTGATTTACAGATATATAACATTAATGTATGTAGGTCTCCATGATTTCATGCAGTCGCTTCATGGGCTCGATATTAGGGTTAGCCTTCACATCATAATACTTTATGAAAGCTCACATGGAGCCATAGATAATTTTGTTTTCCCGAAGTCTCCCTTCGCTAGTCCAATATAAATAGCCTATGGGTTGTCCTACAGACTAATAAGGCAAAACAATATTTTGCTAATAATACGGACCCCATTACTGTAAACTGTAAAGTTTATTTTTCTCACATGTCACTTTTTAAAGTCCATAAATGTGGCTCCCAGTGGGTGGCATCTCTAAATAACCACGGTGCCTAAGAGCAGCAAGTATGTCATGGGGTATGACTGCAAAATGGCACCAGCGTCAAAACGATATCATTGGCGACTGAAGCCTAAATCCACTTGCAACTGTCTTGTCTGTAATCTAATAACAATAAAATACTTTGCAAACAGCAGCTGTACATTTACCACTTAGACTCCCCCAGCACGTTCTGCTACACTCGGCTAATAGTCATATGACTCGGCCATACCTTTGATAGAGTTTTTTCTTTAAATAACCAGTATGGTTCAATACCACCTGTCACATCTGAAAGTGGTTGTCGAGCCAGAAAAGGTTGGAGACCTCTGGTCTACATCATGGAACCAGTGCCGACTGTGTTGACAATTATTTAATTCCTATTGAAATGACAGCTGTTTACGTGAGACTTTTCAGAATGCACAAGGACATATAGCCATAGCTTCATGCTCCTGCCAAGTTAGAGTCGTGAAGATTGTGAAACATCAAACAAAGCAAATGCCTTTACCTGGTTAATGGTGATTACTTAAAGAAGAACTCCCGCAAAAAAATGTATTCTCTGACCTGTTAGAAAGGTGCATGATATAATCTGTAGTGAATGTCATTTTCTTATCAGAGGCTGAAATTGAGAGTTTCCACTCTTTTCTTATTGTAGCTGGGTCATGTGACCAACTCCCTGACCTCCAACTGACCCAGGACAGGAAGCCAGTAACTGCTCTATTCATTCCTATGAGACTGAAAGTGAGGCTCCCATAGGAATGCATAGAGAATTAGACTTCCTGTCCACACATAAGTCTATGTGTGAGTTGGTGAGTCTAATTCCTAGTCACATGACACAGATAAGAAACTTCAGGATGATATAACTCAAAAATTCAGCTACTGGTAAGAAAATGACATTCACTAAAGATTACAACATGTACATTTCTAGTAGGACATGGAATAAACATTTTTGCGGGACTTCTTCTTTAAGGTAATTTGCTGACCAATACAAGAGTTTTTTTTATATCTCACCACAACAAATGTTCCTGATTAACCCCTTCACGCCCAGCGCCGTACATGTACGGCGCAGCGGGACGTGACTTGCCGCCCAGCGCCGTACATGTACGGCGCGCTGATCGGGCGGGTGCAGGAGCTGCGCCCGCCCGATCAGCGGCGGGGGTCCGGCAGTGCCCAGGTGCCGGACCCCTGGGGAATGCGCCAGCATCGGTGAAAACACCGATGCCGGCGCATTAACCCTTCATGTGCCGCGGTCAGCGCTGACCGCGGCACATGAGGTGTGCGCATATTCAGGATGGCGAGCGGGGGAGCCATCGGGTCCCCGCGCTGCTGTGACGGGGACCCGATGGCTTGGATGGCAGCCCGATGCCTTTCTTAGGCATCGTGGCTGCCATCCCTGCGAGCCTGTGCGATCCAGCCCCCTGGATCGCACAGGAAGCAGGCTGTAAGTGTATTACTGTGAGTAATACACTTACAGCCAATGCATTACAATACAACAGTATTGTAATGCATTGTAAAGGGGATCAGACCCCCAAAAGTTGAAAAAAAGGTGAAAAAAAAGTTAAAAAATAAAGTTAAAAAAATAATAATAATAAAAGTTTCAAGTAAAAAAAAGAAAAACGCCATTTTCCCCCCAATAAAGTAAAAAAAATGTTAAAAAAAGAAAAAAAAAGAAAAGTAGGCATATTGGGTATCGCCGCGTCCGTATGGACCGGCTCTATAAAAATATCACATAATCCATCCCGCCAGGTGAACACAGTAAAAAATAAAAAATAAAAACAGTGCCAAAACAGCCATTTTTTGGTCACCTTCCCCCACAAAAAGTGTAATACTACGCGATCAAAAAGGCGTATTTATCCCAAAATGGTACTAATAAAATCGTCATCTCGTCCCGCAAAAAATGATACCCTACCTAAGACAATCGCCCAAAAAATAAAAAAAATATGGCTCTTAGAAAATGGCAACACAAAAAAAGATTTTATTCTGTTCAAAAATAAATCTAATGTGTAAAACTTTCCAAAAATAAAAAAGTTAGACATATTGGGTATCGCCGCGTCCGTAACAACCTGCTCTATAAAAATATTACATGAGATGGCCCCCCAGACGAATGCTGTAAAAAAATTGTTAAAAAAACTATGCCAAAATAGCCATTTTTTTCCCTCTTGCCTCACAAAAAGTGTAATAGCAGGCGATCAAAAAGGCATATTTGACCCAAAATGGTACCAATCAAACCGTCATCTTGTCCTGCAAAAATGATACCCTACCTGAGACAATCGACCAAAAACTGAAAAAAATATGGCTCTCTGAAAATGGCAACACAAAATAAAGATTTTATTCTGTTCAAAAATGCATCTAATGTGTAAAGCTTTCTAAAAATAAAAATGGTAGACATATTGGGTACCACCGTGTCCGTAACAACCTGCTCTATAAAAATATCACATGATTTGCCCTCTCTGGTGAATTCTGTAAAAAATTTATTTTAAAAACTATGCCAAAACAGCTATTTTTTCACCTTGACTCACAAAAAGTGTAATACCAAGCGATCAAAAAGTCTTATGTACCCCAAAATGGTACCAATGAAAACATCAGCTCATCCCGCAAAAAACGAGCCCCCACATAAGACAATAACTCAAAAAAATAAAAATCAATGGCTCCCGCAAACCATTCCATCAAAATCTGTGTTGTAATATCCATATGGCGCTCCTTCTGTTTTGAGTCCTGCCATGTACCCCCACAGCAGTTTACCACAACATATGGGGTGTTGCCGTATTCAGGAGAAAATGGGTAACAAATTATGTGGTGCTTTTCTCCTGTTACCCCTTATGAAAATACAACAAATTTGGGGCTAAAGCAACATTTTATTGGAAGAAATGAAATTTTTCATTTTCACAGCCAAGTGTTTCCAAATTCCATAAAACACTTAGGGGGTCAAAGTGGTCAGTACCCCCCTTAATATATTTGTTGAAGGGTGTAGTTTCCAAAATGGGGTCACTTTTTGAGGGTTTCCACTCTAGGGGTACGTCAGGGTCTCTCAATTACAAAATGGTGCCTAAAAACTATTCTAGCAAAATCTGCCTCCAAAATCCATATGGCGCTCCTTTCCTTCTGACCACTGCCACAAACCCATAGAGACGTTTACCACCACATATGGGGTATTTCTGTAAACTGCAGAATCAGAGCAATGTATATTGAGGTTTAGTTTGCTGTTAACCCTTACTGTGTTGCAAGAAAAAAATTATTAACATGAATAATCTACCAAAAAATTGAAATTTTGAAATTTCACCTCCATTTTCCTTTAATTCTTGTGGAACACCTGAAGGGTTAACAAAGTTTGTAACAGCAGTTTTTTATAACTTGAGGGTGTAGTTTCTAAAATGGGGTCATTTATGGGGGTTTCATTATGTAAGCCCCTCAAAATCACTTTATATCTGAATTGGTGCTTAAAAAAATGGTTTTGGAAAATTTGGTGAAAATTTGAAAAATGGCTTCTAAACTTCTAAGCCCTCTAACGTCCCAAAAAAGTAAAATGACATTTATAAAATGATGCCAACATAAAGTAGACATATGGGGAATGTAAAATAATAACTATTTTTGGAGGTATTACTATGTATTTTGAAAGTAGAGAAATTGAAATTTGGAAATTTGGAAATTTTTCAAAATTTTTGGTAAATTTGGTATTTTTTTAAAAATAAAAATGAAATATTTTGCCAAAAATTTACTACTGTCGTGAAGCACAATATGTGACGAGAAAACAATCTCAGAATGGCCTGGATAAGTAAAAGCATTCCAAAGTTATTACCACATAAAGTGACACATGTCAGATTTGCAAAAAATGGCCTGGGCATGAAGGTGAAAACAGGCCCGGGGCTGAAGGGGTTAAAGCAAAAGATTTAACAGTTTCCATCTGCAAGAGCAACTAGGTTAAGAACATAAATACTGGATTTCAGCTGCGGAGTGACAAGCAGCATTTCAGCACTTGATTTGGCAGAATACTATAAAAGGGAAAAGTTTCAGGAAATTTGGTTAAAAAAAAAAAAAAGCAATCGCATTTGTAAAATCAATAATGCCAAGTCCCCATACTATAAAAAACAACAAGGACTAGGGACGAACGAACTTCTGTTTTCAAGTTCGGCATACAAGGTTTGGGTTATCTAAGAATTCCGTTATGGATTCAGCTACCACGGACCATAAGTTATGCGGAATCCTTAACAGAATTCTTAGATAACGTGAACCTTGTATGCTGAACTTGAAAACAGAAGTTCGCTCAACACTAACAAGGACACATCTTGTGGAAATGCTATAAAAACTGATTTAGACTGTTGATAGGAGCTACCATATCTATACCCAAGCATAACACTGTGGTCCAGATCATTGATATTGTCTAAAGTAAAGACAACATAAGCATAGAGGAGACAGGAGACATGCCAAATTTATAACAGTGGCCCATCTTGTAGACACGTGAGATACATTTCTCTTACAACAGCCTCTTGGATTGCTTAAACCAGTATTTTGAGTCACAATTGTGCACACATCTTTAATAAATTTGGTCCATTGTAAGACTCCACCTGATGCCCCTTTCTAAATAAAAATGTCTATTTTTATTGAAAAAAAAACCTGTTTAAACCACCTAACAAATCTGGCTTATGGCATGCCATACTGAATCTGCCCCTCTGGACCAGCGTGTGCACCTTAATTCTTATCTGCCAATGACTGTCAACCTTGGGGTACTTTAGGCACCCTCCCCTGTGAAAGTGTGCCTGAGCAACAGGATCCTAGTCATTTTTAGTTGACCCAATAGTGCTCTATTTTGTACATTCTCAAAACATAATTAGTTTCATTCAGATGTATGTAGATAATTCCATAACTTAAAACGATCTCAAGAGATCATCCTTTTTAGAAAGCCCAAGTCAAATACCTTATTAGGGAATTCTAAAAACCCTTTACACTGGCCAGATCATCATTAACAAGCGTTTATAAGAGCATTCTTTAGTGATTATCTACCGATGTAAATGTGCTGCCGATCACTGACGAATGAACGAAACAATTGTTCATTGGGTAATAAGATCATTTGTGGAGACACCTAAATCATCGCTTGCAGGCAGCAGATCATGCCGTGTAAACATGCTCTGCTGCCGGCAAACAATAATTCTGTATAGGGACGAGCGATGGCATTAGTGATCCCTCATCCCCATACTGTGGAGGAGATCGGAAGGGAAGGGAAGCTTCCTTCCCAACAATCATCAGCTAAATCTAGCAGTGTAAAAGGGCTTTAAGTTAATCCAGTGGAATCACCAAGGACCCTTATCTAATAGACAAAACAGCTAAAAAAATTATTTCTATCGCTTGAGGATGTACACAGTGTTTGTAGACACCTATGTCAATGCACAGATGTGACTTAGGGCTACCCCTAAGGGTGTTAACCAAGTGGCACCCTTGTTATCACCCTTTCAGCCCTGCAAAGGGATCTGAACTTTACTGCAGGGGAACCACCAGGCTGCTACCTCTTGAGCAGCTGACCCAGACAGGTCAAGAGGTGCTGGTGTGTGGCGCAAGGGGACAGACAAGAGAGTGGTCACTGGACTAGCCGAGGTCAGGGCAGTCGGTTTGTTCAATCAGCAAAAAGGCAACTGGTCAAGACAGAAAAAGTAGAGAAGTTCAAGAGATACAAACACCTTTACAGGGAATAGAAAAGCTAAGAACTTTATTGCCCATGCACCTTCCCATAGTTGTCTTAAATAACGCTGGGAAGGCAGCTTTTGGCTGGACATAAATTGATCATATGCACTGTCTCTTGAAGGGCCAGATAGAGTGCACAAGCACTAGAAGACAGGAGGCCCATGCATAGAGAAGAATGGACAGCAAACAGCCCAGTAGCCTTACATGCCTTGAAAGTGAACTTTGTAATACTCAACTTCCCCTGATATAGTGCCACAAAGAAATTTAACATTTGCTGCCAGCCTAAACCTCAAATAACAAGTAATCTCTGTGGGTTCCCAGAGGTGCACAGAGTAAAATACTTCTTGAAAAGTTATACAATGTATTTTTTATCATTATAATATCATATTATATTCTCTAAGCTGCTACCAGAATATTAAAAAAAATATTTAAAAATATAGTAACTCATAACAAGTAATGTGTGGTCCCACTGTCTCCAAAGCATTATCGCAGATGCATAGTAAAATAACATAAAAGCCAATCAAACAACATTTCTCATATCTTTTTTATCAATATGCTGCACAGAGACAAACAAAAGTTCCTATTAATGAACATGGGCCTTTAAATGATGCTGAACACAACCTTCAAAACTCTACAAAATTAGCTAAAGGGTGTATAAGGGGTGTATTAGACACCCCAATCACACAGACGATTGTAGGGAGGGAAGTGTTCCTTCCCGCCAATCGCTTGCCGAGACCACTGTTACTACATGCAGCAATCTCCTCAGCGGCATAGAGAGGAGCGATCGCTGTGCCATCGCTGGTTCCCATGCTGTACCAGTGGCAGATCGTATTTAGACAGCACGATCTGCCACCGGCAAATCCTGACCTTTCAGCATGCAGAAAAATCTGGATTGCCTGATGAATGAGCATTTGCTGGTTCATCGTGCAATCTCCGGCAGTATTACACTGCAAGATGATTGCTAATGAGCATTCATGCGAAAACTCGTTAGTGATCATTGGGCAGAAAATCTGCCCGTCTAATACACCCTTAAAGAGGACCTTTCACCACTTCAGACATATCTGTTGTAATAACTTCATGCATCCCCCATGTAATAACAATTCTGGAGAATCTATTCTTATGTCTGTATGTTGTACCATTCCTTTTATTATTTCTACTAGAAGTTATGAATGAATTGTTATTAGCCTTCAGTAAGGGAACAGAGGGGAGGTAACAAGTTGGGGGTGTGTACCTGCACAGTCTGAAAATGGCAGCACTGATTGGATAGAGTGAATCTGTGCAGGTACACACCCCCAACTGGTTACCTCCCCTCTGTTCCTTTACTAAAAACAAAGAGCAATTCATTCATAACTTCTAGTAGAAATAATAAAGGAATGGCACAACATACAGACATAAGAATAGATGCTCCAGAACTGTTATTACATGGGGAATGCATGAAGCTATTAAAACAGGCATGTCAGGAGGGGTGACAGGTCCTCTTTAACTCTCCCCATGTAAAATGGTGTCTTTCACAATGCAAGTTTGTACAAGCAATAGACATACATGGTTCATTATTAATCATAACCTAAACTATATACAATACCCATATTGTTAAAATTACATTATCCCTGCACATCTCATTTTCCAGCCGGCGAAGTCATTCCTCTCTGTAATTCTAGTGGCAGAATTTCTCCTCTTCTGATCTCTACGGCAGCCGGTTCATTTCACTGCAGGACAATTTCATGTGCTTTACATCCTTCAACTCAGAGCTTATCTAAACTAAGCTCAGTAGCTCACCGATTGCTATTGTATATTACAGAAACCTCATTTAATTGGCTTTTAAGATTACATTTGTTCCATTTCAGCACGTCACAAAGTATAACTTGTAAGAACCATTTGTGTATTAATGGCTCCTCAAATTATTAGTTCCCCCTCCCCGGTTTACACACATACGTTCCTCACATACAGCGTTATGGAGATTTTGCCAGATGTCTATGCATGCTTTGATTTGGAAATTGTTTCAGCATTACACAACACTGACACAGTACACTTTAGTAACTCCTGTAGGTCTAGTTTTTATCAGTACACTATGTCCCATGTAAATAGGGCATAATACTTAGAAAATGTTCTTAGGGCGTACTTAGGGTGTGCTGTAACAAAAGCACATTACTACTTTACTGCAGTACTAAAGCAAGAGTTAAAAAAAGGCAGATTTGTACATAAAGTCAGGATTTGTGAATACACTGCACTCGTAATTTCACTATACAACCAATAAGCAAAACTGCTTGACTCCGTCAGCTAATCCTTGCCAGACCATAAACTGTGATATGAGGAGAAGTCGAACTTCCACCATAGCAACATCACTGACAAAACACACCATCAAGCTATTCTGAAGTCTGCCCAAAATGCCTTAACAGCATGAATATCTGATTATTTATTTATAGAGGTTTTAATTATAAAACTGGGTTCATGAGAAGATGGTGGAAATGAGGTGCAAAAATTTCTAGTAGTTTGTTTTAACAAAAGTACTCGGGTTTTTACAAAGGTTTAAAGCCTGTTTCACTTGCGGGGGAAATATTTTTCATTAGGCCTCAATCACACGACAGGTTTCCGATCCGCAAACTGTGTGCTGTCCGCATCCTTATGTCCGTTCCGTAGCCCGCAAAAAAATAGAACATGTCCTATTCTTGTCTGTTTTGCGGACAAGGATAGGCATTGTTGCATAGGATCCGCAAAAAAAACGGATGCCATACGGACGTCATCTGTTTTTTTTTTGCGGACCGTAAAACACAACGTTCATGTGAAACTAGCCTTAGGAACAGGATGCCTGTGCCATATGGGGCTTTTCACCTAAGCATCTTCTATATCAATGAATGGTGGGACTCATCTGCTCTGGTGAAGCTTTGGAATTACTGTGTCCACTTATATGTGCGGACAAAATACCTGAACTGAACCTTTTTTAAAATGGTTTATTAAACATTTTCAACGGGGTTTGTTCTACTGGGTTAAGATTCAGTAGATCTGCAGAGTATCTTGCTTTCAGATTCACACTGAACCCATCGGGTGGCTGCTCTGACAGATCGATGTTTAGCCCTAATCTTTAAATTCCTGACAGCTCATAAAGACTCATTTAAGTCATATTCATATCAGCTTCATACAAATTATGCTATAATGAGTGTTTATGAGCTGTCAGGAGTTCAGAGATAAGGGCTATACATCAAGCCATTACAGCAGCAACCTGAAGAGTTCAGTGTGAAACTGAAAGTAAGACAGACTGAACCTTAAAGACTATGGACACTTTGGGAGACATTTTTTTATTATTGCATTATACTCGTTTTGAGCTAAAAAATCGTTTTTTTATTAACAATATGGTTCCCTTTTTCTGTACAGAGCTTAGATGCTCTAATAGCAGCCTCTGGATATTCTCTCTTTTCCGTCAGTTGGGGAGCTGATGGGCTCCTTATCTCTGACATTATAAACACTCATTATAGCTCAGTTCTTATCTTACTGATAAGAACGTGGCTTAGGCTACTTTCACACTAGCGTTTTAAAATTCCGGTATTGAGTTCCGTCATAGGGGCTCAATACCGGAATAAAACGCTTCAGTTTTGTCCCCATTCATTGTCAATGGGGACAAAACTGAACTGAAGACAACGGAATGCTCCTGAAAGCATTCCGTTCCGTCTTCAGACTGGAGAACAAACCGCAGCATGCTGCGGTTTGCTCTCCGGTCCAGGCATCCGCACCAAGACGGATCTGGAATGACCCCCAATGCAAGTCAATGGGGGTGGATCCGTCTGGTGTGACCATAATGGTAACCGGATCCGCCCTCCATTGACTTTCAATGGAGTCCATTACGGATCCGGCTACACATAGACACATACAGACACAGACATACACATAAACATAAACATACACACACATATAGACATACAAACACACATACATACTTACATGCTCCCGGCAGGTCTTCGGAGCGTCAGAGGGACAGGACGGCTCACACAGGTCACGATTCCCCACAGCGCCCTCTGCTGGGCGCCTGGTGGAATCGTCACCTGTGCGCGCCGTCCTGTCCCTCCGACGCTCGAAGACCTGCCGGGGAGCATGTAAGTATGTATGTGTGTTTGTTTGTCTATATGTGTGTGTATGTTTATGTTTATGTGTATGTATGTACTGTGTGACATGTGTGGGGCCGGAGCGCGGTTCCGGCTCCACACATGTCACTGCGGCAGGCCTGATCCGGCAGCACCCTTCACCTGCCGGATCAGGCCTGCCGCCAGTGTGAAAGTAGCCTTACATAAGTGTTCATGACCTCTTAGTAGTTTAGAGATAAGGTTTATTAGATGACGGACACAAAGTGAAAGTGAAAGTACCAGTCACACAGTTAGAAAAATAGTTAACCCTTTGTGATAGAAATGCCCACTACTCCTATCTCAGCATAGAATCCACAGCAGTCCAATGGATCCCTTGGAGTGCCGTGGATTATATGCTTCTGCTTATGGTTCTTTGGTCAAGGTTGTATACGCTGGCACCCACAACTTTATATGTATAGAGAGTGCTGATATATACAAACACACACACACACACACACACACACAGTATATATCATATCTTGTGGATATGTGATAAACGTTGCTTATAGGAAAACCCTTTTACATTCAGGATTTGCTGCCAAGTATGAATATACAGTGGGGAAAAAAAGTATTTAGTCAGCCACCAATTGTGCAAGTTCTCCCACTTAAAAAGATGAGAGAGGCCTGTAATTGACATCATAGGTAGACCTCAACTATGAGAGACAAAATGAGAAAACAAATCCAGAAAATCACATCTGATCATGTCTGATTTTTAAAGAATGTATTTGCAAATTATGGTGGAAAATAAGTATTTTGTCACCTACCGGTACAAACAAGCAAGATTTCTGGCTCTCACAGACCTGTAACTTCTTCTTTAAGAGGCTACTCTGTCCTCCACCCATTACCTGTAGTAATGGCACCTGTTTGAACTTGTTATCAGTATAAAAGACACCTGTCCACAACCTCAAACAGTCACACTCCAAACTCCACTATGGTGAAGACCAAAGAGCTGTCGAAGGACACCAGAAACAAAATTGTAGACCTGCACCAGGCTGGGAAGACTGAATCTGCAATAGGAAAGCAGCTTCGTGTGAAGAAATCAACAGTGGGAGCAATAATTAGAAAATGGAAGACATAAGAGACCACTGATAATCTCCCTCGATAAGGGGCTCCACGCAAGATCTCACCCCGTGGGGTCAAAATGATCACAAGAACTGTGAGCAAAAATCCCAGAACCACATGGGGGACCTAGTGAATGAATGGGGCCATGTATCGTGAGATTTTGAGTGCAAACCTCCTTCCATCAGCAAGGGCATTGAAGATGAAATGTAGCTGGGTCTTTCAGCATGACAATGATCCCAAGCACACCGCCAGGGCAACAAAGGAGTGGCTTCATAAGAAGCATTTCAAGGTCCTGGAGTGGCCTAGCCAGTCTCCAGATCTCAACCCCATAGAAAACCTTTGGAGGGAGTTGAAAGTATGTGTTGCCCAGCGACAGCCCCAAAACATCACTGCTCTAGAGGAGATCTGCATGGAGGAATGGGCCAACAGTGTGTGCCAACCTTGTGAAGACTTACAGAAAACGTTTGACCTCTGTCATTGCCAACAAAAGATATATAACAAAGTATTGAGATGAACTTTTGTTATTGACCAAATACTTATTTTCCACCATAATTTACAAATAAATTCTTTAAAAATCAGACAATGTAATTTTCTGGATTTGTTTTCTCATTTTGTCTCTCATAGTTGAGGTCTACCTATGATGTCAATTACAGGCCTCTCTCATCTTTTTAAGTGGGAGAACTTGCACAATTGGTGGCTGACTAAATACTTTTTTTCCCACTGTATAGGCACACATATAAATATAAATTACACTGCTTTTCTTACTGGTAATCACAAGTGACATATGATGTCTGTTCACTTGCTCAAATGATATCAACAAATCTGTATATTTATGCTGCAGCCTGAAAGTGTCACTGGCCCCACAGCCGTCTCTGAAGACAGGGAGCCTTCTATTGTTTAAGCAACATCTTCGAGATATGCTTATATGCCAATTCCGAGTAGAGCTAAAATTATATAAACAGCTAAATATATTATACTTAAGGAAAGTGTGCACAGCCAGGTGTTCACATACTGTTGCTGCACTACACCGTAAAACAGTTTACCACCTCTTCTTATAAGGCTAGGTTCACGCTAGCACTTTTAGATCCAGCAGGCTTTCTACATTCTGGGATTGCTGGAAGCTACCGCATCACCGTTCGGCCCCATTCCCTATAACGGGAACTGGCAGAGATCTAGCTGGAACCCAGCAATTATGCAGAGAAATGGGCAGACGAAAACCGTTGGAACGCATCAGTTTTTGTTCGACCGATTCTCAGCATGTTTGCCAGGTTGAGGCCAGATCTCTGCTGGTCCCCATTATAGAGAATGGTGCCCGCAGGTGTCAGGTAGTGCTGGATCCAGACATCTGGAACAGCCTGCTGGAATGTCTAACACTAGTGTGGAACTGGTACAAAGCCTAATTCACATTTGTTATTTTTTTTACTCCTTTTGACCAATTCTGCACTTTGTCCTTAATGACCATGTTTTATGACCGTGAACAGGATTATTAAATAAATAACATTCGCAGACAGCAACACAGAGTTTTTCGTATCATACAGCATTGATTCCCAACACTATCACTGCAGGTAATCCCCTGATCCAGCCTCAACCACAGCAGAATGTCAAAAACACTTAAAAAGTACACACATACGTGGAGAAGGGCCTTAATAAGCCCAAATCTCACCCATTATGGCCCAGTAATGTGTGTGCACTCTAGTCTAGTTTTTGTACATTTCCTTTCTGAGTATGGGAAGCACCTGAGTGATATTTAGTGGTGCCTTCCTCTTAAAGCATTACAGGAACACCTGACATATGTTTTTGCAGGGAACCTCTATTCCCATTCCTACCTAAAAGAAACCTGTAGTAGATAAAGGTAAAATATTACATAATTTTATATTTTGTCCCTTTAGGCTAGTTTATGACAAAAAATATATAGCAATGTAAATCTGATAGTCAGCAATATATAACTCAGCTTAGCAAGTTTTAGGCAAAAAAAAAATCCTCATTTCCCTGGTTCTCTTCTGGCCCTTTGTTTACCTGCAGTAACAACAATCTCTAAGGATTTCCTCATGAATATTTGCTCTGCAAAGGGACTAAATGCAAGTGCTGCCCTGAGTGACATGTCTGCCTGCTGGGACACTGAGCAGCATATTGTATGTGTAGGACTACAAGTCCCAGCTGTACAATGACACTGGTGATACACACAGGATCTTCCTGTTCTTGTGCAATGCTCAACAGAAGTCCTCCAGTCTGTCAGCTCTTGTCCCCAGCATTTGTCTACTCACTACCTGCAGCTACTCAGTAAAGCCTTCAGCCCTGAGTCTGTGTTGCTTGATGGGTTAAAGTTTTTCCTGAAGAAACCAGAGAGAGAGCAGAGGGTAGACGCAGTGCAGGGGGGTGTGGCCAGCACAATAAGGTCTGGTGTACAGACACAGATCAGCTCTCTCAGGTTTGTGCAGGAAACATCAGCAGAGCAGGGAGAGAAGCTGATATCATAGGTCATGTGACCCTCAGTGGAATCTGAGAAAGCAGCCACTGCAGATAAAGTAGGTGCATGGCCAAGCCCTTACATTTGCCTAGTTAGAAACATACAAAGAACAAAAAAAAAATAACTCGGACAACCCCTTTAACACTAGCATAAAAACCATCAGGAACAGTCTGCCAGAGTTCATTGTATCCAATGTGCTGGAAACAGGCCAGATCACTGCCAAGTCCTATTATAGTCAATTGGGCCTGGCAGATAAACTCTGGTAGGCTGTTCGTCTGCTGACACAGCCTGCCAGATGGTTTTAACACTAGTGTGAAACTAGCCTTACCCATGGCAAGCATCTTTGGACAGACTGAGTTTGCCATCCTTGGTACAAACATGCCAGATTTTGTTGGTTTGAGGAAAGCAATGACCAGGTTCCAAGGAATAACAGGAGAGAAAGACTAAAGAGGAACCCAGAGCTAGGGTGATGAATTTTCATGCACAGAGTTGGCTGCATTCTTATTAATCAGCCAGCTGGTTCTACCACAAGGTCTGAACTGCCGCTGGTGGGATTTGGTGAGGATTATACTTCACAGTAAGCAGCTGCCTCCTCTTCTGATGTTCGACCCTGCAGGCGCCTGGGCAGGTCTCCAGCTATGATAGGGGATCAGGGCCCTTTTTCATATAGACACTTATACCAAATGTTCCTCTACCTGCTTCTATGCAAGACAAGTCATATTACTACATATAAGAAAACACACTTTTTGAAGATGTATTTTGTGTGAATGGAAAAAATAACCTTCAATGCAAAATGGCATTTGTGAACATGTACATGTAGACAAGAGAAAGTGTCCAGGATATTATTAAAGGGGTTATCCAACACTAATAAATGCCCCCATCCATATGCCCGGGCCCCTCACACTGATTCTACTTACCTGGCTCCATGTGCCGCTCCTGGTCCCTGCACGGCTGCTGCTGCTTCTAACTGTGCGTGGATGGCATCCGGTGTCAGGGTGGGGGGGTGTTGGCAGCCAATGGCAGGCGTTAACGGGGACGAGCCTCCCTAGCATCGCAGGTGACACTAGGGAGGCTTGTCCCCGTCAACGACTGCTCATGGCCCCCCCCAACCGAATGTTTTCATCCGCACATGTGAAGAAGCAGCTATGGAGATGAGGGGACCAGGAGCAGTGCAGGAAGCGGGGAGCCAGGTAAGTATAATCAGTGTGAGGGGCCCGGCACATGGGGAGCATTTGTAAGTGTCAGATAACCTCTTTAATGTCAAGGTTTAGAATGATTTGCAATAATGAAGATATTTTCTAGCTAAAGAACGTGTATTAGTCCATGTCGCATTCACCATTTGCTGCTCTCTCCCTCCTCCCTGCAGCTCTCCCTCTTCAGATTGGCTGCTGTGTATTAAGGCAAATGAGCCTGAGTAACGGGGGTCTGGATGGCCGCTAAAACAATATTTGAAATATTTAAAAGTGAATAGATTTTACAAATGATTTCAGTTCCTTGCCCATATTATGTATACACTTTTTCAGAATTATCCTAAGTGAATTACATATGATAGAAAAATGTGTATTCAACGTCCGCCACAAACAGTACATACATGAACCAGCGAAAATAAAGAAATGTTACAAAGTCAAAGCTTAATAGCAATCTTAGACATTCCAGACAAGTTGTGATAGGAATAACAATATATAATCATTAGGATATGAATTAGAAGTGAGCAGAGTAAGCAGAATATGAAAGCATAAAGAAGGAAATAAAGAGCACAGACATGATAAGACACACCAGACAAAACAAAGAGGGGGGTGCAGGGGAGTTTTCATAGAGAGCGTTGTCTCTGCAAGTTAGCTTTGGCTCCAAAGAGTGTTAGACACTCATTATGGGTGTTCAACTGCCATCTGAGAGTTAATTGGAAAGCCCAGGCCACAAACCTGTATTCTCTCTTGATATCTATCCAGCACTGCCAGAGGAGTGTAACCTTATATAACTAATTATGAGCTTCAGACATTACTTAGTCCATTCTCATAGAGTTCTCATAAGAGTTCTCATAACTCTGCAAAACAGTGCTACTGCAATTTATTTATGCATATTTCATGCACTTGGGTATCCTGATTTAGTATAACTTCTTTTGGGTAACATGACGGATTTCCACTGTGCTAGATATGTAATGGATACTGAGATTTAGATAACTGACTCCACATGTTCTCTCACATTAATGTGGGTATGGGTCTAAGTTCTTCTTCTAGCAACTGCCAATGTATGGAGGGAAGGAACACTTTTAGGCACTCTTCACCTGTCAGGTGGTTGCCATTATGCATCTCCCACTTGCTCACCGTAGGTAAAGAGTAGAAAGTACAAGTGACAGATGCAAACTCAGGGTCAGGTTTGAGACATTAAGATCAATTTAAATTGAAATGATCCTATAAAGGATCTCAGTTGTGTATACTCTAGCCAGGTCAAAGTCCACTCCAAACAGGCACTTTTCGTGGATGCAAAAGGCTGTAATTGCAGAGCATCTATCATCACTTCATCCACCCTGACCCTCTTCAGGGCCAACCAAACCAAGAAAGTGCCTTGATGGAAAGGTTGGATTGTCATACAAGGGAGACATGGGATTCCGCCAAGAGGAATGAAACCATTTGGTTAAGCCCCTTTTTCAAGCAGAGAAAAAAATGTTCATCTTTTGTTTAAAGTACTACAGCAGGGGTAGGGAACCTCCGGCTCTCCAGCTGTTGTGAAACTACAACTCCCAGCAAGCATACTCGCTCTGCTCTTCTAAGAACTCTCATAGAAATGAATGAAGCATGCTGGGAATTGTAGTTTCACAACAGCTGGAGAGCCGGAGGTTCCCTACCCCTGTACTACAGGATAGATCTTACAATAGCTGTGCCTCATCAAAGTCTCTGGAAAATGTGGACCCAGCAGACTACATCTCAAGGTCTTTTGAGATCAAGATTCCGTTATGTAGTGGGTTTGATCAATTTCTATATCAGTATCTTCAGGATTTCCTAGCATCACATTAAAAATCACCCTTAGCACTCGAAGCATGCAGATGTAGCCTCCGGAAGGACTCTCATTCGATTATTATTTTCCTGATTGAAATTGTTGGCATCTTCAAGCATATTGAAGATTTCAGTATATATCTGGAGTTCTGATCTATCAAAACTTGTTCAGTCCTGGTGTATCCCTAGAGTATCCATCTCAAGAACAGTGACCTTGTTGGTGAGGTGAGCAAAGTTGTCCCTCAAGAACTTAGGCCCTGATTTACCAAGGCCAGCATGTAACAAGGAGCAGGCCTCGTCATAAATTACTGTACCTGCCCTCTCCAACTCTGTGCACCAAAATAAAATGTATGGCAGTTTCTGGTGTAAATAATGGGCGGATGGCCTCGTTCTTGCAACACCCTTACTCCACCCTAGCCACACTGCTTTTTAGAAGACTTGCAAGGGCAGCATAAAATGCAGATAGAAAAGTTGTAAGTGCATTGAAAAGGTGCAAATCTGGTGGATTTGCTAATTTTCTACCTCATAAAGAGGCATAATAGGAATGATAAATTATCCCTTAATCTGTAGTTTACAGAATGACTCAAGCCTACATAGCCCACAATACCTGTCTTGGTGGTCATGGAGGCCATTTGAGATTGCAATGCTGCCAACTTGGAACCTCCACTAAAAGCAGAGGTAGTGGAGGGATAATCCTGCAGTGCGAAGGGAGGAAAGTCCAAGATTTGTGCAAGGAAACTATTTGCACTATGGAGTGCAGACTCCTACTATGTTGCCCTACGGCTATGAGGGCCCATCCATGGTGGACTCCAGAAAAAATAAACACTGAAAACCACTTCTGTTTGCTTGAGGATCCCGTCCGGTAGGAGTCTAGGATCTGAGTTACTTTGCCTGACCTATCAGGTTGGTTTGGGGTAGCAAAATGTGTGCTATTTAGGCATGAAGGGCTACACTGCGAATTGAGCCCTAACACCATGCAGCTGCTCAGTGCCATGTCCAGGCCATGCCCCCACTCTCACAACTTGTGTGGTCATAGGGTGCCTCAAGAGTATTCAAATTGAGTACAGTACCTCGGTTTTTGTCCATATAAAATCCGAGGCATAAAAAAGGACAGTATGTGGTCCAGAGATTTCTATGGGTGCCATAACACAGGTCTATGATACAGCTATGAACATGCAAGATATTGTTATTTTATAAAATAATATATGTGAGCTCAAAATGACTGCAACAAATGTGAATGCCCAAATTTAATCTGGCTAAACAACAGAGAAAGCTAAAAGTCATACCATCCCACAAAAACAACATTGCCTGAATATTCTGCAGTGATCGGGAGAATGCATGTGTTTGCTCTGGGTTGATTTAGCACACATTTGCAGTGTTCCATTGTGTTTGCCTGTAGCAGGTCATATGTAGTCAATTGATGTGAATTACTGCACAGTCTATCTACACAATCAGACCTATTGTCCGATATAAGTTGCAATATTAGAAGGTACAGAAGACATTTAGGAATATTTTACTATGGATTGAAAAACGTTTGTAACCTATCCACAGGATAAGTGATACGATCACTGATCACAAGAAGGTTTTCTGAGTGCCCTGGGTGAACAGAACAGTGGTCAGCAAGTGCCAATAATGTGCAAGGCAAAAACAAGGAAAGAAAAGAAGGACAACATAAAATATCTACACATAAAATCAATAGTTATTGTGCTTTATTTGAAAAAGCTATTACGCTAAATGCATCAGAAATTTGTTTTCATTAAAAAACTGGCATATATGGCTTACATCAAAAATGCAGATCCACAAAAACACTTTGCGGAATTTGCGGAACACACATGGCTGGCACCCCATACAATTGCGGACAAGAATAGGACATGTTCTATCTTTCTTCGCGGAGCCGTGGCTATCCACGATCTAATGCTGCCCATTGAAATGAATGGAGCCACATCTATTCCGCAAAATTGCGGAATAGGTGCGGACCCTTTCACACGGTCGTGTGAACGGGCCCTTATAGACACACGTCCTGGGATGCTGGATAATGCGCCTAATATATCACGAGGCACAGGCCTCACCATATATTAGGCTCATTGTCTCCGGTAAGTCGCTCTTCAGAATGAAATCCATGGCAGGTGCAAATGAAGATCAATGAGGCTGACCCGCTGGATCCACCGCCTCCCGGATCTCGCCAACTCACTTTTTCAGAAAGTGGTGAAGGAGGATTAGAAACGCCAGCAGCAACAAAATTTGCCGCAAGTGGCATTTAAAAAGTCACAAACACAGCTTGAGACTTTATGTGACAGAGTGAAAGGGTAGATGATAAATATCCCCCATTTTGCATTTCACTAGGCAGTTTTGAAAAGTTTATCGGAAAAAAAAGCAGCGTGACTTAAAACCTACCAAACTGCACCAAAAGTTTTCTGCTAAAATGTCAGTCTAAAGTAAGTCATGAGGGTGAGAAAATATCTAGCAATATTCAACTTAGACAGGGTGCTGAATGTCCTTAAAGTGATTGTCTGAGTTATGAAAAAAATATATAGCACTGTAAATCTGATGGGCAATAATATATAATGAAGTTAAGCAAGTTTTAGGCAAAAAAAATCTATATTTCCACATTTCCCTGGTTCTCTTCTGGTCTTTGTTTACCTGCAGTAATAACAATTTCTGCCCCTCTCTCTTCCTGCTCTGCAAAGAGAGTGAATACAAGTGCTGCCCTGAGTGACATGTCTGCTGGAATACTCAGCAGCATGTTGTATGTGTAGGACTACAAGTCCCCGCTGTACAATGACACTGCTGATACACACAGGGTCTTCCCCCTACCTGTTCTTGTACAATACAATACTTTGCAATCTCCTCCAGATCAGCTCCAGTATCAGCTCTGTGTCTGTAGGGTGAGGAGGGCAGATCCTGTGTCTCTTTACATCTGCAGCTGCTGTTGTAAAGCCTTCAGTGTGTTCTGGCTGAAGGGGTTAATTTTTTATCTGAAGGAATCCAGGGAGAGAGCAGATAGCAGCAGCAGCAGAGCAGGTGGGGCGTGGCCAGTGACGTCTCATGTACAGACTGTTATCTGATCTCTGAGGCTTGTGCACGAAACATCACACAGTATCTGATCTCTGAGGCTTGTGCACGAAACACCACACAGCAGAGAGATAAGCTGACATCACAGGTCATGTGACCCTGAGTTAAATCTAAAAAAACAGCAGCTTTAGAAGCAGAAAGTGTATGGAAAAGCTGTTGCATTTGACTAGGTAGAAACATACAAAGGATAAAAAAATAACTCGGACAACCCCTTTAAAGCGGACCTTTCACTGGTCCTGATGTTACAATATTAGTACCTGGCAGAGTAGGGCTTTATTAGTAGATGTCAGGGCGCTTTTTCTTTTTCACATTGGCTGCTCCGTTCCCCCACTGTGCCCCCAGTTCACTTTTTCCGCCCTGTATGCTGATTAGCAGCATCGGTACAGCGAGGAGACGTCTCCTTCTCCCTGGCTGTGACGCTCTCCGTTGAAATAGGGCAGCTCACAGCAAAGGAGAAGGAGACGCCCTTGAGAAACCCAGCCATATCCTCCTCCCAGTACCAATGCTGCGGTAAAAGTGAATGGGGCACAGCGGGGGAATGGAGCAGCGCATCTGAAAAATAAAAAACGCCCTGACATCTAATAAAGCTCTACACTGCCAGGTACTAATATTGTAGTACCTGGCAGTACTACAATATTAGCCCCGCAAGGGGGCGTTACCGTTATTCCTAGAGGCTCTGCTTTTTCTATAACTACCTACATTTTTGATGACATGCAATTACAAAAATATTCATGTCCAGGTGCTTGTTTGAAAGATATATTGTGTGGGACGGTCAGTATAAGGGACCTTTACATGATGCAATAATCTCCGAAATAATTGTTAGTAAGAAGATGCTTTGTCAGCAGAACAATCCCTAGTGTAAACATGGAAGGTGCTGCCAAAAATAATGTTACCTGACTTACTATGCTGCATAGTTGCTAACATAATTTCAGATATATAATTGACTACCCCAAAATGCCAGGAAAAGGCCACAACTCCTGGGGAGAAATGTGCACAAATGCAGTTGGTCGCCCCTCTTTCCAGGACTGCTGGCGCACAGCCGCCTTTTAGTGTTGGTCTGTGTATATGCACTGTCCTCTACCTAATACATTCACGTGACACGACTGTGAGAACTATTATAATCATCTGCTGATAATGTCACAAACTACAGTAAGCAAAAAGTTGTTTTACCTGCTCATCCCGTGCAAGTGAACAGAACGTGAGTTATTGCATATTAATGCTGACCACACATGCGTTACAGATCACAACTGCTGCCGGGCGCCTTTAAATTCCCAATGAAGCAAAGATTGACTTTTCACTTTAGTTTCAAAGCGGAAAGCACATAATGTGCAAACCAAAGGACAAGCATCTATTAGCGTGTGGATCGAACACTCCAAATACAGATGCAGGATTGTTTACCGCCTATTAGGCAAATACGTATCGTCTACAAGACGTGGCGCAGTCTCACACAGAAGTGGTAGCCCTGGGGTTTGGGCACTGAATTGGCGTTGTTTAATCTCTGATCCATAAAAAGGGAGTTTATGATCTTATTGTCTCTTACATTTTATTGCCACTCATTCATTTGATATCTCACCGGTTGTGAAACCAGAATTGCTTGTTTTGGCTACATGACACTACTACAACACTTATCATCTGACTACTAGGCTTGAGATACAAGGCTTCGGTTTATGAAACGCAGTTTTTATTAGAAACGAGAACGACCCCACTGTAACCTGAAGGACAGCTAGTTTCATAGTTAGAAAATGACCTATTATTTCAATTGCAATTTTGTTTCTTTTTTTTTTTATCATTTTTCATGTGACATTAATAACTACGTTAACCCTTTAAAGAGATTATGCCATGACTAATGTAAAAAATGAAAATCAGAGATCATATAGTTATAGTACATGACAATCTCTAACAAAATTAGAACCAGCCCTGTACCTCACATGGATCCAGATATCTCCACATTCATTGCTCTGCAAGATTTATATCAAGCTGACAGCTCAATGGGAGTGTCTTTTCTGCTGCAGCTCAGGGGGCGTGTCCATGCTCTCCCAATCACAGCTTAGGAGGCAGTTGAAGTTAGAAACTGAGCATGTGCGGCCATCTCAGTGAGCAGGTCATAGAAATAAGAAAAAGAACAAACAGCAGGTGGCGCTATACAGATACATTTTATTGAATAGTTCAGTGGCTATGCTAAATTTCTAATTACATGAAATTACTAAAGTATTCAGATACAGGTGCTGGTTTAAAAAATGTAGAATATTTTTCGTGGGACAACCCCTTTAAGGGCTGTTCTATTTTGGGCCTTCAAAGTTTTTCAGGGAAGGGCTTTCCATTTTTTCATCATAGCTTTTTGTTTTTCAGTTAACAGAGCTGTATGATGGGTTGGGGTTGTGGTTACATATAATTAATTGAATTTTATTAATTGTTTTAGAGGGTGAACGGAATTAACGTACAAATCTGCATTTTTATGAGTTTTTCTTACACTGTGCACTGTCGGGTATAAATAATAAGTTAACTTTATTCTATGGATCAGTAATATTAACTAATGTTTTAGGACTTTTTAAGAATAAAAGCACTTTTTATTTAAAAAAATATATTTTTTGTTGCCACATTCAAAGAGCCTCTTTCTATAATCCTGTTTAAATTATATGTATTTTCTACATGTCTTTATGAATACTAAAGTACAATATATTTATTTGCATCATTGTATCTATTTTGTGTGGGCGAAGTTTTAAAAAAACATTAGTGATCTTACTATAACTTTTTTATGTCCCACTTATTATTATCTTATCATCTGTATTCAGGATCATAACCCCTCACAAGTAGAGCAGAGAGGAGGACGAGGGAGCTCTTTACCTCAGTGTTGTGAAGTAACTTGTCTTGCTGTGTAATCAGGACAGGTTTTGTGTGTACTAATAGGATGGCGGCCATTTTGTTTCTCCCAATCATTGCTCCCTAGACAAATTGAGCAATTATAACTAATGAAAGGTATTTGGGAATATATTTATAATGAAGTAATATTTAAATATTTTCATTTTCTTAATTCCTGGAGAACCCCTTTAATATGTGTGGGAGACCTTAAGACAATCTGTTAAAGGCGTTGTCTCACTTCAGCAAATGTATCATGTAGACAAAGTTGATATAAAGCACTTACTAATGTATTGTGATTATCCATATTGCTTCCTTTATTGGCTTGAATAATTTTTCAATCACATTATACAGTTCTCATTTCCAGGGGTTACGACCACCCTGTAATCCAGAAGCGGTGGTCATGCTTGCAGAGTATAGGAAAAAACACCTGCCTTTCCTGTGGCCAGGACCGTGGGAGCGCACATAGGCACTTTGTTCTATAGTGTGCACGTATGGCCACCGCTGCAGGATTGCATGGTGGTCATAACCACTCAATAAGAGCAGTATATAATGTGATGGAAAAATGAATCCAGCCAGCAAAGGAAGCAATATGGATAATAACAATACATTAGTAAGTGCCTTGAATTAACCTTTTCTACATTATAAACAGCATTTAAGTAAGACAACCCCTTTAATATATTCCATTATATACCACATCCTACTGCACTGTATTAATGAAGAAGCTATAGTTGTACCTTGGCATGTGGGAAACCGTAGCGTCCATGACAAAAAAATGCAGCACTGCAATTTCTTTATAATCACCAATGCATATATTACTTTAAATATTAAAATAAGATCCATGGCACACAAATGTTCTGCATTATAAACTACAGGTTACATGAAAAGCTGGTGGCTAGTGTCAAGACGGCTTGGCATCCACGTTTTGCTGTGTTAGAACCACTGCTGCCAAATATTTTCTTACAATTAGCCATAAGTTATTAAGACTAATATGGTATCTTATTTGTATATGTCACCATATCATTTATCATTCTATTCATCATCCTGTGCCATGTACTGTTAGAACGCTGTTTTTATTTCCACATATTCTGCTTAATAACGTTGGCAAAAATGCATGCCACGGGGTCTACCAAAACAGCAAGCAGAGCATAAGCCCTATACAACAGCAGCTTGTGCGCGGCCTCTCTCCTTGGGAACACGTAAACCGATCTGCTCCTGAATCTACGGCATACAGTACATTTGTAGACAGAAGCTATAAAAGTGTTAATTATGATATATGTGCTGCTACATCTCGAATTTCAATCCAGCCGTTGCCAGCACTAATAAATGCACAGACACATGCCATGGAGCCCTGGTATATTCGATCTGCATGGTATGCTATCCTAGCTTAAAAAATACATGTAGCCGTGCAAAGAAAATGAAAGGGCTTTTCCAAGACCTTCAAAAGGACATAGGTGGATTGTGGTGGCCGGAAGATGGATGTTGTGGGTGCTCACGTCGTGCTGATTTGCCCAGTATCAGAAAAAAAATATTACTAATTCTCTGGCACTTTCACAGGTTGGCAATATACTTCACATAAGTACACAGAACACTTTTACAATCCCGATAGAAATGATTAGAAAATGAAGTGAAGAAGAAATGAAAAACAAAACAAAAAAAACAGAGAAAAATTGTATATACTGGCAATGCATGCGTGTATGGATTATTGTGTACACATTTTTTTACTGTTTTCTAAGACTCTGCTATTGATGAGCTTTCTTTAGTATAGGTCAACAATATTAGATTAGTGGGGGTCCGACACCCAGCACCGCCACAAATCAGCTGCTAGTAGCAGGAGCCGGTGCTAAAGTAAAGGATCCAGCTCTGTGCCAGAACAGCCTGCCGGATCTCCAAATGGAAATGTGAGCAAGGCCTATCTAATACAGTGTACTAAACTGGAAGCACACAGAACCCGGCACAACCACTACACATTGTACAGCGCTGTGTACTTCCAGTGGCCGTGCCTCCCGCTAGCAGCTGATCGGAAAGGGGTGCCGGGTGTTGGACCTCCACCAATCTGACACAGATGAGCTGTCAGATAGGCTATCAATAGTAAAGTCATACTAAATTCCTTTAAAGTGGATGGTTACTACCATGTAATAACAAATTAAAGGGTTATCATGTAGACAAAGTTAAAGAGTTGAACCCGGACATATCCCCTTCTTCACCCAGGCAGCCCCTCTGAGATGAGCATCAGAGCATTTCATTTAATTTTCATTTGTCTTGCCCTGTGCTGCATCGAACAGGGCAAAGGTTCTTTCAGCAGATCCGGTGACGTACCAGGTATCACCATGGGAATGCTAGGCGGAGGCTTCTGCCTAGCTCTGAGCTCGGTGATGTCAACGCCATTAATGGGAGGGCTTTGGTGCTTCGCCAGACTATAAAACAGGCTATGGAGGTGCTGGAGCCCACCCATTGGTGCCGGTGTAAAAATTTGAACAAAAAAGCCCTTGCCTTGTGCGATACAACTCCGATGCTCCACTTAGAGGGCCTACCTGGGTGAAGAAGGGGATATGTCCGGGTTCAGCTCTGAACTCGTACTACCCCTTGGGATGGCTATTTTTCACTTTTGTGTGAATGTACCCTACAGGTGCTGACACACATTCAGGTTTTTTATGCAATTTGTGAAGCCAAAAAAGTCTGATATGAAACCTTGATTACATCTTCAAATTGCTGTCTCACTTCAAGCAAATGGCATTTATCAAGTCGCTTACTAATGTATTGGGATATTGCCTTCTTTGCTGGCTTGTATGGCTGGGTGCACTCCTACGGTCCTGGCCACCAGAAAGGCCGTTGCTTTTTCCTGTAGTATGGAAGCGAGGCCACCGCTGCTGGATTGCAAGGGGGTCGTAACCATGGAAATGAGCCATGTATAATGTGATGGAAAAATGAATCAATCCGGTAAAGGAGGCAATATGGACAATCACAATACATTAATAAGTGCCTTGTATTAACTTTATCTATGTGATAAATGCCATTTGCTAAAGTGAGACAACACTTTTAAGATGTTCTCAAGGTTTCAGATATTTTGGGGATTAGACATTTTTGTTTTCAAAAACTGCATCAGCACCCATAGGATACATTCACACACAAGTGAAAAATGGCCATCACACGGCCATTTTCAGAACCACTGTAGTCTATGGGGCTATTCACATAGGAAGTTTTTTAACAGCCATTGAATTGCGGCTGTCAAAAAAAATAGGACGTTTTCTATTTTTGGCCATTGTGATGGCCAAATGGAGCCCATTGAAATCAATGGGACAGTTTTTAATGGCCAGTTAGACAGAATTGCACCCATCTAACAGCAGTTAAAACAAGTAGATGAACGGTACGGAAAGCAGTCAAATAAAATAAAAATACACCATGTGTTCCCCTAGTAGTTATAATGGCCCCCAGTACAGATATTAGCCCCCTTAATGCCCTCAGTATCTATAATAGCACCCAAGTTGTGCCCCCAGTATATACAGTGCCAACAAATTTTTTTTTTTAAAAACTCACCTATGGCACTCGAAGGAACACTCACTCCACACTGGAGGCATCAGGACCTGACTCTCTGTGTTGTGAGGTCACATGATCACACTGGGAGCATCAGGTCCTGCTGCCTCCAGTGTGGTGTGAGTGTTTCAGCAAGTTTTTCTTTTTAATTTGTTGGTGCTATATATCAGCTGCCACAATGAAGAAACCCTGCTGGAACTGAAAAGACAGGAATCACAAAACCTGAACAGTTCCAGAACCCATGGCACACGACCAGTTTTTGCATTATAGTGTACATTACATTGGTACCGCTCCACCAGTCCGAGAAACAGGGTTAGGGCTCTTTCACATCTGCATTATTTATTTCTGTCCATAACGGAGCAGAAGAACAAAAATAAAGGACGTGCCACATTCAGTACATACCTGACAGTAACTGAGCCTAACAGATCTCACTGACTATATTGGGGTCAGTTTCTGTTCTGGAGAACCCTCATTTTAGGGGAGAAAAAAAGTATTTTCTCTCTGCTATTTTTGACAAACTCTGAAGACTCAGGCTCTGAAGACAGCCTCAGACACAAATGTGAACGTAGCCTAATACACTGGGAAAGCAATCAGGGTTTGGTTTTCATTTTGTCAACCAGGCTTAACAAAGACTATGTTATAGTCAAAATTTGATGCACATTTTTAAATAAATCACAAGACTTGGAAGAGTGCTGCAGTTTCTCTTTATTTTATGCCCACGGTCCCAAGCCAGGATCTTAGGCTGTGTGCACCACTTTTTCTATGGACTTACACCGGATTCGGTAAGGTGTTGTGCTGCTGTTCTGTTGGTCTTTTGGTTTTCACTTAAAACATATTCTTATTTACCCAACATACGGTAGGCACAATGTGCTAAACTGGAAGTACAAAGCTTTTTTTCACTGCTCTTCTTCCTTGTGAATGGCTTTAAAGGGAACCTGTCATCAACTTTATTCTGACCGTACTGAGGGCAGCATAAAATAGTGACAGAAATGCTGATTTCAGCGGTGTGTCTCTCTTGAGCTAAAAGTGAGTGGTTGCTGAGAACCAACATCACAAACATTGCATCCCGGGCCTTGAAAAGAGTCAAATCTACCTGAGAAGAGTCATGGTTATTCCTAATCTCCTGCTCTCCCGCCCATCTGCTGATGATTGTCAGTCCTCTCCTAGAGAGAAAGGGAGAAAACTAGGTAGAAGACTGTCAATGATCAGTAGGTGGGCGGGGACAGCAGGAATTCATGAATAACCATGACTCTTTTGCCCCTTTCACATGAGCGGGAGACTCGCATGTCTCCCGCAACGCATCTACAGGGCTGGACTCCGGCACTGACTGGTATCGCTCATAATGCCATGCGATCCCTGTCCGTGCCGAGTCCAGCCCTGTAGATGCGTTGCGGGAGACATGCGAGTCTCCTCCTCGTGTGAAAGGGGCATTTCTCATGAAGATTTGACTCTTTTCCAGGCCTAATCTGCAATGTTTGTGATGTTGGTTCTACTTTTAACTTATAAATGACAGACCCCTGAAATCAACTCACCTGTCTCTACTTTATTCTGCCATTAGTATGGGTAGCATAAAGGGATGACAGGTTCCCTTTAAATAAGCAGAATATTATACAATGTCATAAATCCTTGAACTGGAAAAATACTGACATAAATATTTTTGTCAGATACTTAGAAAGAACACTGCCTGGACATATTTCATATGTCTGAATCCCTGCCAACTGGGAGGGGTGGACGCCTACATAAAATATGCAACGTGCAACATACAACACAATACAAGTGAAACTAGGTACAGTAAGGGTGTGTTCAGGTCCCATTGTCTCCAGAGAAGTAAGAGTCGGAAGGATAGTCTCTAGAACTAAGACCCCTCTGTTCTTCATCCTTCTAAAATATCCTCTCATGTATTAGATTGGATATACAGCAGTCTTCTACATAACTGCACATTATTGGGTATTTGGTAGCTTGCTTTACTATCAGGTATACTTTTGGGCAGGTAGACTGTATCTAATGATAAAACCATGGATAATTTAGATAATAAGGTTTCTAAGGACTACTTGAATTGATAACCACTGTACGTAGGGAAAAAAGGGGGTCAGTCAGCACATCCCAGTGTGCAGGTGCACGTTGCCATGGCTAAATACACAAAGGAAAAAAAAGACATACAATGCAACAGCACTCTGCAAACCAAATAAAGTACAAAAATGACATAGTAATAGTAAATATTCTGGTGCTAATGCTATGCTTGTTTAGTAAATTTGAGATTCTTGGCAAATATATTTTGTACAAAATTATTTGGGCCCGTCTGCCGGCGTCAAGGCGATCTCTGTAAGACGGGACCTAACACTAAATGCTACCTGTTATGTGTCTTGCGGCCACCATAAAATTCAGGGAGTGCAGGTTCCACATGCATGCTGGGTCCACTCTGCTTTTTATCATTTTTGGTTCCAAAATGGCCTCCATTAAATTCAGTGAATGCAGGTACCAACATTTTCCACTGTACGTAGGCTACCAAATGTTCAACCTTTATTAGAACAGTTACCAAGACATTATTTTTTATAATCTTCCGACTATCCATTCTAGAGGCCCTCTTATATCCACCTGATGAATGAGCAACTGGTCATCATTTCTGAGCAGCAGACCATCCTGTGTAAGCAGGCCTCTGCTGCCCATGAATCTGTATGAGGACAAGCAATCTCAGTAGGGATCACTCTCCCCCATAAAGAGGAGATGATGGCTGCATTTAATATACAGTTCTCATCTCCACTGATGATCAAGCAATCATTGTGAATGTTCAGCTCATCCTGATAATTGTCTGTGCATCAGCCTTTACACATCACATCGCTGCTCTGCCGGTGCACACTCTGCTAAATACTATAGATTTTACCAGGGAGCCGGCAGTAGTGACTGGTCAAACACCCCTAGAGATTCCAGTCACAGACTAAAATCTGTACTCCTGCACTTTAATGCTGATAACCCACAGCTATGGACTTGTTTTGTGTTCTCCAAACCTGGTTGAGGGTCTATCAGCTGTTTTTGCTGCATTGTCCTCTCAGGAACTATAATTCACTTTCTCTAAAACTAGGCTTCTGTTTCCTCATTCTTCTTAAACACCTAATCCAGATGTGTTCATTTCTGTGAGCAACACTAGCATCCTTTCGAAACCCCAGGCATGATGTCTAGAAGTTCTTCTTGATTCTAAAGTCATCCTTTATTACACTCAGTTCACTGAGAAATCCTGTCAACTTCACCTAAAGAATATATCCCACATTTGTCCTCGCCTCACTATTGACACTCATCTTGGCCACAGTCATTTCTTGTATTTGGCTACTGTAACTTCTTACTGACTGGCACTCTGTCAGCCATACTGGCTACACTTTAATCCATCATGAACATAACAGCCAAGCTGTGTCTCAAGATGATATAAATGCTTCTCTGCTACTAAAGAACTTTCTACAATGCTGCACTTTCAGCCAAACCCAGAAAATTCAACAGGCCTGGCCAACCATCTAATGCGTATGGGGGCCTCATGACTCTCCTTCGACAACAAATGTCAGGGTAGATAAGGGCTGAAATCCAACTGTCCATTCCGTTTGTTCAAAGAGATAAGTGTCCATCAGAGGTGCCCAGCAGCATCCTATTCTCCTCTAGCCAATCAGAACACATGTATGCTCAGTCGGGTCAAGCATGTATGTAGGAGGGGGTCAGAAGAGATAGACTCCTACAATGTGTGGCCAAATTAGGTTTCTTCTCTTTTCTCTACAGTGCGTAAAAAATGTGGAAAAGTTCAAGGGGTATGAATACGTTTTGAAGGCAATGTCTGTCCCAACCATCTCAGTTCAGCGAATAATCTTCAACTTCAATCTCCAGAACGTCTCTCTTGATGCACCTTTATTTTAGAATGCGCTTTCTCTTTCTTGCAAAACACAATTATTTTAGGGATTGAATTCTGACATTGCAGTTAAGTGCACAACAAACTGACTTCTTCAACCAAATGTCTTCTCAGCCCCTTTAACTTACAAATAATGCATTTCATATGATAGTGTACTTTATGCCGCTCCATTTTTATTCTTTTCAACAAAATACATAATTTTCCACAGTAAAATGAGAGCATATTAAATAAAATGGAGACTATAAAGATGCCTTTATACGTGGCAGATTTTGTTGCACCTGACAGCACTTTGTGCTTCCCACCAAAACTACCCCATTCCAATGAGTGGAACAGATTTTTAGTTGCAGAAGTTTCTGCAACAAAATCTGCCACATGTGAATGCACCCTCAGATGTTGGATGACATCTTCCAAAAAGGAACACTAAACTGAATAACAGTAAGCCTAAAAAATACATTGCAATTTTACGTGGACTACAAATATTTAGCACAAATAGATAGCCATACACATAAGATAGGAATCTCCATTGACTCCCTAAATAGTTATTTTCTACTGATAACAAAATAGTGTTATAGTAATATATACAGTGCCTTGCGAAAGTATTCGGCCCCCTGGAACTTTTCAACCTTTTGCCACATTTCAGGCTTCAAACTAAAAGATATAACATTTCAAATTTTTGGTGAAGAATCAACAACAAGTGGGTCACAATTGTGAAGTGGAACGAAATTTATTGGATCATTTAAACTTTTTTGTAATAATAAAACTGAAAAGTGGGGCACGCAAAATTATTCGGCCCATTTACTTTCAGTTCAGAAAACTCAGTCCAGAAGTTGATTGAGGATCTCTGAATGATCCAATGTTGTCCTAAATGACTGATGAAGATAAATAGAATCCACCTGTGTGTAATCAAGTCTCCGTATAAATACACCTGCTCTGTGATAGTCTCAGGGTTCTGCATCATGAAGACCAAGGAACACACCAGGAAGGTCCATGATACTGTTGTGGAGAAGTTTAAAGCCGGATTTGGATACCAAAAGATTTCTCAAGCTTTAAACATTCCAAGGAGCACTGTGCAAGCGATCATATTGAAATGGAAGGAGTATCAGACCACTGCAAATCTACCAAGACCCGGCTGTCCCTCTAAACTTTCATCTCAAACAAGGAGAAGACTGATCAGAGATGCAGCCAAGAGGCCCATGATCACTCTGGATGAACTGCAGAGATCTACAGCTGAGGTGGGAGAGTCTTTCCATAGGACAACAATCAGTCGAACACTTCACAAATCTGGCCTTTATGGAAGAGTGGCAAGAAGAAAGCCATTTCTCAACAATATCCATAAAAAGTCTTGTTTACAGTTTGCCACAAGCCACCTGGGAGACACACCAAACATGTGGAAGAAGGTGCTCTGGTCAGATGAAACCAAAATCAAACTTTTTGGAAACAATGCAAAACGATATGTTTGGTGTAAAAGCAACAAAGCTCATCACCCTGAACACACCATCCCCACTGTCAAACATGGTGGTGGCAGCATCATGGTTTGGGCCTGCTTTTCATCAGCAGGGACAGGGAAGATTAAAAATGATGGGAAGATGGATGGAGCCAAATACAGGACCATTCTGGATGAAAACCTGTTGGAGTCTGCAAAAGACCTGAGACTAGGACGGAGATTTATCTTCCAACAAGACAATGATCCCAAACATAAAGCAAAATCTACAATGGAATGGTTCAAAAATAAACATATCCAGGTCTTAGAATGGCCAAGTCAAAGTCCAGACCTGAATCCAATTGAGAATATGTGGAAAGAGCTGAAAACTACTGTTCACAAACGCTCTCCTTCCAACCTCAAAGAGCTCGAGCTGTTTTGCAAGGAAGAATGGGCAAGAATTTCAGTCTCTAGATGTGCAAAACTGATAGAGACATACCCCAAGTGACTTGCAGCTGTAATCGCAGCAAAAGGTGGTGCAATAAAGTATTAATGCAAGGGGGCCGAATAATATTGGGCGCCCCACTTTTCAGTTTTATTATTACAAAAAAAGTTTAAATGATCCAATAAATTTCGTTCCACTTCACAATTGTGACCCACTTGTTGTTGATTCTTCACCAAAAATTTAAAATGTTATATCTTTTTGTTTGAAGCCTGAAATGTAGCAAAAGGTTGAAAAGTTCCAGGGGGGCGAATACTTTCGCAACGCACTGTAACTAAGAGGGCAGGGCTAAACCAAGAGGGCGGGGCTCAACCAAGAGGGCGGGGCTCAACCAAGAGGGCGGGGCTACAATAAGAGGGCAGAGCTAAATCGAGAGATTGGGGATAAACTAGGCAGGGCTAAACTAGAGGGCAGGGCTAAATTGTAGATACATTAACAGTATATTTTGTGTAAATTAGCTCTGTAACAATAAGCAAAATGGGATCAGTAAGAGACAGTGAAAGAGAAGTTCATTTCAAACAGCGCTTTGTCTGTTTTTTATTTTGTTGCACGCAATAAACCTCCAACCTTTACATTCGGCAACCAAAACTCAACCACCACTAACTAAACACATAAGCTTCCTTGACTATACAAGTGGTTTACTACCAACCACTCAAACAAAACAACATAAACATGTGTTACCTCACATCAGGAGTAAATGTCCACTTTGAGGCTAGAAATGTCGGTAACTGTCTCTCCAGACAGGTTCTGTCTCCTCAGACGGCTCTCTTTCTCTAGTGCACACCTTGTACGTTAAGGGGCCATTCACATGGCCGTAGTATTGCGGAACACACGGCCGGGAGCCCCGTTCAAAATGCCTATTCTTGTTTGCTATTGCAGACAAGAACAGGGCATGCTCTATATTTTTTATTGCGGAGTAGATGCAGATCCATTTACACGGTCGTGCGAATGAGCCTTAATAGTCCAGTAAGAGCTAGACTGTGTTACAAAGAATACTTGTACTGGTCAGGAAGGGAATGAGAGGCCCCACTACCAACCCACTTATCATTCCATAAAAACCCAGGCCCAAAACAGGGATTACCATATCCATTAGCCAACTACTGTTTGCTAGGAATAGTCAGCTTCCCTGGATTCCTTATATCTCATCCAGTTTTCCTGGATCCCCAATCATGTTCCTCACTATATATATATATATTTTACACATTTCTGCCCTCATGTCCTCAGATGACTTTTTTTTTCAATAGGTTATTTGGCATTATAAAGTGACTATATCCTGGACTGTGTAAAGGCACAAGACAATTGTAGAGGTACCTTTGTGTAAGCCGTCATATATATAGGGAGTGTATTGTTTTCTGATGAAATGCAAAGACTAGCAAATGAAACAGAAACTGTGTGAGTTTTAAAAGGTAATACATGTGATAAAGTCAGTGGCCCTGCATAACCCTTGCACTGATATTTGGCTCCACTTTAAAGGGGTTGTCAAAGTTAAATGAATACGTCTCAAGCAAAAGTAAATATGATAAAATCACAAAGTCATACTCGCCACTTTTCTCCCTGCAGCTTCCAGCTTCATGCTCCGGATCGTGCAGCCAATCACTAGCTTTAGCAGTATACAGCTACTGAGATGGTGTGCATGGAACGTCACCACTGCGGCCAGGAAAACACAGGACCGGAGCATGACACAGTGGTAAGTATGAATGATTTGGGGCCATTCTGCAAATTATAAAACATGCCCTACTCTTGTCCATTTGCTTTCAAGAACTGAAGTGTGGGATGCACATGCCTGGAATTTGTATTAATAGGATCCCCGGTTTGCGGACCATACGGTCATGTGCATGAGACCTAACAGTAATGTTCCCTAATGGGACTAAAATATAAATATTACGTATTTTTCGCTTTATAAGACGCACCTGATAAGACGCACCCCAGATTTTAGAGTAGGAAAATAAGAAAAAAATATTTTTTATCACACCTCATATCAGAGCCCCAATAAATTTCAGGACATCACATCAGACCCCCATATCAGCCCTCCATGTCAGAACCCCATCAGCCCTCCATGTCACACCCCCATCAGACCTCAGATCAGCCCATTGTGCCCCCATCAGACCTCAGATCAGCCCCTATATCAGCCCCCTCTACCCCATCAGACTTCAGATTAGCCCCAATATTACCCGACTGTGCCCCCATCAGACCTCAGATCAGCCCACCCTGCCCCATAAGGATAAAATAAAAACCTCTCTTACCTCTCCTGTGCCGAGGCTCTGCTCCGGGTCCGGCGCTCCTCTGTCTTCCAAGGCCGGTGCTGCACTGTCACCTGACTGTGTGCAGCGTCTGGTCATAGTGCGCACACTACGTCCTGATGTTGTACGCGGTCAGGACAGTGCAGAGCCGGCCCGGAGAAGACAGAGGAGCGCCGGAACCGGAGCGGAGCCGCGGTGCACGAGAGGTAAGAGAGGTTTTTATTTTATCCTTATGGGGCTGGGTGGGCTGATCTGAGGTCTGATGGGGGTCCCAGCACCTGATACAGAAAGTGAGCGCTTCCATAATGTAATCTACCTGAGAAGAGTCATGGTTATTCATAAGCTCCTGCTCTCCCTGTCTATCTGCTGATGATTGGCAGTTCTCTTCTAGGGAGAAAAGTAAGGAGAAGACTCAATCATCAGCAGACGGGCAGGACAACAGGAGCTTATGAATAACTCTGACTCTTCTCACGTAGATTTGACTCTTTTCACGGCCTGAGCTGCAAGGATTATGATGCTGGTTCTCAGCAACCACTTACTTTTAGCTCATGAGTGATACATCACTGTAATCAGCGCGACTACTTTACGCCGTCCTCAGTGAGTTCAGCATAAACTTGATGACAGGTTCCCTTTAACACAGTTTGGCTCTTTAAAAGCAAGAACTGCACTACTGTTCCGTATACTGTATTAGAATTCATTGCTCACTACAGTTACTGCCGTCGCTTCCCTTGTTTAAGTAATAATTACCCGGCTGTTACTAATCAAACACAAGAAAGTTGTATGTTAATGATGTAATGAGAACCATTCACCCTCATCAGCTGCAAGGCAGAGAAATATCTCGTATAAACCAGCTGAAGTTTATAGGAGCCATCCTTACTGGTTCCAGTATCGTCTTCTGCAAGTTCACTGACCTCCCTAATTCTTCACTAGTTGAAAGGGGTTCTGTAGTTTTTTAAAACTGTCCCCTGGATAGATCATCAGTATCTGATCGGCGGGGGTCCGACACCTGTGGCCCCCGCTGATCAGCTGTTTGAGAAGGCAGCGGCGCTCCAGGAGCACCTCGGCCTTCTCTGTGTTTACCGCAGGTCCAGTGACGTCACGACTAGTATCACTGGCCTGGGCGGGGCTAAGCTCCATTCAAGCGAACAGAGTTTAGCCCCGCCCAGGCCAGTGAAACTAGTCGTGACGTCACTGGGCCTGCGGTAAACACAGAGAAGGCCGCGGCACTCCTGCAGCGCCGCTGCCTTCTCAAACAGCTGATCGGCGGGGGACCCGGGTGTCGGACCCCCGCCGATCATTACTGATGATCTATCCAGGGGGATAGATCATCAGTTTTACAGAACTGCAGAACCCCTTTGAGGGGAGTTTCTTCTGAGGTGACGTTTTTCCAGCCATTTTTTCCAGCATTTTGGCTTAAAGCCAACAGGGAAATATAAAATGCAGTACAAAGCGTGTTACCTTTTGCAGAGTTTTTACTCTAATTCTGGTCTTTGGTTTTTATGTCAGTGGCACTCGGAGTGGCATCTTCTTCATGCATTTTCCCATAAACCCAAAAACTATATGTAAAAATGTTTGACTAAAAAGAAACGCGTGTGCAAAAAAAACCCCTTAAATTGATGGCATTTTCATCACAAGTCACAAGAAAAGAAACAATGCAAAAGAGTGTACATGAAGGAGTCCTAAAGAAGGAAATCTAAAATAAAGTGCAATCGCCCACAATAGATTGTTAGATTTTTTAAGCAATTTGAAGCCTACACACTATTTTAAGTTAGACTATCACATTTAGGAAAAAATAAATAAAACATTATCTTTACATCTGCATCACAGGTTTAATTGCAGATTCCATTGTCTTTGATGGAGAAAAAAACGGAGCTGCTATTTTTCCTAACTAAATGATGGAAACAGCATTTGAACCAGTTGGATTCCACCGTAAAGCCTCATTCACACATCAGTGTTTCACGGACGTGTGCTGTACGTGTTCTCCACAGACAGCACGCGTCCCCATTTATTTGAATATGTGGGTTCAGACTTCAGTGTTTCATCACAGTCCGTGGTTCCGTTTTTTTAGCACGGATGCATGTCCTATCTTGATCCCTCACGCCCATTATAGTCTATGGGTACGTAAAAACCACGGACGCCATCCGTGTTGCATCCGTGTATACTTTGAGAATTATTTTTCAGCTGTTCAGTGTCAGTGAAACACGGATGCAACACGGACAGCAAAAAACGGATCCTTCACGGACAGTTTCACGGATGCATCACTGACCACCTGCTCACGGATTTGACACAGACATGTGAATGAGGCCTAAGGCCTCTTTCACACTGTCGTCTGTGATGATGTCTGTAAAATAATCAGGATCAGTGTTTTATCCAGGAAGGGTCTATTGTTGGCCGGCGTGTCATCTGTATTCCATGCGCACTGCTGAGCGGCTGTTTTTGTGGATCACAGTTTGTTTTGGCCCTTTAGGAAAACATGCTGACCTCTGCTCCTCTGACAGGATCGTACAGCATTATCATGATTTATAATGCTGTGTGTCCCTGCCGGACCCCAAATCTACTGAATTACACTGACATAATGCTGTAATAATGCAGTAGAATCAGGGTGTAGCAGGGACACACAGAATTATAATGCTGCACGATCCTATCAGAGGTCAGAACAGAACCGTACACACGCAGCATGTTTTGGGCATTGAACTTTCTCGTCTGTGCCTGACCTTAGGCCCCATTCACACGACCGTATGTTCATTTCCGTATCTTATCTGCATTTTTGCGGATAAGATGAGGGACCATACGGACCCATTCATTTTTCCATAGGATAAAAAAAAAATGCGGAATGCACACCGGAAGTTCTTCCGCAAAAAAAAAAAAGAAGAAACATGTCCTATACTTGGCCGCAAAACACGTCCGTAGCCCCATTAAAGTCAATGGGTCCGCAAAATTACGGAACACTACGGAAGACTTTCCGTATGTCTTCCGTTCCGTTTTCATACGGATCACGGAATACATACGGTCGTGTGAATGGGGGCCTTAGACCGAGGCCTCAACCCAGCTATACTAGTTAGCCTTGGTGAGCTGTCCGCATCTCCCTTACTGGAACACAGATGTCATCTGTGTTGTGTCTGTGGTTTTTATGGACCCCTAGACAATAATGGGCATGTTTGGTCACCTTCATGTCTCCACTGTTTTCCCACTAACTAAAGAGGGTTTAGTGGGGCCTGGTTTGATCCTTGCTATGGGGCCCTTACTTCTCTATGTACGCCACTGCCTGCAAGACACATTAAATTCAATGGATACATGTGCTGTCTGTGGAGAAAATGGACAGCACACGTCCGCAATTTACTGATGTGTAAAAGAGGCCTCAGTGAGATTTTTTTTTCCAGACTCCACTGTTGTCAGCAATGCATCGTGTGTCCATTATATAACGCAGATGTGAACAGAGCCTGATAAACATTTTTAAAAAGTAAATTGGTAAGACTTGCATTTATTGCATTCTTACATAGCTGGTTCAAAAACTGTCAGGTTGATGACAAATACCACAAAAATAATTCTATTATTCGCCTATGGTAGGAGCGGAGGGGGTCTCTCAGTCCACGTTCTCCAAGCCATGGAGGTAAGCGGAAGTTTAAAGGGCATCTGTCAGCAGACTTGTACCTATGAACCTATGTGCGCTTGGCAGCTGAAGACATCTGTGTTGGTCCCATGTTCATATGTGTCCGAATCGCTGAGACAAATGATGTTTTAATTATATGCAAATGAGCATCTAGGAGCAATGGGGGCGTTTCTGTTACTCCTAGAGGCTCATTTGCATATATTAAAACATCATTTTTCTCAGTAATGCGGGCATATATGAACATGAGACCAACACAGATGTCTTCAGCTGCCAAGTGCACACGTAACAGGTCAGCCAGTGTCATAGGTACAAATCTGCTGACAGATGCCATTTAAAACTGAAAAATGGTCACGCTTGCGCACAGCTTTCCACTCTGCGATCTATGGGAGTTATGGAAAAAAGTGAGCTGGTGTAACCTCTACATTTGGCCTCCTCCTGTATGCTGTTGCCTTCGCCACATTCACTGGCAGAACAGGACTGGTGTCAGACACTCGGTCTGTCTCTTACACTCTTTATATCTTTTTCGGAAGGTTCTTTAAAAGGGTATTCTCATCTCAGACAATGGGGGCATATCGCTAGGATATGTCCCCATTGTCTTATAGGTTCAGGTCCCAGTGGTTGACGAGATTTTCTATGGGGCCGCCGAAAACAGCCGAGTGCTGGCTCGGCTATTTCCATCGGGCCCATAGAAGTGATGGGAACGGTGGCCGGTCATGCTATCCCATTTACTTCTATGGGGAGAGTGCTTGGTGTTTGGCCGGAGTTCTCCAGCCACCACTTTGGCCCCTTTCACACGGGTGAGATTTCCGTGCGGGTGCATTGCACCCGCACTGAATCCTTACCCATTCATTTCAATGGGGCTTTTCACATGAGCGTGAAAATCGCAGCATGTTCTATATTCTGCGTTTTTCACGCAGCCCTGGCCCCATTGAAGTGAATGGGGCTGCGTGATTCACTGATGGTTGCTAAGAGATGTTGTTTGTAAACATTCAGTTTTTTATCACACGCATGAAAAACGCATCAAAACGCTTCGCACCCGCGCGGAAAAAACTGAACGAACGTACGCAATCGCAGTCAAAACTGACTGCGATTGTGTGCGGATTTTCCGGAACGCATCGGGACTGAATCCGTGACGTTCGTGTGAAAGAGGCCTTAGCGGGGGTCCGTTCCCGATAAAGGTGCAGGTCCCAGCAGTGGGACATGCACCTATAAAACAATGGGGGAATATCCTAGCAATATGCCCCATTGTCTGAGATGAGACAATACTGCCAGGGCCTACTGTTTCCATCCAGTATATCATGGCATGATAATGGTTATATATCATAACCATGGTATATAGAAGAGTCATTAAATTAAAATGATTATGAGGAACAGGATCCTTAAAGGGGTATTCCCATCTCACAAATGTAGTTTGTATAGTTAGATATAGCCATACCAATATTATTACTACTAGAATGTATTTCTATAAAATGTACCGTTTAGAAGATTTGCCAATTTTATATCCATTGTCCCACACACATCAGTCAGGCTGTTGCCCCTAGTTACGACCACCGTGGCCATGTAGTACTGGTGGCCGGCTTATTCCTGTTCAAACCTGCTCTGAGGTAACTGCTGTATTGTGAACACACGTTGCATCAGCATGAGGAGACACATCTTAGGGTTGTAGCATTTTTATCTGCACTTCCAAAACACAGAGAAATGGATCCTGTTCCAAGATCAATTCATCTCTATGGAGAAGGATCCATTTATAAAGTCTGCGTTTTGGACGGATCCTGACCATTGCGTTTTGGACTGGTAGCGCCCAAAACGCAGATGTGAAAGTACCCTAAGATGTGTGTGCGCATGCTCAGATAATGTGTGTTCACAATACAGCAGTTACCTCAGAGCAGGTTTGAAAAGGATCAAGCCGGCCACCACTACTACATGACCGCGGTGGTCGTAACCAGGGGCAACGGCCTGACTGATGTGTGTGGGACAGTGGAATACGAATAGGAAAATCTTCTAAACGGTACATTTTATATAAATACATTCTATTAGTAATAATACTGGTATCACTATATCTAACTATACAAACTACATTTCTGAGATGGGAATACCCCTTTAACTGAAAATTAGATTTCTGAGATTGTTCAAATGCTTGGCATTCGAAAGTCAATACTATGCAATATTTGTGCAGTTTATGATTACAACTGCATTTTGTATATTTTTCACAAATGCAATGTTTTCCAATATCACAGATAACATTTCCTATTAACAAAACAGTCTCTAAATGGAGCAGAAAGACAAACAGGCCTGGCCGCTCACAGTCCGGTGTCAGGACAGAAAGAACTGCACCTATTGTTGTACTGGGTCAACTAGAAAGTTTATGTACACAAAGCAGGGGAAGGGCATAATGGGTGCACACAGACTGGCATCAAGAAGGTTCCAGCTCAGCGACATGGCTGCACCCTGCCAGGAATTGTGCAGAAAGTACAAAAATGGACCAGCCGCTCAACCACCAGAAGGAAAATCACAAAACATGTTACTTTTCATGCTCTGTGCTGCTGTGACGGCCTAAAATCAGAACAGGAAATGTCATAAGAATCTCTATCATGCAGCATAAGGCCTAAGGCCCCATTCAGACGACCGTGTTTCACTGTACAGCGGCAGCCTCTGGAAGCACACGGCGTCATAGCAACCAATGACGCTGCGCGCTCCCGTCCTCTGGGGCAGCACAGGACAGGCTTTCACGGCCCATATACGGCCATGAAACACGGTCGTCTGAATGGGGCCTAAGGCTACTTTCACACTGGCGGAACGGGTATACATGTTGTAATTTTCGTCCGGCTGCCTCCCAGCATGTTTAGCGTGCTGCGGCTAGAACTCCAGCATGTCCCCATTTATAATGAATGGGGACGGAGCGTAGTTCCGGCCCCACACGTGCACCGGCGGCAGCAAGGATCCGGTAGGCTGTTCACCCGCCGGAACAGCCTGCCGGATACCCATGCCGCCAGTGTGAAAGTAGCCTAAGGCCTGCAACTTCAAGTGGTCATTTCCCACACAGAAGATACATACAATATTTCCACATCAATATCACATCAATATCAGATTGGTGGGGGTCTGGCTCCCATCACCTCCACAGATCAGCTGTTTGAAGAGGTATGACCTCCTCACAACATGCCAAGCTGCAATACCAAGCACAACCACTATACAATGTAAGGCGCAACTGCGCTGCTGAAGTGGCCGTAACCCCTGGAAACAAGCAATGTGTAATGTGATCAGGGGTGCACCACCAATGAGGCCAGGTGAGGCGATCGCCTCAGGCAACACCAGGTAGAGGCAAGAGAGGGGCAGCAGAAGAGCCATGGGCAATGAGCGCTTTCATTGTGGAAACACTCATCTCTACACATTCAACTGCATTGTTGTACTTAGGACAGCAATACAGTTAGGCCCCATTAACACGACCGTGTGAATGGGGCCGTATCTATCCGCAAAATTGCGGAATAGATGCAGCCCCATTCACCTCTATGGGGCCGGGAGCTAGCTCCGTGCCGCGGCTCTTTTGAAGCATGTCCTATACTTGTGCGTGCGCACGGACAAGTATAGGCATTATCAATGGGGCCGCACGGCATGTGTTCCGAACGCTGTGGAACACACGCTGGGCGGCCCCCGTACATTTGCCCGCAATATACGTTCGTGTGAATGGACCCTTAAATGCTGCAACGGCAGTGATGTCTCCCTGGCCCACCGTTTCCTCTAATAGGCTTTAGTCCTAGTTCCTGTAGCCTATCAGAGGCCGGTGTCATCATTATTGCGCTGCCTGAGCTCAGGCAGCAGAAAGGCTAGGTGCAACCCTGAATGTAATGGAAAAATGAATCCAGTCAGCAGAGGAAGCAATATGGACAATCACAATACATTAGCTAGGGCCTTGTATTAACTTTCTCTACATGATAAATGCCACTTGCTGAAGTGAGACAATCCCTTTAAGTCAGTCAGGGCACACTTTCACTTGGAAATGGAGTCTCAGACACTGCGTCACTGTTAAAAATAAATTACTTTTCTTTTGCCAGCAATTAAACAGCAATGAAATGAGCAACAGAAGTGATCACATGAGAAGGGAAATTCTCCAGCCTGCTGTTCAGGAACATAGCGACAGTGCCGGCTAATCCTAATGAGACTGATGACCTGAAAAGCCTGCTGGAGAAAAGGCCCGGCTTCTATCTGACTAATGTAAGAGAGCCGGGAACATGAAGCACCATCACAGCGACCGGAATGACGTGTAAGCACCTAAGTGTAAACCAAACAGCAAGCGAGCCTGACAAGGTAGCAGATCCTGCAGTCTGTGAACTTCACAGCTGGCACAGGCCCAAATGTCTGTAAATGCCCATGAAGGGAGGGAGCGGGAGGGTGGACACGGGAAGAACTGGGTTAGTTTACACAAAAATGTCTGCAATAAAAGACTGGCTGGCACGCTCTGCCATCCGACCTGTCTCCCTGCAATGTTTTCATCAAGAATGCAGGAATCTGCTCTGCAGAGAGAACAGGCTGTATTCTTCCGAAAAGCTAAAAGGGACTAAAAACAAAATAAAAAAAAAAACCTCCCTCTTTCAGATAATCCAAGCATAATCCTTTCTGGCATCAGTGAACTGTTCACCCCTTCAGGACCAGCAGGGGACCCAGCTCGGGGTGCCTAGAAAGCCATGACAGCTATGACAGCTGACCATGGCTGAGCTACTCTGCAGCATGCTGACTGTTTCTACCTCTGACCTAGTGACTCCGCTGACATCATCTCATTAGCACCCAGGCTGGGGGCACCTCACCCCAATAACTGGACTTTTACTAAAAGAGAATACAATGGCCATGCAAACTTTCTGATCGACGCAAAGTAGAGAGTAGATGAAAACCGTCGGGGGCTGCGTCCATATAGTCCTGCATCAGGGGTATATATATATTTATATGGAAGACATGGCCATAGAGGTCTGCATATGTAATATACTGCCGGGGGCTGCGTCCATATAGTCCTGCATCAGGGGTGTATATATATTTATATGGAAGACATGGCCATAGAGGTCTGCATATGTAATATACTGCTGGGGGCTGCGTCCATATACTCCTGCATCAGGGGTGTATATATATATATATATATATATATATATATATATATAGGACCGCATCAGGTATACATATATACTACATGACCACAGAGGTCTGCATCAGGGGTATATATATATATATATATATATATATATATATATATAGAGAGAGAGAGAGAGAGAGAGAACATGACCATAGAGGTCTACATACATAATATACTTCCGAGGACTGCATCCATATAGGACCGCATCAGATATATATATATATATATATATATATATATATATATATAGGACATGACCATAGAAGTCGGCATATGTAATATACTGTGTATACAGCCACATCAATACTGCCTATTTATATAGCACTCACACATACCACAGCGGTGTACACAGAGTATCACCTCCCCCATGAGGCTTACAATCTACTTTCCCATCTCACACAGACAAGACTGGTATCAGTGTATTGTTGGCACACATTTACCCCTATGTATCTCCACAAGGCAATAAGCACTGGCCCCCACAGTGAACCCTAAATTATCAGCCCCGAGTATATACATATACACAGCTACATTAGTAATGGTGTCATATAATATTCAGAGAGAAGAGATGACAGTAAAACAGGTATGACACATATTAGAAGTAGATATAACATGTATCACACATATAAGAAGTAGATAGAACATATATGACACACATATAAGTGGATGGAACATGTATGACACATAGAAGTAGATGGAACACGTATGACACACACATGAGAAGTGAATGGAACATGTCAGCTGTCAGTAAGGCATGACTTCTCCTCTGCGCGCATTATGGCGGTCACATGACACACTGCCCACATTAATCAGCTCAGCACATACATGTTTACAGCCACACGGACATAATGCAACTTTGACATGTGGAGAAACATCCAGAGCGACCATTGCACAACCCGGCAGAGCAGCCGCCTGTCCCGGCCAGGAGGACATGGAGCCGGGGAGTGCAGGCAGACGCTGCATGGCGGGGGCAGTAAGAAGGGAAAGCTCTCACCTGACAGTCAGAGGCACCGGCGAACTGCAGCGGCACAGGGAGGAAAGCCTCACAGCTGATTCTGCAGCAGGGCGCTGGGCTCGTCCTCAGATGACCCTGCCTGGGGAGGACGAACAAGGATAGGGAGGGCGGGAGTGTGAGGAGGAGGAGGAGGGCAGGCTGCAGCCTCTGCTTCCCATCAGCGCAGACACAGCTCGTACTGTACGTACACAGGAAGGCAGCTCCGCTCTGCTACATGCTCTACAAGTGTGTGACAGGGGTGCTGACATAGGCTGTAACGTCTTATGTCCGCTGGGAAATATGGAGAATGTCTGTCCAAAACACCCATAGGGGTGTGTGGGTGACAGAACAGGAACCCCTGACCCACACTGTGCCTACAGTCTCCTAACGTGCCAAACAGATATAAGGAATTATAGCAGCACCTACACGGCTTCAGAGTCCATTATATGGTGGTGCCGTCAGTGATGGGTACGAGTCTGCTGTACCCCCAATTATCACAAATCCAAAATCAAAACTGCAGCACTCCCAGGTCTAGAAGCATATCTTCTTTATTCACCTCCTTAGTGCAACGTTTCGACACAAACTGGTCTTTCTCAAGCCTAAAGTGTCTATACCCAAATATAAATACCCACCCCCAGTGTCACATGACTGTATACATCACAAATTTGGAATATATCCACAATCACCTAAACCCTATAAGGCTCAAACACAAACCGATCCCATATAAAATATACATATATGCCAGTGTATCAAACAAATAGGCTGATCTCAGTTAGGGCTCGTTCACATCACCGTTAGGGCTTCCGTTCAGGCTTTCCGTTATAACATCGTTATAACGGAAAGAAACGGAATCCCTAGGACGGACATCAAAACGGACACCTTTAAGAGGCATTCCGTTTTGATCCGTCATAATAGAAGCCTATGGCCCTGCATAACGGATCCGTCTGGATGCCGTTATGCTGGACGGAAAACAAAGTCCTGTCGACATAATCCCAATGTAGCACAGCTATGCGCTGTCCACGTGCTGCCAGGCTTCCCAGGATCGCCGTGTCCTCTGCGCTACTGCGCATGCGCTGCCTGGCTGCTGGAGCACAATTATGTTCATAAGTACTACTATTGACCTCACTTTACACACTTTGGGATGCTCTTGCCCTTCTCCTTTTGGGCTAAAAAATTCCTATGGGACGACTCAGTATGAGGTCGTTGGCCTTGAAAGAGCCACTGGACCTTCTGAGGATGCCCAGATTGATTGCAATATGTACTGGCCCCTTCAGTATGAGGGACACGCCCCTTTTCTCCAGAATGAGTGGATACGCACCCTAACATAAAAGGTCCTGTTCCCCCGTAGGGGTCTTCGAGGGTAGCACGCCCTTCTCAGTGGTGCGGGTTGACATGTGTTAATTTAAATGGAGGAGATGCCTCTCTTTTCCTTCAGAGAGGGGCACACCCCCACTTGTAAAGGTGTGAATGGAAGCCCACTCATTAGTGCTTGAACCTTTATCCCAAGGTGCGTCATGTTAATATGGTCGTACTTATGAACATAATTGTGTTCTTTCACTCCTTGAGTTGAGGAAGGGATTAGTCCTTTGATAATATATTGATTTCTTGCTTAAATACCGGTACTGGTGACCTCTAGGGTAATAATGACTTTTTGGTTCCTCTGAGGTTGCATGGCAATGGTATATTCTATACTGTAAGCCCTTCTATAAACCCTGTACTGTAAGCCCTCTTATCTATATTAATTACCAGGGCACTTGATTAATATGATGGCACTCTGATGAGGTCCAGGAGATGCCACGATCCTGGCACGCAGGCGCAGCAGGCTGGATGGAGACGCGATAGTGCAGAGCGCTCCAGCAGCCGGGCAGAGTATGCACAGTAGCGCGGAGGACACGCCGGGCCTCGGAACCCTGGAAGCACATGGACAGCGCATAGCTGTGCCACATTGGAATTATGGGTAATAGGGCGACCGATCTGAGGATGAGCAGCCCACAGGAGAGCCCCATATTCATTGATACAGAACTGAGATCAGCCTATTTGTTTGATACACTGGCATATATGTATGTGTTTTATATGGGATCGGTTTGTGTTTGAGCCTTATAGGGTTTAGGTGATTGTGGATATATTCAGATTTGTGATGTATACAGTCATGTGACACTGGGTATTTATATTTGGGTATAGACACCTTACTTTAGGCTTGAGAAAGACCAGTTTATGTCGAAAAGTCGCACTAAGGAGGTGAATAAAGAAGATATGCTTCTAGACCTGGGAGTGCTGCAGTTTTGATTTTAGATTTGTTACAGTCTCCTAAAGCAGATGCCCATTCCACACATGAAGTAACATGTATGGAGGGGTCCTGACCTTATCACATCATTTACATACTGCCAGGGTTGCCATCTAGAATTTTCTTTTTTCTGGACAATTGCTTTTCATGGACAGAGGAAAAAAGAAATATTTTTATAGACCAGAAATTTCTGGAGGGTTGCCAGCTCTGGTACTGGCTCCTGCCCTGCTGCACAACGTTCCCTTACAGATTATCATCCACAGCCAGATATAGCAGGTCAGTCGAAGGGTATGACCACCGGGCGCAGCTGTAACAGGCTGTACACGTTGCGGCTGAGTATTATAGTATTATACGGTTGTACACATTGCGGCTGAGTATCATATGGCTGTACACGTTGCGGCTGAGTATTATATGGCTGTACACGTTGTGGCTGAGTATCATATGGCTGTACACGTTGCGGCTGAGTATTATATGGTTGTACATGTTGCAGCTGAGTATTATACGGCTGTGCACGTTGCGGCTGAGTATTATATCGCTGTACACGTGGCTGAGTATCATATGGCTGTACACATTGCGGCTGAGTATTATATGGTTGTACATGTTGCAGCTGAGTATTATACGGTTGTACACGTTGCGGCTGAGACTGAGTATCATATGGTTTTACACTTTGCAGCTGAGTATTATACGGTTGTACACGTTGCGACTGAGGCTGAGTATCATATGGCTGTACACATTGCTGCTGAATATCATACGGCTGTACACATTGCTGCTGAGTATTATACGGTTGTACACGTTGCGGCTGAGGCTGAGTATCATATGGCTGTACACATTGCTGCTGAGTATTATATGGTTGTACACGTTGCGGCTGAGGCTGAGTATCATATGGCTGTACACATTGCTGCTGAATATCATACGGCTGTACACATTGCTGCTGAGTATCATATGGCTGTACACATTGCGTCTGAGTATTATAAGGCTGCACACGCTGAGGCTGAGTATCATATGGCTGTACACGTTGCTGCTGAATATCATACGGCTGTACACATTGCTGCTGAGTATCATATGGATGTACACATTGCTGCTGAGTATCATATGGCTGTACACATTGCTGCTGAGTATCATATGGCTGCACACGCTGAGACTGAGTATCATATGGCTGTACACATTGCGGCTGAATATCATACGGCTGTACACATTGCGGCTGAATATCATACGGCTGTACATGTTGCGGCTGAGTATCATATGGCTGGACACATTGCGGCTTAGTATCATATGGCTGTACACGTTGCTGCTGAATATCATACGGCTGTACACATTGCTGCTGAGTATCATATGGATGTACACATTGCTGCTGAGTATCATATGGCTGTGCACATTGCTGCTGAGTATCATATGGATATACACATTGCTGCTGAGTATCATATGGCTGCACACGCTGAGGCTGAGTATCATATGGCTGTACACATTGCGGCTGAATATCATACGGCTGTACACATTGCGGCTGAATATCATACGGCTGTACATGTTGCGGCTGAGTATCATATGGCTGTACACATTGCGGCTTGGTATCATATGGCTGTACATGTTGCACCTGAGGCATTTTTCAAAGCACCACCTGGATCTGAATACTTTGTAATTGCAAATTATCAAAAATTAAAAAATGGCTATAGCCCCACCTGATATTTGTTCTTTTTCTCATCTCTTTGTCCACCTCACTGAGGTGGACGCACATGCTCAGTTTCTTCTTTTAGCAGCCACCAGCTGTATCCTCTGTTAGAAGCTGTGACAGGGACAGGACACGCCCCATGAGCTGCCAGCCTGAAATAAATGTAGCTGAGTAACTGGACCAATGAATGGGGAGATCAGCCATTAACTCGTTATTGACCACCAATATGCCTCTTTATAACAATCACTAACAGATCTTAGGCTTGGCTGCCACCTTTTTCTGAGTCTTCCGTGAAGCGGAGAGCTGAGGCTCAGCTCTCATGTGAGACCTAGGCTCCTACTCTGACAGCCCTAATCAGCAGAATCACTGACCCGCAGTTTAACCCTTTAGATTCCCCAGTCAATAGCGTGTTTAGATGGAGGGAGTACCCTCTATCTCCCATTGGCACCCCACAAATGAGATTGTGTGGTGCCGATGTATTCGCATGGCAGTCTGGGGCCTAATGAAGGCCCCAGGCTTTCCTGCAGTATATCTGTATCAGTCTGCACCTCTGTGGCGCAGCCTGCTGGTGCCTATCAGTATAGCACTGACAGTACAATGCACTGTACTGCACAAGCAGTACAGTGTGTTATAGAATCGATCAAAAGATTTCCTCTTAAAGTCCCCTTGGATTAGTAAATTGTAAAAAAAGTTTTATTAAATAAAAAACATCTCCAAGTTAAAAAAAATACACAAAGTACTTTCCAAAGGGTCGATGAAGAAGGAAGACCCCCTTTGAAATGCGTTGTCTTGTTCCTTGTAGTTTATTGTTTATTAATTAAATGTTAGTCTGTCCAGTGAGCGCCCAAAATGTTTTGATTATTTTAACTTTACTGACATGTTAGATGTTGCACTTCCCATTGGTATATGCAAGAGGAGTAAAATAAGGAGCCCCTCATTTTACCAGATCCCCTAAACCCACCTTCTAAATCCTATGCATATAGATTTCCACAATACACATAAAGTAATGTGACCTGTGTTTGTTCTGTAATGACAGCTCTGTAATATGGAACAACAGAGTCAAAATATATTTTTGCATGAAAGGGGCACTGTTTTTACCAAATTCTCTACATTATAAAAAGTAGACCTTGCTTGTAATAATCTCTTTAGTGTGCTATAAATACGTTATGTTTTAGGATTATGTAGGACCCACTTTGTGACCTCTTATGCAGCAGTTCTATAAAATAAAACAATGCTTTATATTCTTATTGTTATAGTATGGTCAAAAAATGATACACGCCCTTTAAAAACTCACAAGGTGGAGAAGGTACAGTACAAGACGTTCATCATGGTGCAGATGAGACCTTGCCTAGGGCATAAATAATTTATCTAGTTATACAGGATTCCAGAATATGTAATCTTTTATTTACATTTTAGACCTCATATTACTTTCTGCTTATCACTAGCAAAACTTAATATTACTTACCTTTTGATTATGTACTTACTTAAAGGGGTATTCCGGTAAAGTAACTTAAAGAAGAACTCCCGACAAAAATTTTATTCCATGTCCTGCTAGAAATGTACATTATATAATCTGTAGTGAATGTCATTTTCTTACCAGTGTCTGAATTTTTGACTTATCATCCTGAAGTTTCTTATCTGTGTCATGTGACCAGCAATTAGACCCACCAACTCACACATAGACTTATTTGTGGACAAAAAGTCTAATTCTCTATGTATTCCTATGAGACTGAAAGTGAGGCTCCCATAGGAATGAATAGAGCAGTTACTGGCTTTCTGTCCTGGGTCAGTTGGAGGTCAAGGAGTTGGACACATGACCCAGCTACAATAAGAAGAGAGGTTTTTACTCACAGAAACAGTCACTGATAAGAAAATGACAATCACTACAGATTATATCATGCACCTTTCTAACAGGTCAGAGAATAAAAATTTTGCGGGAGTTCTTCTTTAATTTTTGAAAAACTGCATTAAGGCTGCAAGCTGTGACTCAACCAGAATCCATACCTATACATATAACCAGAGCTTCATTTTACCTTGCAGTCCATTTGTCTAGCTCCTGTGTGAGCCTGCAACACACTGAGTATCATGGCTCCTGATCTTCCCTCACAAAACTACAATCCCCAGCTCAGTAAGCTGCAGCACACTAACATTTAGCTAGAGAACTGATAGCAACACACTGAGCATGCTCGACCTTACAAAGGCTCAGAACTATATATCACTGCCATGGTAGCTTATGAGGAAATACAGTGGGTAGCAGAGGAGGAAAACAACTTTTATTACTACTGAACGGTAAATATGTTAAATTGACATTATATTAGGTCATTATTGATAATGAATTAGTCTAAAACATAAGTTATATTTATGGTAAGAGGAATACCTCTTTAATTAATTACTTACCTTTTACATTGCTGGATCCTACAGGGATACCATCAGAGATCAATGCTGCTTTCTTTGCCAACCCCTTCCCAGACCTACAGGTAGGATATTCCTGCAGGTCTGTTATCGGCTGTGAGTATTAAAGGGGTTGTCCAGCTACTGACATTTTTTAAGGCCTCATACACACCACTGTGTCTGTATTTTGGTACACAAACCACAGATCTGCAAAATACATTCCACATTTTTCTCACTCCCATCAATAGAAATGACTATTCACCACCACAATGTGGAGCAGAATAGGACATGTTCTATAATTTTCAGAACGACTACATGGATCTGCAAGAAATACCAACGTGTGCATGCCCCACAAAAATGAATGTGGATAGCACACGGATGAAAAGCACACGTGTGCATGAGGCCTAATATCCTAAGGGATAGAATTGTATAAAAATACAAAAGAAGTGATACATTACTGATCCCTGCTGGTTTCTACTTCCAGGTCACTCTCAACACATAGGAAATTCCTGCTCAACCAATCACTAGCCACAGTGGTGACCTGCCTCAGCCAGTGATTGGATGAGCGTTCATTTCCTGCGTGTCAAGAGTGAGCAGGAAGTAGAGACCAGCGTTAAACCATGCAGTGGTTGGCTGTAGTGGTCATGTGACAATGGACAGGACATCAACACTTCCAGTTTTCCAGGAATCAGAAACAAGGGGGAAAAACCATTGGCGCTGGAATCGAGGGACTTTCAATGGGTGAGTGGATGTTTTTACACAGTTACAAAACTGTCAACAGGACTGCACTGCCAATTAGGCGAGGTGAGGCGATCGCCTCAGGTGGCGCTGCCCTGGTGACAAGTGGGGAGTAGCAGCAGGGCACAGGAAGATGAGATTTTGTATGGGGGTGGGCACTATGGGGGAAAGGGGGGAGAGGAAGAGTATGGGGCATCTACTGAGGCCACAAAGAAGGGGTATTTTATATGTAGGGCTCTGTATAGGGGCATTTTATACTGGGAAACATTATGGTGGGTACTATGGGAAAGGGGGAAAGGAGTACTATGGGGTCATCTACGGGGGGGCACTAGAGTTGGGCGATATAAAAAATATTCCCACGATAACGATATTAAGAAATTTATCGCAACAACAATATATATCGTGATAAATATCCATTTAGAAGAAAAAAGCACTTGGGGCCACAAGGAGACATTATACTGTATGGGGCAGCCACTAGGGGACGTTATACTGTATGGTGGCAGCCACAAGGAGACATTATACTGTATGGGGGCAGCCACAAGGAGACATTATACTGTATGGGGGCAGCCACAAGGAGACATTATACTGTATGGGGCAGCCACAAGGAGACATTATACTGTATGGGGTAGCCACAAGGAGACATAATACTGTATGGGGCAGCCACAAGGAGACATTATACTGTATGGGGGCAGCCACAAGGAGACATTATACTGTATGGGGGCAGCCACAAGGAGACATTATACTGTATGGGGGCAGCCACAAGGAGACGTTATACTGTATGGGGCAGCCACAAGGAGACATTATACTGTATGGGGCAGCCACAAGGAGACATAATACTGTATGGGGGCAGCCACAAGGAGATATTATACTGTATGGGGGCAGCCACAAGGAGATGTTATACTGTATGGGGGCAGCCACAAGGAGACATTATACTGTATGGGGGCAGCCCACAAGGAGATATTATACTGTATGGGGGCAGCCACAAGGAGATGTTATACTGTATGGGGCAGCCACAAGGAGATATTATACTGTATGGGGGCAGCCACAAGGAGATATTATACTGTATGGGGGCAGCCACAAGGAGATGTTATACTGTATGGGGGCAGCCACAAGGAGACATTATACTGTATGGGGCCAGTCACAAGGAGAAGCTATACTGTATGGGGGCAGCCACAAGGAGACATTATACTGTATGGGGGCAGCCACAAGGAGACATTATACTGTATGGGGGCAGCCACAAGGAGACGTTATACTGTATGGGGGCAGCCACAAGGAGACGTTATACTGTATGGGGCAGCCACAAGGAGACGTTATGCTGTATGGGGGCAGCCACAAGGAGACATTATACTCTATGGGGGCAGCCACAAGGAGACATTATACTGTATGGGGGCAGCCACAAGGAGATATTATACTGTATGGGGGCAGCCACAAGGAGATATTATACTGTATGGGGGCAGCCACAAGGAGATGTTATACTGTATGGGGGCAGCCACAAGGAGACATTATACTGTATGGGGCCAGTCACAAGGAGAAGCTATACTGTATGGGGGCAGCCACAAGGAGACATTATACTGTATGGGGGTAGCCACAAGGAGATATTATACTGTATGGGGGCAGCCACAAGGAGACATCAGTGATAATCCCTCTGGGTCCTGTGCCTCCTCTTCAGAGGTGATCAGTTGCGTTGTATTGATAATATTATATGAATTGCATTGTATTATACTTCGGTATCACTACAGTTACTTTATATTGCTGTGAATTGATAGGATTGTGTCACTGTGTATTACAACATTGCACTTTGTGTTGCTTTGTGCTGATAACATTTGGTCAGTATATTTGTATTGCAGTGCGGCGATTTGTGTTGCTCTAGATCAGGGGTACTCAAGTACTTTTGGTGAAGGTCCACCTACCTGAGTCTGCTGTAGGATGAAGGTCCAAGCTGCAAAACAAAAAAATATATAAGGAGGGACAACACCAGTGGCGTGTAGCCTTAATAGTAGTTATGTCCTCTGTGCACTGTGCCCCCTTCAGAGGAATAATGCCCTCTGTGCCCCCTTGTGCCACCTTCACATTATCAATGTGTATTATGCCCCTTTCACATTATCAATGCCCATTGTGCCCCTTTCACATTTGTAATACCCATTGTGCCCCCTCCAGAATAAAAATGCCCATTGTGCCCCATCCAGAATAAAAATGTCCATTGTGTCCCCTCCAGAGTAGAAATTCCCTTTGTGGCCCCTCCAGAACAAAAATGCCCATTCTGCCCCCTCCAGAGTAAAAATTTCCATTGTGCCTCCTTCACATTAGTAATGCCCTCTGTGCCCCCTCCATAGTAGTAATGTCCTCTGTGCCCTCTCCACAGTAGTAATGCCCTCTGTGCCCCCTCCAGAGTAAAAATGCCCTCTGTGCCCCGTTCAGAGTAAACATGCCCTCTGTGACCCCTCCACAGTAAAATGCCCTCTGTGCCCCCTCTAGAGAAAAAGTGCCCATTGTGCCCCCTCCAGAGTAAAAATGCCCATTGTGCCCCTTCACACTAGTAATGCCCTCTGTGCCCCCTCCATAGTAGTAATACCCTCTGTGCCCCCTCCATAGTAATAAAGACCTCTGTCCCCCCTCCATAGTAAAAAAAAGACCTCTGTGCCCCCTCCATAGTAATGAAGCCCTCTGTGCCCCTCCATAGTTATGAAGCCCTCTGTGCCCCCTCCATACTTATAAAGTCCTCTGTGCCCCCTCCATAGTTATAATGTGCTCCTCCATAGGTATAAAGTCCTCTGTGCCCCTCCATAGTTATAAAGTCCTCTGTGCCCCCTCAATAGTTATAATGTCCTCTGTGCCCCCTCCATAGGTATAAAGTCCTCTGTGCCCCCTCCATAGGTATAAAGTCCTCTGTACCCCTCCATAGGTATAAAGTTCTCTATGCCCCCTCAATAGTTATAATGTCCTCTGTGCCACCACCATAGTTATGAAGCCCTCTGTGCCCCCTCCATAGTTATAATGTCCTCTGTGCCCCCTCCCATACCTCCCAACTTTGCAAAGAGAGAAAGAGGGACACATTGTGCGGCGCGCGCAGCGCGCCGCGGCAAATTTTTTCTGCAGTAGGCCACGCCCCTAACCCCGCCCACTATAAACTAATCTCACTCAGTCCCTTTACTACACAGGGATAATAAACACAGTGATGTCATCGTACAGGGATACTACACACAGTGATGTCACAGTACAGGCAATTTGTTATTTCTGATTATTTTAAGGCATTCCAGTGCTGGTGGAGTTTCATTAGTTTGAATGAATTTTGAGAACTGCAACATTTCATCGGGGAATGATTTTTCTAAATCATGATGATAGCCTTATCTGCGCCCCCCCAGGCCTTGTTTGCACAGGTGTACTGTGACATCATTGTGTTTATTATCCCTTTACGGTGACATCACTGTTTATTATCTCTGTACTGTGACATCACTGTGTTTATTATCCCTGTACAGTGACATCTCTGTGTGTATTATCCCTGTACAGTGACATCACTGTGTTTATTATCTCTGTACTGTGACATCACTGTTTATTATCCCTGTACGGTGACATCGCTGTGTTTATTATCCCTGTACAGTGACATCGCTGTGTGTATTATCTCTGTACTGTGACATCACTGTTTATTATCCCTGTACGGTGACATCGCTGTGTTTATTATCCCTGTACAGTGACATCGCTGTGTGTATTATCCCAGTGCAGGAAGAGGTAAGTGGTCTGTGTTTGTGTGTTTGTTTTCTATTTTTCAGGGTCGTGAATGCAGAGGACTACGTCGGATTCGGTGGACTACGTCGGACCAGCTTTTTTTTTTTTTTTTTTAATAAAATGGTCAAACAGGGGTCTGGGGGAGTGTTTATTTCAATAAAATGTTTTATACTTGTGTGTGTGTATTTTTTTTAAAATACTAGTTTTAGTAATTACGGCTATCTACAGACGGCCCTGATTACTAATACTGGGCTTAGTGCTTGCCGGTATGGCAGGCCAGCACTAGCCCCAACATCTATTACCTCGGCACCCACCGCCACCAGGGGTGCCGGGAAGAGCCGGGTACCCGCAGGACCGGACCTTCTAAATTGAGGGTCTGGCTCTGGGGCGGCTGCAGGCTGGTACCATTAGGCTGGGAAGGGCCAATAACCGTGTCCCTTCCCACCCTGGTAGTGCCAGGCTGCCGCTGCTGGTTGTATCTGGCTGGTGAAGGAAAAAAAGGGGGGACCCCACTCCATTTTTTTTACAAAAATAATTAAATAATTTAAAAAAAAATGGCGTGGGGTCCCCCCTTTTTTCCTTCTCCAGCCAGATACAACCAGCAGCGGCAGCCTGGCACTACCAGGGTGGGAAGGGACACGGTTATTGGCCCTTCCCAGCCTAATGGTACCAGCCTGCAGCCGCCCCAGAGCCAGACCCTCAATTTAGAAGGTCCGGTCCTGTGGGTACCCGGCTCTTCCCGGCACCCCTGGTGGCGGTGGGTGCCGAGGTAATAGATGTTGGGGTTAGTGCTGGCCTGCCATACTGGCAAGCACTAAGCCCAGTATTAGTAATCAGGGCCGTCTGTAGATAGCCATGATTACTAAAACTGTAGTATTGTAAAAAAAAATACACACACACAAGTATAAAACATTTTATTGAAATAAACACTCCCCTAGACCCCTGTTTGACCATTTTATTAAAAAAAAAAAAAAAAAGCTGGTCCGACGTAGTCCACCGAATCCGACGTAGTCCTCTGCATTCACGACCCTGAAAAATAGAAAACAAACACACAAACACAGACCACTTACCTCTTCCTGCACTGGGATAATACACACAGCGATGTCACTGTACAGGGATAATAAACACAATGATGTCCCGTACAGGGATAATAAACACAGTGATGTCACAGTACAGGGATAATACACACAGTGATGTCACAGTACAGGGATAATACACACAGCGATGTCACAGTACAGAGATAATAAACACAGTGATGTCACCGTACAGGGATAATAAACACAGTGATGTCACAGTACAGGGATAATAAACACAGTGATGTCACAGTCCAGGGATATTAAACAGTGATGTCACCGTACAGGGATAATAAACACAGTGATGCCACAGTCCAGGGATAATAAACAGTGATGTCACCGTACAGGGATAATAAACACAGTGATGTCACAGTACAGGGATAATAAACAGTGATGTCACCGTACAGGGATAATAAAGACAGTGATGTCACAGTCCAGGGATAATAAAGACAGTGATGTCACAGTCCAGGGATAATAAAGACAGTGATGTCACAGTCCAGGGATAATAAACATTGATGTCACAGTCCAGGGATAATAAAGACAGTGATGTCACAGTCCATTATGCCTGTACTGTGACATCACTGTGTTTATTTAATAAACACAGTGGTGTCACAGTCCAGGGATTAACATTGATGTCACAGTCCACAGAAAGTTAAAAAAATAAAAGTATTACACTTACCTTTTTCCTAGCAGCAGGGCCAGCATCACCAGCAGGAAGATCTTCTGCTCGTGCCTGAAGGGGGCGGAGCCAATGCTGACGGCCGGCCCCGCCCCCCCCGCCGAGACCCGATGCATGGATGAAAGGTACGGGGAGCTGCAGGGGGGACAGGAGGGAGGATGGAAGAAGCAGGCAGCCGATTCCGGCTGTCTGCTCCTTCCTGCAACAGGCAAGTGTCTCTGCGTCCTATGGACCGGGACATACCTCCCCCGTACCGGGACAGCGGGACTGCCACTGCAATCCGGGACTGTCCCGCTGGATCCGGGACGGTTGGGAGTATGCCCTCCATAGGTATAAAGTCCTCTGTGCTCCTCCATAGGTATAAAGTCCTCTGTGCCCCTCCATAGTTATAAAGTCCTCTGTGCCCCCTCAATAGTTATAATGTCCTCTGTGCCCCCTCCATAGGTATAAAGTCCTCTGTGCCCCTCCATAGTTATAAAGTCCTCTGTGCCCCCTCAATAGTTATAAAGTCCTCTGTGCCCCCTCAATAGTTATAATGTCCTCTGTGCCCCCTCCATAGTTATTAAGCCCTCTGTGCCCCCTCCATAGGTATAAAGTCCTCTGTGCCCCTCCATAGGTATAAAGTCCTCTGTGCCCCCTCAATAGTTATAATGTCCTCTGTGCCCCCTCAATAGTTATAATGTCCTCTGTGCCCCCTCAATAGTTATAATGTCCTCTATGCCCCCTCTGTATTAAAAAACAAACAAACAAAAAACACACACAGCACTACTCACCTTGTCCCGTTCCTGAAGCTCACAGTCCTCCTGTCTTCACTGCATCGCACTGCAGCACTATGTGGGCAGAACTTATGCAGATTTCCAGTCTTCAGGCTCCGCCCACATCGACCAGCAGCGCAATCTGGGCAGACTGAATGGTAAAGCAGGAGAAGTCTTCCTGCTTCACCATTCACTGCGCTGCGGATCTGAAGGAGGGAGGAGCGCAGGGAGCTGAGCGGTGAGAGACATCAGCTCCAGCAATGAGCGCTTCCATCTGTATTGATGGAAGCGCTCATTGCTTCTGGTGCAAGCAGGGGTCCGGACAGCTGGCAGCCGCAGTCCAGATTTGGACCACGGTCCGCCAGTTGAGTACCCCTGCTCTAGATTTATGGACTACTTTGTAGAATTTTGAACATTTTTATTTGGTTTCTATATTGTTGATAGATAGATAGATAGATAGATAGATAGATAGATAGATAGATCGATAGACAGATAGATAATAGATAGATATGAGATAGATATTAGATAGATAGACAGACAGACACATAGATAGAGTATAGATAATCCATCAGCAGTGTGGTCGGATATCTTGTATTTCTTCCTCCCTGTGCGGGTGTCACTCATGAGGCCCCTTATCACCATTATGTACAATTATTTATTACACTTTACTGCTTTGGAGAAGTGTGAATGTTTTACTCAAAGACTGTTAGGTCCAAAAGTCATGAGCGTCACAGAATTATCTTTACTGTTTTTATACACGTGGTGCCAATTTTAAAGATGAATTAAGATTTTCTCCCTCACCATGTGTTGATGTAAGATGGTGGCCACTCCGTTGTTAGAACTGTGTCTGTGGGTTGTGGAGCCTCTGTTACCATGCAGCTTGTTTGTAAAAGTTGATATAGAGTTTAATGTAAAAAAAAAAAAAGCCTGCTCGCCCTCTCCCTCCAGTACACTTACAGCCGCGTCCAGCCCTCAGCGCTAGTAGAAATGCAGGAGACAGAGGCCAGTGACCACACGGCACCAGCACCCAGAAGAGCCGCCTGCACCAGCAGTTATCCCAACATCGTTATACACAGCAGAGAATGGACCCTGAGCGCCACAAATCCACCGTGGCCTCCCTATAGCTAGCCATCAGGGTGTGCAGAGACCAGGGGAAGTAGGAGCCAGGAGGATGCGGCCGCTGCGGGAACATAAGCAGGTGGCAGGAAGCGGACATTTTAGAAGCGGTCAGCACATATGCGACCGCTCCTATGATGTCATTAAATACCGCGGTTATTAGGAAACGGCGATAACGCCATATGGTTGTTTCTTAATATCGCGGTATACCGTGGAACCCGGTATATCTCTCAACCCTAGGGGGCACTAAGAAGGGGTATTTTATGCTTGCAAATTATGGGGATACTGAGGGCATCTACTGGGGTGAAATTGCAAAGTTTTACGGATTTTTTTATTTACGACGTTCGACGTGCGATAAAAGTTCCGTTTCAGTATTTTATACTGGCACATTATGGGGGCATGGGAGAGTGCACGCTTCCGGTGGTGTGCCGGCTCCCCTGTGCGGCGACCGGAGGAGCCGTAGTGTGTGTGTTTCAGCCACTGTCTTTGTGAATGACAGGAGGCTGCTGCATAGTATTTCCTATGGAGCCCTTGTGTGTAATAGGGCTCCATAGGAAACTAGCAATTTCCTCATAGGCTCCAATGCAAGTGCATTGGAGTCTATGAGAATAGCAATCTATGGGAACTATAAAAAAGTGTAAAATAATTAAATAAAGTTATTAAAAATAAAAAAAAACATAAAAATTCAAATCACCCCCTTCCCCCAAAATAAAAATAAAAGAACTAAAAAAATACACATCATGGGTATCACTAAATGCGAAAACGTCCATAGCATAAAAATATAAAAATTTCTTCCCCATACGGCAAACAGCAAAACGGAAAAAAGTGTCAAAATGGCCAATTCGTCCTTTTTGGTCGATTCATTTTCTAAAAAAAATTAAACAAAAAGTGATCAAAAAGTCATACACACCCCAGAATGGTATAAATGAAAAGTTCAGATCACCCCTCAAAAAATAAGCCCCCATACAGCTCCGTACACGTAAATACCAAAAAGTTATAGGGGTCAAATTATGGAAATGAAAAAAAAGATTTTTTTCAACTTTATAATTATTTTATCACTATGAAAACAAAAAAAAACTATACATATAAGATATCGCCAGATTCGTACTGACCTGTAGAATGAAAGTAACTGAACTTTTATCGCACGTCGAACGTCGTAAATAAAAAAATCCGTAAAACTTTGCAATTTCACCCCATTTGGATTTTTTTCCCACTTCCTACTACATCATATGCAATGGCGATGGGAAATACAACTTGTCCCGCAAAAAAACAAGCCCTCATACAGCTATGCGAACAGAAAAATAAAAATGTTATGGCTCTTGGAAGGAACGCAAAAACAAAAAACCCTCCGGGGCCAAAACGTTTAACCCTTTCACTCCCAGGGTTTGTTTGGGGTTTTTTTTCTGACTTTTTGTATGGGGTGTGTATGACTTTTTAGTTTCAAAAGGTATTTATTGGAAGTTTTTGATAAAATATCACAAAAAGCAATAAAAAAGGTACATCAAATGAAAACAAAATATATTAACATAGTTTATAAGGCCGAAAAAAGACATCTGTCCATCCAGTTCAGCCTGTTTTCCTACAAGTTGATCCAGAGGAAGGCAAAAAAAACCCTGTGAGGTAGAAGCCAATTTTCCCCATTTTAGGGGAAAAAATTCCTTCCCGACTCCAATCAGGCAATCAGAATTACTCCCTGGATAAACGACCCATCTCTAGTAACTATAACCTGTAATATTATTACCCTCCAGAAATACATCCAGGCCCCTCTTGAACTCTTTTAGTGAACTTGCCATCACCACCTCCTCAGGCAGAGAGTTCCATAGCCTCACTGCTCTTACCGTAAAGAATCCTCTGCTATGTTTGTGTACAAACCTTCTTTCCTCCAGGCGCAGAGGATGTCCCCTCGTCACAGTAAAAGTCCTGGGGATAAATAGATCATGGGAAAGATCTCTGTACTGACCCCTGATATATTTATATATAGTTATTAGATCTCCCCTCAGTCGTCTTTTTTCTAAAGTGAATATCCCTAATTTTGATAATCTTTCTGGGTACTGTAGTCCACCCATTCCAGTTATTACTTTAGTTGCCCTCCTCTGAACCCTCTCCAGCTCTGCTATGTCTGCCTTGTTCACAGGAGCCCAGAACTGTACACAGTACTCCATCTGTGGTCTGACTAGTGATTTGTAAAGTGGCAGGACTATGTTCTCATCACGGGCATCTATACCTCTTTTGATGCAACCCATTATCTTATTGGCCTTGGCAGCAGCTGTCTGACACTGGTTTCTACAGCTTAGTTTGCTGTTCACTAAAATTCCTAGGTCCTTTTCCATGTCAGAGTTACCCAATGTTTTACCATTCAGTATGTACTGGTGACTTGCATTATTCCTTCCCATATGCATAACCTTACATTTGTCAGTGTTAAACCTCATCTGCCACTTCTCTGCCCAAGCCTCCAGTCTATCCAGATCCATCTGTAGCAGTGTACTGCCCTCTTCTGTGTTAATTACTTTACACTTTTTAGTGTCATCTGCAAAAATTGATATTTTACCATGCAAGCCTTCTACAAGATCATTAATAACCGTTAATAACCACCCTTTGTTTTCTATCACTGAGCCAGTTACTTACCCACATTCAGACATTTTCTCCCAGTCCAAGAATTCTCATTTAATATACTAACCTTTTATGTGGTACCGTGTCAAATGCTTTGGAGAAGTCCATATATACGACATCCATTGATTCGCCACTGTCAAGTCCAGAACTTACCTCCTCATAGAAACTGATTAAATTGGTTTGACATGACCGATCCCTCATGAAGCCATGCTGATATGGAGTTATTTGCTTATTTTCAAAAAACCTTCAAACGGTTTACCCACGACAGAAGTTAAACTTACTGGCCTATAGTTCCCAGGCTCTGTTTTTGGACCCTTTTTGAATATTGGCACCACCTTTGCTATGCACCAATCCTGTGGAACACTCCCTGTCAGTATAGAGTCCTTAAATATCAGAAATAAGGGTCTGGCGATGACATTATTTAATTCTCTTAGGATACGGGGGTGTATGCCATCTGGTCCTGGCGATTTGTATATTTTAAAAAAGAAAATAGACAATACAAATGAGAAAAAAAATATACAGAAACAAGAATCAAAAAATAATAAATCCATGGAGTTACATTATTTGGCATGATAGCAATGCAATAAGTGACAAGTGATAGCATGGGAACTCTGTGGCAATGAGTCTTACAATGTGATACAATAGCGGAAATCAGTAAGAGGAAGATAACCAGGGCTCCCAGACCTTTTCAAAGGCAGCAAATGTGTCCAAGCGGATGGCTTTGAGTCTTTCATACAAAAGAATCCTATTGATTCTATCAATATGCCTGAAAGCAGAGTGTAGGAGAGCGCCATTTGAAGGCTATATGGATTCTGGCAGCAAGGAGGACGTATTGCGAGAGTTTAAATTTTGCATATGTCAGCCAGGAGGGCTTATCTCCTGGTAGACACAATGAAGGGGACAGGATATGTAGGATAGTGTAGGATATGAACACCCCAACACCGAGGATAGAAGGGCTCCAACCCGGTTCCAGAATCTGCGCACTACCCTGCAGGGCTACCAAATGTGTAACATTGAGCCTTCTGAGTCACATCCCCTAAAACACCATGGTGATACTTCAGGATACATGCTATGCTAATTTAGTGGGGACTCTATAAGTCCTGTGAAGTATTTTGAGTGAAGTTTCCGCTAAAGTAGTTAGCCAACTACCTTTTGTCAAGGTCTGAGAGCGCTGCCTCCATCTAGCAGTCGAAAATTCCTTCTCTAGATCTCTTTCCCATGCCCTCATATATGACATTTTAGTATCCTCAGGAGGTGCATTGAGGATCCCATATATCCTGGAGAGCAAACCCTGCTTATACAAAGAGTATTGAATGAAGCGTTCAAAGGGAGTATAATCAAAAGTAGTGTTAGAAGGTTGCAATGAACGAAAGAATGAGAAAATCTGATTGGCATTAAACATTTCTCCAGGTGGCAGGTCATGCTTGTCCTTAAAGTCATCAATAGTGGGGAGCTTACTTCTAATCAGAAAGTTATGTAGGGAGCTCAGTTTATGGCTGATCCACCAAGTTAGCCCATGAGCTTGGAGTCCAGGAGGGAATGCAGGGTTGCCAATGATATGTTCAAGTGGAGAACTTTTTGATTGCAATGTGAACTTAAACCTAACTGATCTCTATAATATTAGAGAGTAGTAGGATAAGAGAGATCTAGAGCGGACAATAGATGGCAGCGGAGCTCTGGTCCAGGTCAGGGCCCTCCAAGTATAAGGTGCAAATAGAAAGTACTCCTGTGAAATCCATAAAGGATGGTCTCTCGGGTCAAGATGGGTCAGAAAAAACTGCGCCAATCTGGCTGCTTAATAATATTTCAGCAAATCTGGAACCGAGAGACTTCCTTGGGATTTGTGGCGGCACATGGTTTGTTTTGATATACGGGGGGTCTTATTCGCCCAGGCAAACTTCAGGATATCTGCTTGTAAAGTTTTCAAGTCTGTAGCTGGTAATGGGACAGGGAGGGTTCTAAAGAGATAGAGGAGTCTAGGAAGTACTACCATTCTAATTATATGGATCCTACCTATCCATGATAGTGGGAGGGAATCCCAAGTTCGGAGGTCCTCTCTGATTTTTGATACATAGGAGGATAGTTGGTTTTATATACTGTATCAAGATTACTTGGTAAGGAAATACCTAGATAGGGGATGAAATTGTGTTTAATTTGGAAAGGGAATTTTTGTGAAAAAAGTGATCTGATGTGGGGGGGCATGTTACATAAAAGGAGTTCAGATTTGGAATGGTTAATCGTAAGCCCTGAGACCGCAGAGAAGGAGTCCAACACCTTTAAGCCTCATTCACACGTCAGTGTTTCACGGACGTGTGTTGTACGTGTTCTCCACGGACAGCACACGTCCCCATTCATTTTAATGTGAGTATTCAGACATCAGTGTTTCATCACGGTCCGTGGGTCAGTGTTTTTACCACGGATGCATGTCCTATCTTGATCCTTGTTCCCGGATCCCTCACCCCCATTATAGTCAATGAGTCCATGAAAACCACGGATCCCTCACAGATGCCATCCGTGTTGCATCCGTGTTTCAGGGATCATTAAGAAGGGATGCTTTGAAAATTATTTTTCAGCTGTTCTGTGTCAGTGAAACACGGATGCAACACGGATGGCAAAACACGGACCCAACACGGATCCTTCACGGACAGCTTCACGGATGCCTCACTGACCACCTGCTCACGGATTTGAGCACGGACACGGACGTGTGAATAAGGCTTTAGTAAGGATGGAAATGTAATGAGAGGTTTGGTGAAGGAGAGGAGAAGATCATCCGCGAATAGGTTAAGTTTGTATTCCGAGCTGCCAATAGTGAGACTTGATATGTCAGGGTGTGCTCTAATGTGAATTGCAAGGGGTTCCATTGCGAGGGCAAATAAAGCCGACGATAAGGGGCACCCTTGCCGTGTACCTCTTTGGATTTGTATAGGGGAAAAATGGGTAGCTCGCAATTTTAAATAGGCCTCAGGTGCAGAGTATAGTGACTGGATCGCCTTCAGAAAAGGACTTTGAATGCCCATAGTAGTTAAGACTCGGAAAAGGTAGTCCCAAGCGACAGTATCGAAGGCCTTCTCAATATCGAGAGCTAATACAGCTAGTGGAGTGTGGGTCCTGTTGGCTACCTGGATGACATTCAGGATTTTTCGGATGTTATCTGGTGCCTCCCTACCTGGGATAAAACCAACTTGATCTTTATGGATCAGGTCTGGTAGGAGGCGGTTAAGTCGACGTCCTAAGATAGACATAAATAGCTTATTATCTAAGTTGAGAAGAGAGATGGGTCTGTAGTTAGAGGGGAGTAGAGGATCTTTATTTGGTTTGGGTATAACAGTAATTTTGGCAGAGAGGAACTCAGAGGGTGGTTTGGTACCTTGCAAGAGCTGATTACAGTAAAGAACAATATGGGGGGTTAGTAAGTGAGCAAACTTTTTGTAATAAAGTGCTGACAACCCATCAGGTCCAGGGGCTTTACCTAGTTTCAAGGCTTTGATGGTGTAGCATACCTCTTCTGCAGTTATGGGGATATTAAGACTAGTTCGAGCCTCTGGGGTTAGTTGGGGTAGAGGGAGGGATGTTAGGAAGTCACTCTCCGCGGCCCCAAGGCCCATCGCAGGTCTGGTATAGAGTTTCTGGTAAAATTCCTGAAAGATATCATATATAGAATCAGGGTTAGAGGTAATTTGGCCTGATCTAGTATGGATTCGGAAAACTTGGTTTATCTGTTGCCTAGACTTCAGCTGAGGAGCCAGCATTTTATCAGGTTTGCTAGCATATTTATAGTAATAAGAAGCAGTCCAACGGAGAGCCTTTTCTGTATTGTGGGAAAGCAACATGTTCAACTCAAGTCTAGTATCTTTCACGGCTTTAAGGAGGTAAAGGGAGGGGGCCCTTTGATGTACCAGGACCAACCTACTCAATTTTGATTCTAAGGCAACCTGAGTTGAAGTACGCTCCCTTTTAAGCCGAGAGGCCTCCCCAATGATTTTACCCCTAATAAATGCTTTATGAGTGAGCCATACCAATATAGGGTCGGTGTCAGTAGTGGTATTGGCAGTGAAGAAGGTTTGCAGTTCGGTCTGAAGCCGATCATGTATGACAGGGCGTGTTAAAAGAGACTCATTTAGTCTCCAGGAAAAAGGTGTATGACCAGGTGTTGTAAAAGCAAATTCTGCCATTGCCATATCATGGTCAGACCAAGGAGATATAACATGTCTGGAGTACAATAAATATGATAAACAAGCTGTAGAGGATAGGATCATATCTATACGGGTGTATAGGTGATGGGCTGGTGAATAGTATGTATACCCTCTCTGTGGGCCATTATGCTCTCTCCAAGTACTGAACGTGATTCTAGAGCCTGTGAAATTTGGGTAGATTGCTGGGGAGGGCGAGGCAGAAGGGGGGGAGCAATCCAAATGAGGATTGAGGACCAGGTTAAAGTCTCCGCACCATAATAGTTTTTGATATGTAAGAGGGTCAGTAATTTGTTTCATTGTACAGAGAAAAGAAACAGGATCATAAGTAGGAGCATACACATTAACTATACATACTACCTCATCCCTGTATGTACCCACCAAGGCTACATATCTACCATCTGGGTCAATAATATTCTGTGAAGGGGAGAATAAAAACAAATTCCTTAGTAGGGTAACCACTCCTCTACTTTTAGAGCGGTAGTTGGAGGAAAAAAATCAGGTGAATTGAGGGTGGAGGAATTTTGGGTGAGAGGAAGGGGTAAAATGAGATTCCTGGATGCAGACGACATCGGGCACTTGTTTGAGGTAAGCAGTAAACGCTGTTTTTCGTTGTTGAGGAGAGTTAAATCCCCGTACATTATGTGACAATATCTTACACATAGTAATTTATAGAGATAGATTTATGATAAGGCACCCGAGGTCGTCCTCAACAAGGAGTCCCATGCTGCTACTAAGCATTAAGACATCATGACTTTCATAAATGAGAACAGGAGGAATATAGATAAAGTAACCCCTGGAAAAAAAAACAAGATAAGAAAAATGGAAAAGTCCTACTAAAAATAGTGCTCGAGAGCAACAACAATATAACTGAAATAATGCACCTAACTTGGCGAGGAGTATAATATGAGCCAAAGAGGGAGATATCGAGGCTTTTAATGGACCCCGGACTCCTCTTACAAGGCTGCAACATGAAGGGCAACATGAAAGTCCATCACGCTGAATCCCTATGGCAAGTTAAATATAGGTAACTTAAAGAAAAACACTTGCGAGTAGATCTGTGATGTTCAGTTCCAGCTATAGTAGAGGCTGTTGAAGAAAGGATTGGTTCCCGGAGAGTGTACTTCAGGAGGTCTGCTCACCAGGAGAAGATGGCGCCGCCGTCGGCACCTTGGTCCAGACTCTGGAGGGCCGCGGTGGTCTTGGCCGAGCGTCTGGTGCTGTAGCTTGTTCCAAAGGTATTCCCGCTCGCTGTAGGATCTCGCTACCCTCAGTCGGTGTGCGGACCATGTGGTTGCGGGAGTTCAGTTGGAAGGAGAGAGCAAAGCGGAAGCCCCATCTGTAGCGAACTTGCGCCTTCTGCAAAGCTTGAGTGATAGGCCTCATCTCCCTGCATCTGCAGAGCATAGATGGTGCTAAGTCAGCATATAGATGTACAAAGGAGGGGAGTCTTGGTAAAGTAGACATATTTCTAGCTGCTGCTAGGATCTGATCCCTCACCTCTGGATAGTGGAACTTGAGTACAATGTTCCTTGGAAGGTCTGGGGTTCGAGGTTTCCCCAGGGCTCTGTGGACTCTGTCCATTCGGAGCTGGCTGGCATCCAGCTGAGGTAGCAGGGCCACAAATAACGCGTGCATGGTGGTAGGCAGGTCCGTAAAGTTTTCCGTGAGGCCCCTGACGCTTAGGTTGCCTCCTTTTCAGTTCAAGGGCTGCTATTTGAGTCGCATGGGTGTTGATATCCTCCCTGTCTGCTCCAATGGCGTCAGCAATGTCATCTGTCCTTGTTTCCAAGCCAGACACTCTGTTCCCCAGATCTTGTATTTGGCGGGAAAATTCCGCCACTGCTTGGGACAACTCCGTCCGGAACAGGGCAGCTATATTGGTATATAGTTCTGACTGACATGGGTCAAGCGCTGTTGGGTCCGATTGGCGCCCCCTTCATGTATGACTTTTTGATCACTTTTTATTTAATTTTTTTTTTAGAAAAAAAAGCGACAAAAAACGGCGAATCAGCCATTTTGACGCTTTTCGCTGTTTTCCGTATGGGAAATTTTTAAAAATATTCTTATAATATGGACGTTTTCACACATGGCAATACCCATGATATGTATTTTTTTATTTTTTTACTACTTTTATTTTTATTTTGGGGAAAGGGGGTGATTCGAATTTTTATGTTTTTTTTTTTAAACTTTTTAATTTTTTTACACTTTTTTTTTATAGTTCCCATAGAGAACTATAACAAGCAATCATCTGATTGCTCATACTGTATCATAGACTCCAATGCACTTGCATTGGAGTCTATGATGATTTTACTACTTTCCTATGGAGCCCTATTACACGCAAGGGCTCCATAGGAAAGACTATGCAGCAGCCTCCTGTCATTCACTATGACAAGGGCTGCTGCAGACACGCTCCGGCTCCTCCGATCGCCACACTGGGGAGCCGGAGCAACACCGGAAGCGCATGCGGCATCCAAGGGGTTAAATGTCCACGAACGGTATTACTGCCGGTTGCGGACATCAGCCGCGGGTGTCTGCTGTAGTAATCAGCAGTCCACCTGCGACCATGACAAATTTGGTGACAAATCCTTTGTAAAGAAATTGGAAACCTACACATTAATGCTGCAGTTAAAGGAGGATATACTTTTCCCCACTGTCTGCAGAGTCTGCAGAATCCCAAATCAAACAGTCTTGTACAAATCTTGCATAGAACATAGAGGTTAAGATGTTGCTGATCTCTTCCATGTTCAGCCGGTGGCTGTCTGAGACGATGGCGTTTGTCTTATCACGGATAGGGAACAGCAGGTAGGGGCGGTCGGCGGCAGGGGGAGGGGCACATAAAGAACATTTCTTTATATATTATTTCATTTTTTGCAGGCCAAGTTGCATTTTTTAATTTCACCATTTTGTGATTATTATTTTTTCTATACTAAATAAACTTTTATTAATTTTGGGGAGATTTAAAAAAACTGCAATTCTGCAGTTATTTTGGGGGATTTTGTTATTGTGGTATTTGCAGTATGTATAAATAAAATAATTTAATTCTCTGGATCAATATAATTATGGTGAAACTAAATTTATATAGTTTTTGCTTTATTACTTGTAGAATAAAAGACAAAAAACTGTTTTTGTGTCCCCACATTCCAAGAGCTATAACATTTTTATTTTTCTGTTGATGGAACTTTATGAGGGCTTGTGTTTTTTCTGGATAAGTTGTAGATTTTTTTTTGTTTTTTCTTTCATCATTTGGGGGTACATGATTTTTGATCACTTTTTATACTATTTTTTGAGAGTTGAACAAAAAGTTTTGTGTATTTTGTGTATTTAATGCCACTATTGGATTTGAATGATTGACTCTATAACATACTGCACTACACTACTCCTGTATTGCAGTGCATTATGACTGTTAATGTTTACTAGCAAGCAGTCTATTAGGCCCTGTTTGGTAGTGCCTAGGTTCTTGTCCTTTGTTAAGCCTTTGGCTGTCATGACGAACCACTGGCACCTCATATTTACATTGCAGGGCCTCTGATGGGCTTAAAGAGGGAGTCCATCTCTTCTCTAAACTTACTTAGTTCATCTCCTCAGCCCTAACTATTCATTTATGATGCTGAGATGGAAGTACTAACCACCAGCACCATAAATGTATGGCATGGTATGGGAAGATGTTAAAAAAAACTGCTTTATACTACTTGCTAAGTGAATAGTAGTCTAAAAGTTATTTTAATTGGTTAGGCTACTTCACACTAGAGTAAGGCCCCTTTCACACGGGTGAGATTTCCACGCGGGTGAAATGCGTGATGTGAACGCATTGCACCCGCACTGAATCCTGACCCATTCATTTCAATGGGGCTTTTCACATGGGCGAATTTTTTCACGCATCAGTTCGCCGTTGCGTGAAAATAGCAGCCCTGGCCCCATTGAAGTGAATGGGGCTGCGTGAATAACGCATTGCATCCGCACGCAAGTGCGGATGCAATGCGTGATTCACTGATGGTTGCTAAGAGATGTTGTTTGTAAACATTCAGTTTTTTTATCACGCACGTGAAAAACGCATTAAAACGCCTCGCACCCACGCTGAAAAAACTGAACGAACGTACGCAATCGCAGTCAAAGCTGACTGCGATTGCGTGCGGATTGGTGCGGATGCGTGCGGATTTTCCGGAACGCACCCTGAACGCATCCGGACTGAATCCATGACGCTTGTGTGAAAGAGGCCTAAGACATCTTTGGCAGGCTTTTTCGGCAGGGAGGAGCCTGCTGGAGACTGCTGGACGCCACCTGACACCCGCCGGACAGCAATGTGGCAGCTTCCAGCACTGCCGCAATGCAGAGAGCGCCGTCAGGGGCCTTACTGACCATGGCACTAGAACTGCATTACAGTTATTGAATCATCCTGCATCATATATCTCATTCCCCGAATGAAGATTTGTAATTGGGTGATGTTCTTCACTTTTGCTGCATGAGAAATTAAAAATATTCGCATTTTGACCAACCCAAATGATGAAAGTGGTAAATCTCACATAACATATATATTTATTTGCAAAATTTCCAAATGGTCAATATAAAATAATTTCACTCTATTCATACAAACATACACACTGAATAGATTACCCAAACATCATATTCTTAATAGAAACATATCCATTCCAAAATTCTCCCACGTTAGATATTAACATTGTAATATCGTGTCAGCTTTACACAAAGGTTACGTATTCAAGGACACAAGGAATAAGAGAGATTATGCTCATAATTCAACGTGTGTGACTCATTACTGAAATGCTAATACTGGATGCATGAAGATTAGGTGTAGATACAATTTGCAGTGCTTCAAGGGTCCATAATATCTGGAGGGTTCGCCAACAGTATTTTAGTAAGGATTTAAGGTTTTCTCTTCAAATAAATTTTACAGAAAGCTCCTACATGAAGCATTTACAATAGCTGCTTGTGTGAAGTTTTGAATGACTTCCAGTGTGAGCATAACACGATCATCCTTTATGATGGTAATTACTGCTGTAATTGAGTTTTTATTTGATAAGCAGTTTGAAAAGTGAATAGAAAATGAGGCAAAATCATTGTAATCCAGAGGCAGTAATCCTGCATACAGAATGTCACATTTAGTTCTCATTTATTTTTTTTTAAACATGCTTGAAGGTCTTTTGGTGGGATGTTCTATTACAGTATTTTGCCGTTTTTGTTCACAGACCCATTGCTAACCTGCACTTAATGTTAAAGTGTAACTGCCATTTCACTACTAAACATGAAATTCCTAACATATTTGATGCTGAACGAAAGATATTCATGAAGCTGTATTTTTCAGTTAATTTTACCTTTCTGATGTCTGTATTCAGCACTAAGCAACCCAATTTCTCTGTGACTCTATTTCAGCACCTTCCTAAGATGGCCTCTGCTGCTCTTCCTGTGGTGATCTTTGCCCTGTCCTTGAGACCATCCTGTATTTCCCTCAAGTCTCATAAGCCCTTGCTCTCCTCACATGAACTATCAGGACCAATCAGACTGCAGATAACCTCCCCCACTACCCCAGAGCAGTGTGTATCCTCTCACATACAGCTAACCGGAGACAGACAAGACCAATCAGACTGCAGATAACCTCCCCCACTACCACATCAGTGTGTATCCTCTCACATACAGCTAACCAGAGACAGACAAGACCAATCAGAATGCAGATAACCTCCCCCACTACCCCAGAGCAGTGTGTATCTTCTCACATACAGCTAACCAGAGACAAGCCCTGCAATTATATGAAATCAGTAAGCATTTGTTTTAGCCTCTTAATAGTTACCAGTCCCTCCTTCTCCTCCACACTGATGGGGGAGGGGGGTCTGCTTTAGCTGCTCATATTTCTGGTACCAACTAGAGGTTTGTATTATCTGAAAGCTGACATTCCAAGCTTTCAGATACAGTAATACCAGAATGACATAAATCTGTTCAGTACAGGGGAAGATATCACTCATAGAAATCGGGATGCTGTGAATGAAGCTGAAAGTGAAAATAAAAGCAGATTTTACCCACAATTATATCCCGACTAGATTTCTAACAGTGATTTATCCTCTATTGCCTGGACTTTAGCTGTCATTCTGACCTGGAGTTTCAGCTTTCAAACAAGACCAGTTGCATGTTTCTAGCTGCTACCATTGAGGTGATATCACCTTGTAAAGCAGCCCTCCTCCCTCCAAAGCACAAGCACTCAGGGCTGAACTTCTCCTCCCAGTGCTATTTTGTCTCTTGTTTATAATACAGAGAAGATGGCCTGCACATGACAATACTCTGAGATGAGAGCAGCTGAATAGGAAGGTATCATGCATCTGTGGGAGTTATTAGCAGGTAAAACTAAAGCACAAAAGCACTTATACAGCATAGTGTACTATACCATTAGGGTATAAAAAATGAAACGGCAGTTACACTTTAAGAAAACATGTATTCTTCATTAGATTTCTTCCCCACTAGAGCTGCCACAATAAACTGTATGTGCCGTTGCCATAAAGTGCAATTGCTTTGGAGCAGACAGTGTTCTGACATTGGACGCCCTATGATATCAAGCGTCAACTATTACTTCTAATCTATAATATTTCATTGATTTATTCCTACAGGAACATGTTCATAAATTACCAATGTACCTCAGGGACTCCTCACAATTGTAGACCTACAGTATTTTGAGTTCCTTCCTGAATATTCCTTCCTGACCTTAAAAGTCACCTTCCTATATTCAAATGTTCCTCACAGTCTGGGCCTGCAGGCGTTTATGGAATTACTAACACAGTCACAAACAGTCCCTAATGAACAGATTCATTTCCTGACTAGGGGAATTGAATTTATACTAAACAATAATGTCTTCAATGTGATGGGTTCCTATACCAGCAGGTGCAGGGCTATGTGCTGGGGACTCAAGTTATGGCCAGTTTTGCCAGTCTCTTCATGGAGTGGTTCCCTCCACATCGCACTGTCCCTCACATTCGCCCCACATATTCTATACTACGAGAGATATATTGAGGCCTTGTTCCTCATTTGGAAACAAACTGCTGCAGAAGCAAATATGTTTGTTACAGACCTGAACAGCAATTCCTGGGGCTTGCACTTGAATTTTCCTCCTGGTACCATAGACTTTATTGATGTCATCCTTTTCAGACACAAAGAGGGTCATGAACGATCAGCAATATGTATATATTAGGCATATTTCTGGTGCAGATTGTGGTGCAAAGGTTATTTGAGCCACAATCTGTGACTTTTCCCTGCTCACCCCAAGTCTGAAAAAATTGGCGTGGCTGGGGAAGGGGCGGTCCCTTCTCATTTATCATTTTCTACGCCTGTTTTAGACTGGCGCTGGATACACTGAACTTAGGTAGAGTCCAGCACCTCTACATAACTTCGGCAGATCCACCTCCAGCTCAGGGGCTTATCAAGGCCAATTTGTAAAACGCCAGTTTTATTAAATGACCCCCAAAATTCCCATTTAGATCTAGAATCTATTTTAAAACTGTCAATATCAATAGTTATTTAGATTTCCATAATGACCACTACTCTAAATGGTTATGTAACATTCCATATGGCCAATACTGGAGTGTGAGGAAATATTGTTCTAGCAGATTTTGAACAAGAAGCCAAGATACTTCATAAAAAGACCTCTGAAGAAAGTATCCCAAGAAAATCATATTAGCAGGTTAGCAAAAAGCACGTAATCTCACACAAAAGGAGTGTTTGGCAGTGAGATCGAAACAGAGTCCACCATAAGTAATAAATATAAGGCAAACTTTATCACCAAGTATTCACACTATAATATTAAAGAAATTTTAAAAAATCTCTGCAATATTTCACTGCTGGACCCATTCTGAAGGGCTTACTCCCCAGAAAAGCAAAAGTGACCTACAGGCGTAACAGAATCTTGAAAAATATTTTAGCACCAAGTGTAGGTCACCTCTCAGGACCCTAGGACTGCGCCTCCCTGTGACTCCATTACAGGGAATTTTCGTTGTAATCACAATGTGCATGTGTTGTAATCATCTCACATGGAGCAAATACATTTGTATCTTATGTCTCAAATGAAACATTTCCCATCAAATTTCATTTACATTGTGGGTCCTCCTACATGTCCCTGTAAAATACAGTATGTGGTGCTTACTACAAAGTGCATACAAACTAGGCTTAATAATCACAGAAACAATATCAGGAATAGAAAACATAGGGCCTAACATCATTTTTTTCTAGTTCATAGTAGTGACCCGACTTTATTGTGTCTGACTGCCTTTGATTGGATCCCTCCACATTTGAGAAATAGACTCCAACAACTTATTAATGGGGAATCCTATTAGATTTTTAGATTACAGACGTTTGTACCCGATGATCTCAACAAGACAATCAAAAACACTAAATAACACACTCTTCTCTGTTTGGTTTATTATTACTTCTTCTGTTTCATTATTACTGGCATTATACAATCCACCTGAGAATCTATGTGTGTGTATGCATACATGTGTGCATATGTGGAGATAAATATATATATATATATATATATATATATATATATATATATACTACCGTTCAAAAGTTTGGGGTCACCCAGACAATTTTCTGTTTTCCACTTTTATTCATTTATTTCAAATCAGTTGCAAAATGAATAGAAAATATAGTCAAGACATTGACAAGGTTAGAAATAATGATTTTTATTTGAAATAATAATTTTCTCCTTCAAAATTTGCTTTAGTCAAAGAATGCTCCATTTGCAGCAATTACAGCATTGCAGACCTTTGGCTTTCTAGCTGTTAATTTGCTGAAGTAATCTAGGAGAAATGTCACCCCTTGCTTCCAGAAGCCCCTCCCACAAGTTGGATTGGCTTGATGGGCACTTTTTGCGTACCATATGATCAAGCTGCTCCCACAACAGCTCAATGGGGTTGAGATCTGGTGACTGCGCTGGCCACTCCATTACAGATAGAATACCAGCTGCCTGCTTCTTCCCTAAATAGTTCTTTGCATAATTTGGAGGTGTGCTTTGGGTCATTGTCCTGTTGTAGGAGGAAACTGGCTCCAATCAAGCGCTGTCCACAGGGTATGGCATGGCGTTGCAAAATGGAGTGATAGCCTTCCTTATTCAAAATCCCTTTTACCTTGTACAAATCTCCCACTTTACCAGCACCAAAGCAACCCCAGACCATCACATTACCTCCACCATGCTTGACAGATGGCGTCAGGCACTCTTCCAGCATCTTTTCAGTTGTTCTGCGTCCCACAAATGTTCTTCTGTGTGATCCAAACACCTCAAACTTCGAGTTGTCTGTCCATAACATATTAATCTTTTCCTTTTATTAGCCAGTCTCGGATATGGCTTTTTCTTTGCCACTCTGCCCTGAAGGCCAGCATCCCGGAGTCGCCTCTTCACTGTAGACGTTGACACTGGCGTTTTGCGGAAGCTGCCAGTTGAGGACCTGTGAGGCGTCTATTTCTCAAACTAGAGACTCTAATGTACTTGTCTTGTTGCTCAGTTGTGCAGCGGGGCCTCCCACTTCTCTTTCTACTCTGGTTAGAGCCTGTTTGTGCTGTCCTCTGAAGGAAGTAGTACACACCGTTGTAGGAAATCTTCAGTTTCTTGGCAATTTCTCGCATGGAATAGCCTTCATTTCTAAGAACAAGAATAGACTGTCCAGTTTCACATGGAAGTTCTCTTTTTCTGGCCATTTTGAGAGTTTACTCGAACCCACAAATGTAATGCTCCAGATTCTCAACTAGCTCAAAGGAAGGTCAGTTTTATAGCTTCTCTAACCAACAAAACTTGCACAAGGGTTTTCAAGGGTTTTCTTACACAGTTAGCAAACACTGTACCATTAGAACACTGGAGTGATGGTTACTTGGAAATGGGCCTCTATACACCTATGTAGATATTGTATTAAAAACCAGACGTTTGCAGCTAGAATAGTCATTTACCACATTAACAATGCATAGAGTGTATTTCTGATTAATTTAATGTTATCTTCACTGAAAAAACTGTGCTTTTCTTTCAAAAATAAGGACATTTTTAAGTGACCCTAAACTTTTGAACAGTAGGTGTATATACTAACAGGAAGGACTAGGCTTCGCTTCACCTATTTAATTTAATGTATGTGTGTGTCGTTAAAAGATATCGACAGTATCGCCAATAACAGTGACCTCTACAGTACCCTGCTCCTTAACAGTGAATGCCACAGCCCCCCACCCCTTAATCCACAGTGCCCCGCCTCCTTAAAATAGGACCTCCATAGCAGCCCATTCCCTTAACTTTGACCTTCATAGCAGCCCGCCCCTTTAACAGTGAGTTTCACATCACCCCACTCCCTTGACAGTGACCTACTCATGGGCCTGCCCCTTAACACTGCCCTCCATAGGGGATCGTCCCCTTATCTGTGACCTCCACTGTTCCTTGCCCCTTTAACAGAGACCTATACAGTAACTCCACAGTACCCATGCTCCTTAACAGTGACAGTACCAGTTACAGTGTGAACAGTGACAACATGCCCACCCCGTTTTTCAACAGTGACCTCCACAGTGGTGCCCTTTAAGAGTGTCCCATGCCACCTTAACAGTGACCTCCACAGCAGCTGCCCCTTTAGATAGTGGCACCATTGCCTAGGTCTTAACAGTGACCTCCACAGCAGCTGCCCCTTTAAGAGTGGCCCATGCCACCTTAACAGTGACCTCCACAGCAGCTGCCCCTTTAATAGTGGCACCTGCCCTCTTAACAGTGACCTCCACAGCACCCTGCCCCTTTAAGGCTAGGGCTACACAATGACATGTCATGCGACAATTTGTCGCACCAATGTCGCACAACAATTTTTATAATGATGATAGGCTATTGTGTTGACTATTGCGACTTATTGGCACATGTTGCGACTGCGACACGACAGTCGCAAAAAATCCATTCAAGACAGATTTTTGTGTGACTATCGCGTTGCAGCATGTCACATGTCGCAGTGCAACACTATAGATTATCATTATATAAGTTGTTGCGCGACATTGGTGCGACATCAATGCGACATGACACATTTAGCAGTGTAGGTAACAGACAGACAGAAAGCGGCATTTTTAATATATAATATATAATAGCACTAATATAATATATTATACAGAGATATATATAATAGTATACACATTGTTTACAACTTTTGTGAAGTTACAATAACAGACTATGGAGGAAGTTAATCAGGGCACAACTGCAACCTGATAAAGTATAGGTAAATGGACAGGACAGGGAAGACAAAGAGAAGACATGGTCCTATCTTAGTTATACTTAAGATTATTGTATGCCTTTAGAATTATACTAGTCATTCCTTTCTATTTATCCGCCAAGTGAACTCATCTGTTTAAAACGACATTTTATACTATTTTACTCTTTGTTCTTTTTCTTTACACCAAATCGTTATTTTTCTTTACACCAAAGTTTATTTAGGTCCTTTTATCTTGTGCAGGTTGTATGTGCTTGTGGTATTTACCACCAGTCCTCACACGTACATATTCTACATGTGTAAGGTTTTTCCAGGCTTTTCTCATAATCATCCGCACCTTTCATCAATCCAGAAATACATCATTCACATCATATTAAACCTCCACTTTCTATCACTTCATCCACACTCCTTCTTTACATCAGTTTTATTAATACTACAGATATTACCTCCACTGCTCTCATATATCATTGTTCACACACGCACTCAGACACTTTACCCACATGGCACTGCCCTGATTGATGATGAACACTGACCTACCGTATGTACTCCTTCTGGTTCTTGGGGGTTTAAAAACCACCATGAGGACGCTGATGCCTGATGAAGCTGGCAGGCCTCCAGTGAAACGTATTGCATATTATCTAATCTCCCTTTATGTCCAAGTTTTATTTACCTTGCCCTAATAAATAAGTTAAACAAGCGCCCCTTGATCTGCCCCTTTTTTCTTTTTCATTTAATTTAACCAATGTTCTGACAAGAGGACTACATGAGTTCACTTGGAACCACTTATATGAGTCAGAATTGAGATGTAGTCCATGAGTGGCCCCTGTTCTGGCAGACCTGATCCTGTAATACTACAGCAACGTCTACCGGGGAAACGCATGTCCAACTGCGTCTTTCCCTAGAAAAATCAGCTCCTTGTCAGGGGTATCAGTAATGGGACATGACTGCATTTTGAAAGGGGTTATCTTTGATGAGGAGCTAAGGATTGTCCAAAGCAGATATGCAATCATTTCTAACTCACTAAAGGGTATGAAACTGAGAGTAGTTTATTACTGGGACATATTCATATTGGGTCATATTTGTTGGTGTGCATAGAATTAAAGGTTTTCTCACCTCAGACATTGGGGGCTCTTTGCTAGCATATGTCCTCTATTATGTCTGATAGGTGTGGGTCCCACCTCTGGAATAATCAAAGGACTGATTCCTTTCCTTTTTTTTTTTTTTTTTTTTTAGAAAAATTAAAGGGGTTTTCCAGGTTCCTGATATTGATGACTTAATGCAGGACATGCTTATAATATCACTAATATCACTCCTCCCCGCTGCTGCACACCGTGCTTACAGGTGTGGACAGCGGGGTTCTTAGCTGTGGTTTGTATTCTTGCCATCAGCATCTCCCTCCTGGCTCTTAGCAGAGCTTGCACACACCCTCTGGCTGAGAGTTCCTTGTGTGTATTTAGGGTGTGTGCGGACGTGTCTCTTCTCCCTTTGTGAGGCAGCCTGCGCACGCCCTCTATCTTCCTCTGCCTATAGCTGGTCTGCAGGAGATATTCAAAGGCGCCTCCTCCTACGGGAAGACGCCGGAGCAACTTAGGTTCCTAGCTAGTCTAGTTTCCTGTTTGAGTGAAGGTGTTCTGTTGGTTCTTGTCATTCTGTGTATCAGAATTCGGATTACGTTTTACGGACTTTGCCTGACTGACTCCTGCCCTGACTTCTGCCTCCGTACTCTGACTACACTTTTGTCTGATCAGCCTCTTGCCTCCCAGCATCGACTAGGTGTATTGTGTCATCTGGAGGTCAGACCAGTGGGTTCTCTCTCTGGTCCCAATTCCATCGTGTTCCAATTCCCTTTGAGTTAGCACCTGGTACTCCCCTCAGGAAAGTTTCTCCTAACCATCAGAGGTATCATGTAAAGAAGAAGGAGGGGTGTGTTTAGACACTGCCCTCAGAGGGAGTTGGTCACGTGAGGCAGCGGGTTCTCAACCGCTGGTCATAACAGTGGGTTAGTGATGTAGCTATCAAGTAAAAGAGCTTGGTCTACATTTAGTGTGTAATATCAGCATGATCTTACATTATTTTATTAATATCTGGTAAAACTGCTATATTTCATGTGATTAGCATACACAGAGGACAAGGACACTTTACTAATAGTATCAATGCATTATTGGAGGGTTACCTGTATATTGGAAGAAATGCATAGTGTGCTAGAATTTCATTAGCGATTATTTGTCTTCATTTAGGAGTATGTGCTGTCAATATGATCGGGGTACAGTTCTGCCTTTCTTATGTTTGATCAGTATAGTTACAGAAAAATCACAGTAAAAAGATCCTGAACGACAGTAAATATACGGATGTGCATGGCTACATCTACAAATTCACAGAAAGCAATGCACTAAAACAATAGATGCAAACATAACATATGGACTAAGCCCTCGCACTAATGATAAAATCTGAGACTCTTAGCCAGTATATTTTGATCGAAACACATATGTGCTCACCTACCCAGCGCCACGGTGGTCCCAGGTCAGGCAGGTCCTACTCTAAACCTACTTATGTGGTTGTGTATCTATATTCAGGAGAACAGACCCTGCACATACAATATAATGTTCTGCTCCTAGTCACCTCTATGTGCATCCAGCAACTAATGAGAGGAAGAGCACACACACCTATCAAAGTTGCCTATTAGATAGGTGGGGCCAAAGTGCACATGAATGCTACTCCCAGAATAGAAGCGCCTTCACACCTGAAGGTGCAACTCCTTCAAGACAAATCCAAAAAATCACGGAAAAAAGATACAAAACATCCTGCACGACATGTCAATAATCATGTACCTTATAAAACTATATAACTAAAAGTCCAAAAGCTGGACACACCTATTTAGAGACAGGTTTTATTTATTTTTCCTTTTTTTTTTACACTTTTTAAAGTAAAAGTCATTAGTGTTATATTCTTAGAGTAGCCACCCTCTGGCTCGATAACAACTTGGCACACTGTTGGCCTTTTTTCAACAGTCTAACAGTCTTGAAGGGGTTCCTTCAGCTGCCCTCCTTTTTTGCCAAGCAGCTTTTTTTTGGCTTCAAGGTCATCTTATGGCAGTTGTCCTGTTGCGAAACAGATAATGGCATAGCTAAGCGTAAACCAGATGGAATGGGGGTATTGCTGCTGAATGTTGTGGTGGCTATGCTGAGTTCCTTGGTCCTAATGTGAGATATGTAAAGAGAATGATCCACCCCCATCAAATTTTAATGTTAACAAGTGCCAGAATAGCAGCATACAGGTCCTGTAACATGACACTAGAGTGGAACCATCTATCTCAGAGGACATCTATCTGGTAGGACACTTATTGCAGTGCACCTCAGATACAAAGCAGAAGGGAGGGCCTAATCTCCATGTCTGATGCATGTTCCTTATTATTGTAGGTATAGTGATTATTGCTGCAGTCATGTTATTGTTCTTATTCTCATATTTTATTGCTCAGTACATGTTAATGCAGTCACTGATGTAAGTAATGACTGAGTATTTGTTTTAATGTACCACTATTATGTAGTTTTAAAGGAGACTTATTGCAGTGCACCTCAGATACCAAGGAGAAGGGAGGTCCTAATCTCCATGTCTGATGCATGTTCCTTATTATTGCAGATGAATGTTAAATAAATAATATAACCCCCCCCCCCAACCACACCAGTGTCAACTCATTAGATGTGCAACAAAAATGGCGACGAGGATGGGATTGAGTGACAATTCATAGAAGATACAGAGCAGAATTCACTCAATAAGAGATAGAAAAGAGCCTATAAAGTGTAGCCATCTTAGTGATATCCCGTGAGTGTCCCCTCAGTGAGATCTTGCACAGTAGACTGACAATGGATGTGGAGAGCTGCATTAATGACATTAGTGAGTCCTTGCTGCAGTTAACATTTGAAGAACTGGGTGCTGTTAGCAAATACATTAAAGTGCCAGGGGAGCAAATCTCCAAAGCCAGAACCCACAGACACCTCCTGAATGCTATCAACAGCCTGCTTGATGAAGTGGGAGAAACAGAGGATGAAGATGTTACCTGTCTGTTCCTCCAAAAGTGCAAACAGTTCATCATAGATCTGCATTCTGAGACAAAGGTGGGGGCATAGGCAAAAGAGACTGAGACCCTGACAGAGCAGACTCAATTGGAAGATTTAAAGGGACAGTACCTCGCTTTGCAAAAAGCATTCCAGGAATCAAGCAAGCTTCTAGAAAAAGCAAGAGATGTCAGAAAAAGAAACTAACTACAGGACTTCACCATAGAAAATGATGCCAGAAATGACAATATGGAAAGACTTCAAAATTAGTGGCCAAATTGGTGAAAGAGATCAAAAAGACAAACTGTCTTACACAAATCTCATGCACCAGATAGACATGGGACTACAAAGAGGCTACAGTGAATTAGAGGTGATTGAGGCAGTAGTTAAAGCAATATGCCCAGGCCTAAATATAAGAAATATGTTAGAGATGAAAAGTGACTTAACACTGCCACAGCTGAAAACTATTTTAAAAGGACACTACAAGGAGGAGAGCAACTCTGACTTATACCACCGGTTAATAAATATCTCTCAAGATAGCAAAGAATCTCCTCAAAATTTCCTCTTCAGGGCTATATAACTAAAGGACAGACTTCTCTTTGCCTCTAGAGAAGTGGGGGCAGAGGAGAAATTTGAAACGGATTTGATTCAAAGAAAACTTCTGAGATCAGTAGGAACAGGACTGCTCAGTGAACACATTAAATTCCAATTGAAACCCTATTTGGATGATCACACTGTCACTGATGACATATTAATAGAGAAAATGAATGAAGCTGCCAGCTTAGAACAAGAGAGGGAACAGAAATTGAAGAAGTGCTCTTCTAGCAAAAGCAGCAAACTTAGCAAAATGTAGGCTGGTACCACATAACAAGGATTGCTTACAAAAGTAGAGTCATCTACAACTCAAGCTGCTCCTACACTAAAAACAAAGAAAGTTCCACCTTCAGAAGGTATAGAAGTGACAAACTGGCAGGGGGCTATGAAAGAACTGAGGAATGAGATGTCAGAATTGAAAACGCTACTGAAGACTTCTCAAGAACCAAGGTTGGTTACATCCCAAGTATCTTCCAGAAGTAAACAGAATCCAATTTGTGAGGCCTACAAGGCATCAAATCAAGGTCAGACATGTCACCATTGCTACAAATGTGGAAAAGAAGGACATTACGCTAGGGGTTGTTGTGCACCAAGATCTACACAGTTAAAAGACAGGAGGTTGCTGGGGAGGGACAACCAGTAACCTGTGCCAAGCCTCAATCCCAACCAAAAAAAGTATCATCTTTAGGTATGGAAGCCAAAGAAAATCTATTACACACTTATTTCCAAAATGTATGTGATCGCATCCAACAACTGGAGCTTCAACAAAGCAATACAGAGCAAGTCACTACTAGTAAGTGTACAACAGCTAAGTCACAGATAAGTGAAAATGTATCAAGAGGCCAAAGGAAACTCATCAATTTAATAGGAAAAAGGTGTATGGTCCTATGTAAACTAAATGGTGTTCCTGTTCAGGCATTATGGGATACTGGAGCTCAAGCAAGTATCATCAATGAAAGTTGGCAAAAACAGTACCTTCCTCAAACAGAAGTAAGGGCAGTGGAAGCATTACTAGGCTCTGAACCGTTATGTGGGAGAGCTTAGGAAAAGACTAGGTTTTCTGTCCTACTACCGGACATATATTCTGAATTTCTCCCAGATTGCTGCTCCGCTGTATGATCTACTGTCTGCAGGGCCAAGTTCAAT
>ONZH01020894.1:0-29698 GCA_900303285.1 Rhinella marina | reverse complement strand
TTAACTTTCTGAGTTGTTTTGCCAACATACCCCAAACCGCAAGGGCATTTAATCAGATATACTACATAACTAGAAAGGCAAGTATAGTGGCCCCTAATGTAAAAGGTTTTCCCAGTAGTAGGGTGAGTAAAGCTAGGACCTTTAGAGATATTACTGCACTGGGCACAAGACAAACATGGGTACGTGCCCTTGTTCGGGGAACCCATGATTGTAGTTTGTGTGTTCGTCAGTTTACTGGATCCTATATCAGATGTGACCAAGGTGTCTCCAATGTTTCTGGCTCTTTTGTATGCCATCATGGGTTTTTCTGTGAAAATTTTGGGAAAATTACGATTTAAAATGTGCCAGTGTTTGTGGACAATTGTTTGAATATCTCTGCTCAGGGGTGAAGCAAGGGAGATTACTAGACGTGCACCCACCCTAGCCCAAAAAAGGATACGTGCTGTAACCTCTTTGAATTAATCTTGAAGTTCTTGGTGATGCGATAGATTGTTGACTGAGGTGCAATCTTTCTAGCTGCGATACTCTTCCCTGTTAGGCCATTTTTGTGCAGTGCAATGATGACTGCACGTGTTTCTTTAGAGATAACCATGGTTAACAGAAGAGAAACAATGATGCCAAGCTACAGCCTCCTTTTAAAGTGTCCAGTGGTGTCATTCTTACTTAATCATGACAGATTGATCTCCAGCCCTGTCCTCATCAACACCCACACCTGTGTTAATGGAGCAATCACTGAAACGATGTTAGCTGGTCCTTTTAAGGCAGGGCTGCAATGATGTTGAAATGTGTTTTGGGGGATAAAGTTCTTCTAGGCAAATATTGACTTTGCAAGTAATTGCTGTTAAGCTGATCACTCTTTATAACATTCTGGAGTATATGCAAATTGCCATTATAAAAACTGAAGCAGGAGACTTTGTAAAAATTAATATTTGTATCATTCTCAAAACTTTTGGCCATGACTGTACATACAATTAAAAGGTCTATGTATATTTTTTACCCTTCTTTTTAAATTACTATTACCTGTGAAGTTAATATCCGGGGGTTTTGGGTAGCTTTGGTTGTTGTTTTGCCCAGTCTTTTCCCTACATTCCTCACTAACCCCAGCCCCCACTAACCCCCCACTGTCCTCTCCTATGTCCCACTCTCTATCTATACTATCTACCCCCTTATTAGTATGACCCCTCCCTCCATATCCTAGTTTAAAAGCTCCTCCAACCGTCTAACCATTTTTTCCCCCAGGGCAGTTGCACCCTCCCCATTAAGGTGCAGCCTGTCCCTACTGTAGAATCTGTAGCCGAAAGAGAATTCGGCCCAGTTCTCCATGAACCCAAACCCTTTCTTCCTGCACCAGCTTCTGAGCCATTTATTTAACTCGCTAAGCTAAGGTGGTGTGTGTCATAATTATTACTTTTGTGGCCTGTAATCTCCTGAAAATGCCCCTTTGTATTGGAACTACATAAAGGAGCCACATGGGGCCAATATATCACTATATACATGTTACCTAATAATTAAAAGTTATACTTACTTTGAACCCTGGCATCCTGAACCTACATGTGAAGAGTAAACAAAAATCACAGAAAAAATAATTACAATAATGTAATGTAATAAATAAATTGCGGATGTCAGCGGCTACATACAGTATATTAAAATAAATCACAGAAAAAAATATTTATTGCATTAACAAAATAGATGCAAACAATATATATAACAAAACCCTTGTTTTGATATGATAAAATCTGAGACTCTTAGCCAATATATTTTGATCAAAACACATCTGTGCCCACCTACCCAGCGCCAAGGTGGTCTCAGGTCAGGCAGGTCCTACGCTAAACCTACCTATGCCGTTGGGCATCTATGTCCAGGAGCGCAGACTCTGCACATACGGTGTGCTGCTCCTAGTCACCTCTACATGCATCCAGCAACCAATGAGAGGAGGAGCAAGCACACTTATATGTACCACCTAATCAAGGTGGCCTGTTTGATAAGGAGGGCAAAAGTGCACAGGAATGTTACTCAGGATAAACTAGGAGCACATTCACACATGAAGGTGCCACTCCCTCAAGTACATACTACAAACTACTGTAAACAGAAATCACAGAAAAAAAGATAAAAAACTTCCTGTACGATGTAATAAATAAATTGCGGATGTCAGTGGCTACATATATAAAAATAAATCACAGAAAATAAAATATTTATTGCACTAACAAAATAGATGCAAACAATATATATAAACTAAGCCCTCATTCTGATATAAAATCTGAGACTCTTAGCCAATATATTTTGATCAAAACACATCTGTGCCCACCTACCGAGCGCCAAGGTGGACTCAGGTCAGGTGCTCCTGGACATAGATGCCCAATGGCATAGGTAGGTTTAGCGTAGGACCTGCCTGACCTGAGACCACCTTGTTGCTTGGTAGGTGGGCACAAATGTGTTTTGATCAAAATTAGAGATGAGCGAACATGCTCGTCCGAGCTTGGTGCTCGTTCGAGCATTAGGGTATTCGTACATGCTCGAAACTCAGACGAGCATATCGCGATCCTCGAGGAAATGGCATCTTCCTGCATGTTAGGCGCCTTTTCTCAGCCAATCAACATGTAGGAGAGTCTTTGGTACCTCCTAGCATCACGTGGGACCCCTACAAGTCGATAGCAGGGATTGGCTGGCCAGATCAGATGACCTGGGAATATAAGAATCTCGTCCCGCGCTGCTCGCGTCAGACACCGCCTGCATGACATTAGGGATAGAGCTGCTGTCTGTCAGGGAGAGTGCTAGGGCCTCAATTTAGATGTTGGTTAGGCAGGAATCATCCTCAAAGAACCCAACAGCCCTTCTAAGGGCTACAAGCACCTTTTTTTTGGTCTCCTCCTGGCTGCTGGCTGGGACTTGTAGTGCAGCTACCGCTGGCTGCACACTGTGCACAGCGCCTGGTGGCAGAAGGGACAGCACGTGGTCCACACAGACCCCAAAGAAATTGCCCAAAGTCCTCTCAGTACTCATTTTTGCTGCTGCTGCTGTACCTTGGCTTGCTAGGATCTGTAGTGCAGTCTAGGGAATATGTTTTTTCTCTCATTTATATATACTACAGTCCAGTGAACAATTATGTAGTGTGCTGTACAGTAGCATCAGTCTAGGGAATACGTTTTTCTCTCAGTTATATAAACTACAGTGCAGTTAACAAGTCTGTAGTGTGCTGTACAGTAGCATCAGTTTAGGGAATATGTTTTTTTCTCAGTTATATATACTACAGTGCAGTGAACAATTCTGTAGTGTGCTGTACAGTAGCGTCAGTTTATAAAATATGTATTTTCTCTCAGTTATATATACTACAGTCCAGAGAAAAATTGAGTGGTTTGCGGTACAATAGCCGCCATTTAAAGACAACGTATTTTCTCTCAGTTATATGTACTACAGTCCAGTGAAAAATTGAGTGGTTTGCGGTACAATAGCAGCCATTTTAAGACTACATTTTTTCTCTCAGTTATATGTACTACAGTCCAGTGAAAAATTGAGTGGTTTGCAGTACAATAGCAGCCATTTAAAGACTACGTTTTTTCTCTCAGTTATATGTACTACAGTCCAGTGAACAATTATGTAGTGTGCTGTACAGTAGCGTCAGTCTAGGGAATACGTTTTTTCTCTCAGTTATATATACTACAGTCCAGTGAACAATTCTGTAGTGTGCTGTACAGTAGCATCAGTCTATAAAATACGTATTTTCTCTCAGTTATATGTACTACAGTCCAGTGAAAAATTGAGTGGTTTGGGGTACAATGGCCGCCATTTAAAGACTATGTTTTTTCTCTCAGTTATATGTACTACAGTCCAGAGAAAAATTGAGTGGTTTGCGGTACAATATCCGCCATTTAAAGACTACGTTTTTTCTCTCAGTTATATATACTACAGTGCAGTGAACAATTCTGTAGTGTGCTGTACAGTAGCGTCAGTCTATAAAATACGTATTTTCTCTCAGTTATATATACTACAGTCCAGTGAAAAATTGAGTGGTTTGCGGTACAATAGCCACCATTTAAAGACTATGTTTTTTCTCTCAGTTATATATACTACAGTGCAGTGAACAATTCTGTAGTGTGCTGTACAGTAGCGTCAGTCTATAAAATACGTATTTTATCTCAGTTATATATACTACAGTCCAGTGAAAAATTGAGTGGTTTGCGGTACAATAGCCGCCATTTAAAGACTATGTTTTTTCTCTCAGTTATATGTACTACAGTCCAGTGAAAAATTGAGTGGTTTGCGGTACAATAGCCACCATTTAAAGACTACGTTTTTTCTCTCAGTTATATATACTACAGTGCAGTGTACAATTCTGTAGTGTGCTGTACAGTAGCGTCAGTCTATAAAATACGTATTTTATCTCAGTTATATATACTACAGTCCAGTGAAAAATTGAGTGGTTTGCGGTACAATATCCGCCATTTAAAGACTACGTTTTTTCTCTCAGTTATATGTACTATAGTCCAGTGAACAATTATGTAGTGTGCTGTACAGGAGTGTAAGTCTAGGGAATACGTATTTTCTCTCAGTTATATATACTACAGTCCAGTGAACAATTCTGTAGTGTGATGTACAGTAGTGTCAGTCTATAAAATACGTATTTTCTTTCAGTTATATATACTACAGTCCAGTGAAAAATTGAATGGTTTGTGGTACAATAGCCGCCATTTAAAGACTATGTTTTTTCTCTCAGTTATATGTACTACAGTCCAGTGAAAAATTGAGTGGTTTGCGGTACAATAGCCGCCATTTAAAGACTAAGTTTTTTCTCTCAGTTATATGTACTACAGTCCAGTGAACAATTATGTAGTGTGCTGTACAGGAGCGTCAGTCTAGGGAATACGTTTTTTCTCTCAGTTATATATACTACAGTGCAGTGAACAATTCTGTAGTGTGCTGTACAGTAGCGTCAGTCTATAAAATACGTATTTTCTCTCAGTTATATGCACTAAAGTCCAGTGAAAAATTGTGTGATTTGCGTTACAATAGCCGCCATTTAAAGACTACGTTTTTTCTCTCAGTTATATGTACTACAGTCCAGTGAAAAATTGCGTGATTTGCGTTACAATAGCCGCCATTTAAAGACTACGTTTTTTCTCTGTTATATATACTACAGTCCAGTGAACAATTATGTAGTGTGCTGTACAGTAGCGTCTGTCTATAAAATACGTATTTTCTCTCAGTTATATATACTACAGTCCAGTGAAAAATTGAGTGGTTTGCGGTATAATAGCCGCCATTTAAAGACTACGTTTTTTCTCTCAGTTATATGTACTACAGCCAGTGAAAAATTGAGTAGTTTGCGGTACAATAGCCGCCATTTAAAGACTATGTTTTTTCTCTCAGTTATATGTACTCCAGTCCAGTGAAAAATGGAGTGGTTTGAGGTATAATAGCCGCCATTTAAAGACTACGTTTTTTTCTCTCAGCTATATGTACTACAGTCCAGTGAAAAATGGAGCGGTTTGCGGTACAATAGCCGCCAATTAAAGACTATGTTTTTTTTCTGAGTTATATATACTACAGTGCACTGAACAATTCTGTAGTGTACTGTACAGTAGTGTCAGTCTACAAAATACATATTTTCTCTCAGTTATATGTACTACAGTCCAGTAAATAAAATTGAGTGGTTTGCGGTACAATAGCTGCCATTTAAAGACTACGTTTTTTCTCTCAGTTATAAATACTACAGTGCAGTGAACAATTCTGTCGTGTGCGGTACAGTAGTCGCAGTCTAATGGTGACACCAACAAGTGACCAAGTTAGTTGAGGTAGCAGGTGAGCCACCCAAAAATTTACCCTGACACAGAATGGCGGTGAACCCAGAGTGACCAAGTTACACTGAGGTAGCAGGTGAAGCACATAAAATTTTACCCTGACACAACATGGCGGTAAACCCAGAGTGACCAATTTACACTGAGGTAGCAGGTGAAGCACCCAAAAATTAATCCTGATACAGCATGGCGGTGAACCCAGAGTGACCAAGTTACACTGAGGTAGCAGGTGAAGCACATAAAATTTTACCCTGACACAGCATGGCGGTGACACCACCAATGCCTTGGTTAGACTAAGATTGCAGTCAAATGGCTGTAGGTGAGCCTCCCAAAAATTTGTTTTGGAGTGTCTGTAGTTGACCCTCGTGTAAAAATTTTTTTGAGTGTCTGTAGTTGACGCTCCTAAAAAATTGATTGGAGAGAGGGCCTGTAGGTGGCCCTCCGTAAACATTTTTTGTAAAGAGCGCCAGTTGGCCCTCAGAAAAATTGCCTGTTGGCTCAGCATTTGTGTGCGAAGAGAAGAAGGAGGAGGAGGAGGAGAGGAGAGGATAAATAAAGAATCTTCATGTTGAGCTGCTTTCCCCCAGTGGAGATTTGCATTCCGGTGAAATCCAGGCTTTATTCATTTCATTAATCTTCAGCCTGTCAGCGCTGTCAGTTGACAGGCGTGTACGCTTATCAGTGATGATGCCTCCAGCTGCACTGAAGACCCGCTCTGACAACATGCTAGCGGCAGGGCAGTCCAGCACCTCCAAGGCGTACAGCACCAGTTCGGGCCACGTGTCCAGCTTTGCAACCCAGTAGTTGTATGGAGCAGAGTGATCACGCAGGATGTTGGTATGGTCAGCTAGGTACTCCCTCACCATCTTTCTGAACAGCTCCCCCCTACTGGGGGATGGGTGGCATAGTCTTGCTGGGGTGCCATAAAACTGGCAAAGGCCTTGGAGAGTGTTCCCCTGCCAGTGCTTGACAAGCTGCCTGCTCCCCTCCTCTCCCCCGCTACTTGGCCCACAGAACTACGTCCTCTGCCCGCTAGCGGTGTCAGATGTAAAGGATAGTTTCAGCTTGTGCACCAGGGCCTGTTGATATTGATTCACTCTCATACTCCTTTCCGCTACAGGAATGAGAGTGGAAAAGTTCTGCTTGTACCAGGGGTCCAGGAGGGTGAACACCCAGTAATCGGAGTTGTCAAAAATGCTTCTAACGTGAGGGTCATGGGAAAGGCAGCCTAACATGAAGTCAGACATGTGCGCAAGAGTCCCAACACGCAATAATTCCCTTTCCTCAATAGGCTGACTCTCCATTTCCTCCTCCTCCTCCAATTCCTCCTCTTCAGCCCATACACGCCCAACAGATAAGAAGGAATGAGCATAGGTACCCTCTTCAGTCTCGCCAACAGTCTCCTCCTCTTCCTCTTCTTCCTCCTCATCCTCCTCCTCCAATACGCGCTGAGAAACAGACCTGAGGGTGGTCTGGATATCAAGCAGCATATCTTCTTCCCCCATCTCCTGTGACATGCGCAAAGCCTCTGACTTCATGCTGAGCTGTGAATTTTTTAGCAGACAAAGCAGCGGGATGGTGACGCTGATAATGGCGGCATCGCCGCTGACCATCTGTGTTGACTCCTCAAAGTTGCTTAACACCTGACATCCACGTCCACTTCTCATTGTAGACTTGAGGAAGCTGACTAACCTGACTACCAGTTCTCGTGGAAGTTGTCATCTGGCAGTCTACAATCGCTCTGCGCTGCTGGTAAACCCTGGCTAACATGTGTAATGTGGAATTCCATTGTGTGGGCACGTCGCACAACAGTCGGTGAGCTGTCAGTTGTAAGAGCCATTGCACTGCCCTGAGAGTGGCAGCATCTGTGGTTGACTTGTGGAAATGCGCACAGATGCAGCGCAACTTGGTGAGCAAATCAGACAAATTGGGGTAGGTCTTGAGGAACCGCTGAACCACAAGATTGAACACGTGGGCCAGGCAGGTTTTATATGCAGTGTTTATATGGATTGTTGTTACTTTGGGAAATAGTATTGGTGTATAATGGCACATGTGTGAGTCTGCCGAGTTGCAGAGCTGCCACCAGGTTACGCCCGTTGTCACACACAACCATGCCTGGTTAGAGTTTAAGTGGCGCCAGCCAAAGATCGGTCTGCGCCGTGATGACCTGTAACAGCTCTTGGGCGGTGTGCCTCTTGTTACCTAAGCTCAGCAGTTTAAGCACCACCTGTTGGCGCTTACCCACGGCAGAGCTACCGACTGAAGGCGCCGTGCTTACAGATTGTATTTGAGAGGAGGAAGAGGAGGGGTTGGAGGAAGAGGCATAATAAGTCGGAGAAACCGTGACCGAGGTAGGCCCCGCAACCCTCGGTGTGGGCAGTACATGAGCGGCCCCAGGGTCAGACTCGGTCCCAGCCTCCACCAAGTTAACCCAATGTGTCAGGGAGATATAGTGTCCCTGCCCGCCAGCACTTGTCCACGTGTTCGTGGTTAGGTGGACCTTCTCAGTAACCGCGTTGGTCAGGGCACGGATGATGTTCTCTAACACGTGCTGGTGTAGAGCTGGGACGGCACATCAGGAAAAATAGTGGCGGCTGGGGACCAAGTACCGAGGGACAGCCACCGCCATCAGGTTGCGGAAAGCCTTAGTCTCTACCAGTCTATAGCGCAGCATCTCCAGGCTCAGCAGTTTGAAAATGTGGACGTTTAGGGCTTGTGCATGTAGGTGGGTGGAATTGTATTTGCGTTTGCGCTTGCGCTCCAATGTCTGATGTAAACACAGCTGAAAGCTGCGCTGGGAGACATTGGTGTAGGGTGTGGAGGATCGTGGAGGTGAAGGGGTGGTTGTAGGGCGGGAGGCGCACGTGCCGGGGTCCTGGGCGGGGGGTTGACTCACAAAGCCAGCATGTGACACAGGGGAAGGAGCAGTGGTGTGACCCGCAGGAGGTGAACGGCCTTGGTTCCATTGAGTCGTGTGTTTAGCACTCATATGCCTGCGCATGCTGGTAGTGGTTAGGCTGGTAGTGGTGGCTCCCCTGCTAATCCTGGTGTGGCACAGGTTGCACACCACAGTCCGTCGGTCATCCTCACTTTGTTTAAAGAACCTCCAGACTTGCGAACATCTAGGCCTCGGCATGGGAGCTTCACTCCATGAAACAGTTGCTGATCTACTTGCTCTGGCCCTGCTTCTCCCTCTGGCCATCCCACTGCCTCTTCCAACCTGTTCTGGTGCTGCACTTGCCTCCCCCTCAGAAGCACTGTCTTGACTAGGCTTACCAACCCAGCTCAGGTCAGTCACCTCATCATTCACCAGCTCTTCCTCCGATTCCTCACTCTGCTCCTCCCTCAGACTTACTGCCCTGACAACAACGTCACTGTCTGACAACCATGTCTCATAATCATCATCATCTGACACCTCTTGACACACTACTTGCACTAAGTCCACACTCTCATCACCCACAGACTGAGAAAGTTTGAAATTTTGGTCATCGGGACAGAGGAACTGCTCCGGTTGCTGCTGAGCAGTGGTTTGTGACTCTGGGAAGGGTCCTGAAAAGAGTTCCTGTGAGTATGCCGGATCTGAATCCATATTTTCCATGGGGGGGGGCCAGGCTGGGGAGAAGGAGGTAGAGCTGGAGGAGCCAGAGGTCTACTCCCTTGGCTAGCGTGGGTGGACTGCGTGGAAGACTGGGTGGTGGATAAATTACTGGACACATTATCCGCTATCCACGTCATCACCTGTTCGCACTGTTGTGGTTTCAATAGTGGTGTACCACGTGACCCTGTAAGTTGCGAGAGGAAGCTAGGGAGCGAAACTCTGCAGGGTTCCACTGCTCCCTCATCAGTAGGTACTGTGTCACCCTGCCCAGGACCACGGCCTCTGCCCCCCTACATCACTTGGACACCCACATCCTCGACCTTAGCCCTTGGGTTCAACATTTTGTGTAACCACTAAACTGTAGAATTAATATCTGAGGCCAAAAACGTATTCTCTAGACCGCGGCTAGTGTACCACACACCACACAATTTTTCACTGGACTGTATTAAATGTATCTGAGAGAAAAAACGTATTCTCTAGACTGCTGCTAGTGTACCGCACAACACAGAATTTTTCACTGGACTGTATTAAATGTATCTGAGAGAAAAAACATATTCTCTAGACTGCTGCTAGTGTACCGCACAACACAGAATTTTTCAGTGGACTGTATTAAATGCATCTGAGAGAAAAAAATGTATTCTCTAGACTGCTGCTAGGGTACTGCACACCACACAATTTTTCACTGCACTGTAGGATATACTGTATAACTGAGAGAAAAAACTTATATTTTCTAGACTCCGGATAGTGTGCAGCACACGGCAGAATTTTTCACTGCACTGTAGTATATATAACTGAGATAAAAAAACGTAGTCTTTAGACTGCGGCTATTGTACCGCAAACCACTCAATTTTTCACTGCACTGTAGGATATATAACTGAGAGAAAAAACATATATTTTCTAGTCTCCGGCTAGTGTGCAGCACACGACAGAATTTTTCACTGCACTGTAGTATATATAACTGAGAGAAAAAACGTATATTTTCTAGACTCCGGCTAGTGTGCAGCACACGACAGAATTTTGCACTGCAATGTAGTATATATAACTGAGAGAAAAAACATATATTTTCTAGACTCCGGCTAGTGTGCAGCACACAACAGAATTTTGCAATGCACTGTAGTATATATAACTGAGAGAAAAATGTATATTTTCTAGACTCCGGCTAGTGTGCAGCACACGACAGAATTTTTCACTGCACTGTAGTATATATAACTGAGAGAAAAAACGTATATTTTCTAGACTCCGGCTTGTGTACAGCACACCACACAATTTTTCACTGGACTGTAGTATATATAAGTGAGAGAAAAAACACATTTTCTAGACTGCGGCTACTGTACCGAACACCACATAATTGTTCACTGGACTGTAGTCACCGCCATGTTGTGTCAGGCTAAATTTTTGGTTGGTTCAGCTGCTATCTTAGTCTAACCAAGCCACTCTGGGGTTCACCGCCATGCTGTAAACTGCAATCTCAGTCTTAACAAGTCATCCTGGGGTTCACCCCCATGCTGTAAACTGCAATCTCAGTCAAACTTTGTAATTTAGGGGTTCACCACCAAGGTGTGCTAGACTACAATTTTAGTGGGTTCACCTGCAATCTCAGTCACAGACCCCTGTCATTCAGGGGTGCACCACCATGCTTTTTTAAACCATTTGTTTCTGAGGGTCACCTCCAGGCTCTCACCCACGATTTTTTGGAGGCTCACCACTACACTGTCGGCCAAAATTGTCTTGAGGGTCACCGGCGGCCTCTCCCCCACAACTTCAAGGAGGGTTACTACCAGGCCCTGGCACACAAACATTGTCTTGAGGGGCACTAAAAGGCTCTGCATCCACCCACGTGTGGAGACTAATAGGTGGGTGCATTGTGCGTCTTAGCCCGTCTGGAATTAGGAAAGCTGGGCACTGTGCTTGTAGGTCTTTGTGTCTGCCGTGGACAGGGTGGGTGGGTGGTGGGTGCATGTTTGCCCTTCTGGGATGGGGAGAGCTGGACACTGTGCTGGGAGAACTTTGTGTACGCTGTGGACTACTGGGTGGGTGCGGGGAGGGAGACGCTTATGCCTGCGTCGTGGGGCGGGGGATAGGACAGCAGTGCCAGCATGGGCAGTGGTGTCACCCGCAGGCGGTGATGGACCTTCGTTGCACCTAGTTGGGTGCTTTACTAACAAGTGATGGGCATGTGCCTTGCCCATCTTGGTCTGGGTCAGCACAATTGTCTTCAGGGTCACCACCAGGCTGTTGGCCAGAATTTGGCGTAATGGTACGATTACGCAGCCTCAGATGCATCCATGCATGCTGCCCCTGCTGTTTCTTGTCCATATCCGTGGTGTTTCCATCATTTTCTGAGGTTTCCAGGTTTTCACGCAACCTTCCCTGTGCAGAGCTTTGGTCCCCTGCAAAAAATGCTCGAGTCTCCCATTGACTTCAATGGGGTTCGTTATTCGAAACGAGCACCCGAGCATCCGGAAAATCTCGACTCGAATAACGAACACCCGAGCATTTTAGTGCTCGCTCATCTCTAATCAAAATATATTGGCTACGAGTGTCAGAATTTTATCATATCAGAACAAGGGATAAGTTTATATATATTTTTTGCATCTATTTTGTGCAATAAATATTTTTTTTCTGTGATGCATGTGAAGAGTACCTTGTGGTGCAGCAGGTGACCAGCAGTTGAATCCAACAAACTGTTAAAAGAGGAGAGAAAAATGGTCATGAGAAGTGTTGAGAGAACTTGTGTTTCAAGTTCGTCGTACAAGGTTTGGGTTATCTAAGAATTATGTTGTGGATTCCGCTACCATGGGCTTTAAGTTATGCTCCATGGGAGTGGAATCCATAACAGAATTCTTAGATTTCCCAAACCTGAACCTTGTACGCTGAACTTGAAAACACAAGAAGAAAGACACAAGAAGAAAACCTACACAGATTTCAGGTGTAATGGGCACCATTTTTCTGGTGCATATACTTTTAAACCTGTCAGTCAATGGAGGTTCTGCCCACGCTGCACTCACATCCCACACCTTTTTTTTTTTTAAAGTGGTGTGGATGTGGCCAAAGGGGGAAAATTTTCACATTTTAAGAGTAAAGACTTGGAAGATGGAATGAAACATCTTTTTACAGATGTCCAGGCGCTATAGCTGGCAGCAATGATAAGCAATGCTGTGTGAAGAATCTTATCCATAATAACTTTTATATCACTGCAATCATTTTATGAATGCTACTGTGTTGCTGGAATAAATGTATGGATGCTACAATTATATAGGTTAGGCCCTATTCAAATGACTGTATGGTCTCTGTACCTTTATTGTGGACCATAAACAATGGATCCACAAAACACTTGCACCAGTCGCGTGAACTCCCCATCTCAGGGTAGACCTATTGACTGTAAAATGCTCTACAATCTGCAACATATGGCAAAATATAGGACATGTTCTATCTTTTACAGTGCAGAGGCATGGAGATGAAAGCCTACAGAAGGGCTTCCTTGGGTTTCAGTTCCTGTGCCTCCTCACCGCAAAAGATAGGACATGTGCTATATTTTGCTGTATGTTGCAGAGTGCGGACCAATTCAAGTAAATGCGGATTTCACATTGCTGGTGCCTGTTTTTTTTGCGGACTTGTTGTTTGTGGTCCGCAACAGTAGTGTGAAAGAAGCCATATTCTGTGCGTCTTCTTCATGTATGTTTAGCACCCTTGAGCCAATGGCACTTTGAACAAATAATAAGAATAATAATAATACTGTGCTAACTCCGTCCTTTATCCTACATTCTCACGTTCATACATTCTTTAATAGTATACTGACCATGTTCTGCTGAATCTGCGAAAATAAGGTAGTAACACAACCTAATAGAAAGCTGTAAATATATTTTCTCACTTTCCTATGTACTTCCCATGATATAAATTATATATAAAGCTACTCTAAGAATATATGTGATTGCACACCTTGGTCTTCTTCTTGTCAGCTGTACTGTTTTCACGTCCGTGTGACAACTCTGTGTTGATAATTGGAGCATCCCACATCTTGGCTCTTATAAAATGTATATTTCCCCCAACTAAACAGATTTCCAAACCTTTATGAGACACTAGACTGCATCCATAAATAAACTGTAGCACTGTAGAAATAACGATAATAAGTTCTATCTTTCTTGACATGACGTGTAATTGGCCAACATCTTCTACGCGCGTTGTAATAAGCTCTCTCCTTAGTAAGAGCCTTGCTGTTCTCTGGACACACAGATGCACACAGTTAATTCATCACAGAGGAAGTGTCATAGTTTGACTGCTCTATTACTTGACATTTAGATGCAATGTAGCTAACGTAAGTGCCTAGAAATAACAGGATACACCGTTTTCATTTCTGCAGTCTTCGTCTCGAGTACCCAGGTTTATCATTTCAAGGTTATAACCCAATTACAGTAAGGAAATTAAATCTGGCACTTGCTTATTCTCTAGCAAACAATGGGAAGATGGGATTGGCCTCTTTTACTTTAGGTCAGAGCATATATACATATTCGAGGCTGATCTCTCTGTATGGAACCTTTAATAGGACTGCTCACATGAAGACAAGTAAATCACATAATAAAAATGCATTTACTATGTTTCCATTCCTTGCTCTATTGAAATGCATTAACTTCTCCATCGTACATTGGAGAGAAAAAGAAACATATTTTGTTACATCTAGGATCAAAAAAGATGGTGAAAAGCAGAGAATATTCTGTTTTCACAACACTTTGTATATTTTTTTTACATAAAACATTTAAGGGAAAATACAAACGTTCTGTAAAAACAAAACTGGAAAGCAAAAACATCCTAAAACACACCTGTTATTTCAGACTGTTAATGAAAACCTGTTGTGTGTGTACAAGAAATAACACTATATCGTCCCTTTTATAAAGGGGTTATGCCATGGTTAATGTAAAAAATTAAAAATCAGATATCATATAATACATGAAAATTTATTTATAACAATGCCAGAACCAGCCCTGTACTTCACATGGATACAGAAATCTCCATATTCATTGCTCCAATTGTTCTGGTACATTTATTTCAGTATGACAGCATGGGGAGGTGGTTTGTCCTGTCTGCTCAGGCTCTTTCTCTATCCCTCCATCAGTTGACTCCTCCTCTCCAGTCTTTCATAGACTTCTATTGGAAGCATGTAACCTGATCCCTCAGTAAACTGATATTCTTTCTCATTTAAAAATCAGATTTTAGCTGTGAAATAAGGGTGAATGATTATTTCAAGAGGCAGGGAGCAGGAGAAGAGTTTTTTTTATAAAAATAAAAGCATTTTTTTTCTTATAAGATATATTACAGTGTTTTGTATATTCACTTATACTACTGGTTTAGGAAAAGTGTGTTGAAAGTACAGTAACAATTTAAAGATTAGTTTAGGACAGTAATAATTTAAACCAGGGGTCCCCAAACTTTTTACACAGGGGGATAGTTCACTGTCCCTCAGACCGTTGGAGGGCCGGACTATAAAAAAATCTTTGAACAAATCCCTATACACACTGCACATATCTTATTTTAAAGTAAAAAAAACAAACATTGTGCCCCCATCAGACCTCAGATCAGCCCACTGTGCCCCCATCAGACCTCAGATCAGCCCACTGTGCCCCCATCAGACCTCAGATCAGCCCACTGTGCCCCCATCAGACCTCAGATCAGCCCATTGGGCCCCCATCAGACCTCAGATCAGCCCACTATGCCCCCATCAGACCTCAGATCAGCCCACTGTGCCCCATCAGACCTCAGATCAGCCCAGTGTCCCCATCAGACCTCAGATCAGCCCATTGTGCCCCCATCAGACCTCAGATCAGCCCACTATGCCCCCATCAGACCTCAGATCAGCCCATTGTGCCCCATCAGACCTCAGATCAGCCCATTGTGCCCCCATCAGCCCTCAGATCAGAAAATACACTTTTTAAAATTTATTTTAAATGTCATAAATTAAAGGGGTTGGCCACTTTGTTAGCACTTATTAAAACTCTAAAGAAAGCAGGCAGACAATAAACTTCCTCATATATCTTATGCAGCAGATCTGCCTGGTTCCCTTGCTATTGGAAGCCATGCCCCCTCAGTGCTGCTCTCATAGCTCCCTGCCTCGTCCATGCCTGCACGTGCACTAGTCCATGGAAGGAGTGTGTTGCTCCTGGGTCCTAAAGGCACCCTGCTTGTGGCAGAGAAGTTTCCTTCTGCTGTGACTGCAGTCCTGACTATACAGGGCTGAAGGGGCTTAGCAGAGAAACTTGTTGGAAGCTGAAATAAAGAAACTTTGCAAGAGGAAGAGAGACTGAGGAGAATCTGTGATGTACCTCACTGACTGCAGTGATGTAGCAGAGCCAGAAAGGTGCTGTGGACAACAAAGTGTGAGCAATCCTAGTGTCTGTCCTGTCTATGACCACTCTGCAATGTGATCTTATCACAGACATGTTTATTCCAGCCAGACCAACAGGTCAGGAGCTTTAACCCCTTCTGAGCTGTCAGTATGGCTGAGGTCAATGATATCAGCAGCAGTCACTGATGTCATCTGTAAATATGTGCCCTCTCCTTCCTGCACACTGTATATAGTGATATATGATGCCCCCAATACAGTGATATGTGATCACCACTTTATACTGTATATAGTAATGTGTGACCCCCTGTATACAGTAATAGTTGACACCCAGGGGCGGACTGGGAACTTAAAGTGGCCCTGGAAAAAATACTAAAAGTGGTCCCATTTTGTAGTTGGGTCCAAATTAATTGAATGCAGGGCCAGCAATACCATATTGTGGCACATTATACCGTCCCAATACAGCCAAATACCACAGTCCATCACAAATACTGCCAGCAGCACAAAGTACATCTCCAAAAACTTCTGCTGGGTGACCATAAGAAAGGCTTGGGCGGCCCCCTGGGCAGTGGCCCACAGGGAAATTTCCCTGTAAGGTCTATGGCCAATCCACCCCTGTTGACACCACCACCATACACTGTATATACTGATGTGTGACCCCCCACCACTGCATACAGAGATCTGTGAACCCCTGTACAGTGACCCCTTTATACTGTATATACAGATGTGTGAACTCCTGTACATTATATATAGTGATGTGTGACCCCCTGTACACTGTATATAGTGATGTGTGACCCACTGTACATGATATATAGTGATGTGTGACCCCCTGTACATTATATATAGTGATGTGTGACCCCCTGTACATTATATATAGTGATGTGTGACCCCCTGTACATTATATATAGTGACTTATGACCCTCCTGTACGTTATATATAGCTATTTGACTACACTCATTTTCCCTTTTTTCCCAGATGAAGGGTAGTCATATATTCATAGATGATTGATGGGCTGTTAGTTGGGAGCAGGTCGTATGATGATAGACAGGAGGCTCCTCTGTATGTCAGCAGATCGATTTGTGCAGTCCGTGCACCTAAACAGAAATCTATGACAGCTCAGAGCTGCCATAGATTTCTAGCTTCATTTGAGTCAGAAAACTGGTGAAAATGAACATAAATTTGTTGGGGTGACTGGTCACGCCCTGTCTCTGCCATTGTCACGCCCTTTAAAAAAAAAAAAAAGCGCAGTTAAAAATTTGCAAACACATAGAGGGAGATTTATTAACCCTTTCACCCCCGGAGGTTTTTTCGGTTCTGCATTTTCGTTTTGCGCTCCCTGCCTTCAAACAGCCATAACTGTTTTATTTTTCTGTTGACATAGCTGTATGAGGGCTTGTTTTTTGCGGGGCAAGTTGTACTTTCCAACGCCACCATTTAATATTGCATATGGTGTAGTGGGAAGCGGGAAAAAAATTCCAAATGGGGTGAAATTGCAAGAAAACCGCTATTCCGCTACAGTTCTACGGGTTTCTTATTTACAGCGTTCGATGTGCATTAAAACTGACCGGTTACTTTCATTCTACTGGTCAGTACGAATCCGGAAATACCTAATATGTATAGTTTTTCCTGCGTTTAGATGGTGATAAAATAATTAGAAAGTTGCCCTTTTTTTTTTTTCCTTGTCATATCTTGACCCCTATAACTTTTTGGTATTCATGTGTACAGAGCTGTATGGGGGCTCATTTTTTGCGGGGCGGTCTGAAGTTTTTATTGATACCATTCTGGGGTGTGTATGACTTTTTGATCACTTTTTATTTAATTTTTTTTTAGAAAAAAAAAGCGACAAAAAACGGCGAATCGCCATTTGGACGCTTTTTTCCGCCACACAGTTCGCCGTATTGAAATTGTTTTTTTATTTTTTAAAAGTACGGGCGTTTTCGGTCACGGTGATACCCATGATGTCTATATTTATTGTTATTTAGGTATTTATTTTTTACTTATACGGAAAGGGGGGTGATTTGAACTTTTATATCTTTTTTATTTTTTATATATTTTTTAACATTTTTTTTTATTTTTTTGTGATTATTTTAAAGCTCAAATGAGCTGATCTATTGTGTTTTGTTTTTTTTCTTTATGAGCAATCATGGATTTACTAGATGCAGTTAAATCCATGAATTGCTCATTTCTTATCCTGGCCTGCCATCTAGTGGCCAGAATAAGAATTGCAGTTTGAAAACTGTAATCCTCACCAGCGAGGATTACAGTTTTCATATGGTATACAGACACCCCGATTGGCCAATCGGGGCGTCTGTACACCACCCGGAAGCGTAGGCTTCCGGGTTCAGACGCATCCTGATGCCATGATCACGTGTGATCACGGCATCAGAAGGCCCTGGAAGTCGCCGCCGACAGAGGTAAGAAGCGGCAAGTCTCTGCTGTTAGAAACAGCAGAGACTTGCCGGCCATGACTCCCGCCGCACCCGCGAGCGGGCGTCATGTCCCCGCACCGCCCGAGCGCCGTACATGTACGGCGCTGGTCGTGAAGGGGTTAAAACTGCTGTAAAGGAAAACTGGCTTAGTTGCCCATAGCAACCAATCAGATTCCACCTCATTTTCCAAAGAAGCTTTAAAAAATGAAAGGTGGAATCTATGCTATGGGCAACCATGCCAGTTTTCCTTTACACCAGTTTCGATAAATCTGTCCCATAGTTTGCAACTTTTTAACACCACTTTTTAGGAACAAGGAAAATGATAACTCTCCCCCCCCCCCCTCATTCTGTTTTGGCTTACATCCAATGGCACAACTAGAAATGACTGGGCCCCACAGCAAATTTATGAAAAGGGTAACACCCCCCCCCCCCCTTTCCCACTTTGTTGGGACTGGGGCGTTCTTTCTATTGCAATGTCTGTACAACAGTTATTCACTGATAACTGGGTTATTGATATTATCTAAGGGGCTCTTGTCTCTATGGGAACACAGGTGGGCGGGGAGGTCATGTGACTGCTTCTCTAGACATGCTTGCTGCAGTGCATGCTGGGATTTTTACTTTCACTTTGCAGCTGCTCCTCCCACACAGCCTGTCTGAGGGAGCTCCTCCAGAGAAGTGTGTCATGGTGAACAGGTTAGATAAATGACGTACAGCCAGTACATGTCACCTGAGAAATACTTCATAGTGTTGGCTATTGTCTGGGGGAATTTTGGATTTTTGATACTTAGGGTGGCCAACCCTAATATTTTTAATATACTTTATATTTTATGTTTTGCTTACAAAATAGAAACATGACGGAAAGCAGTAGATTTGTGGCTGTACACAGGTGGTAATGTTGAGGTATATGGACCTGATGTAATGTATTCTATCATCTGCAAATCCTGAGTTTCCCACGTCTCCTGAATGACGTGGACATAACGTCCCGATTGATGTGACAAGACAAGAGCAATGTACCTTTATACTTTTATATTTTGTAGCCTTTTATAAAGCTTGCGTAATATATAAATATATTGTAAGAAAGGCATGGTTTGGGAGAACACATATCTGCCACTGAAATGGTTAAATGCTGTGTGGTAAGCCTTGGGTGTGTCTCTGGGAACCAAAAGGTTAACTCAGACACAGCATAAGCAGGATTGATAGCCTGTGTTGTCTGTGATAGCCATAGCTAACACAGTCAGACTGTAAAGTAAGTACTGGGCCTGCTTATACTGGAGTGAGTGAGGTTGGCAGTGGGACGCTCACTCCACCCGGGGCTCCAGTCCTGGGCTTCTAATAGCCCCACAGCTGAGGATCACATGGGCTCATTAGGGCCTAATAAAAAGCCCAGAGTAGTACTAAGCGGTGTGGCCATATACCTGGAGAAGCTGACTACTGAAGGTATTGTTTGTGCCACCCAGTACCTGTGTTTTGTGCCCGTGGGGCTGGTAGCCAGTCCCACGTATAGTCAGGGGATTGTGTGTATTATGTATTGGCTCAGCCGAGCAGGGTTTTGTTTATTTTGTGCCTAGAAGTTAAGGCTACGTTTCTGTTTTTTGAAAGTGTGAAATAAAACACTGTATTTGGACTGTCACCTGTCTGTGTCCCTGCTTCCTGCACAGCTACCTAGTGTCGACCAGAGCAAACCTCCCACAATTATATATATATATATATATATATATATATATATATATATATATATATATATATTTTGGCTGATGCAACAAGTCCAAGATGGCGCCTGTTCCCTGAGCCGCACCTAGACAAGTCACACCTTCGGGATAGTGATGCAGGACGGTATAGAACTTCTCTCCAATTAGAAGTCTACACAAGTACATGAATGATGCATATGTAGTTTTCTATTTGCATGCTTACGCCCTTTTCCTGTGAAGATAGGGCATGGAGCGCAGGGTACCTAGTGGAGGCCCAGACATGACCAAGCTAGGGGGGCAGAGCAGGCCGCAGGGCTACATAGGGTTAACAAAGTGTGGGGTCAGTGCTAGGTCAGCGAAGTGAATGGTAGGTGAGGCGGGAAAGTAGAAGGAAGAGTGGGGGTGGCCAGTGGGAGGAGGAGTGGAGAAGTGAGGTGGGAGACAGGACACTCACCGACCAGGCAGCAGATGCAGGACCCGGACCAGCGCGAGTCGGCCATGGACGAAGATCTCCTGCTGCAAGGCCTTAGGCGATTGATCGCTTCGAGAGGGCCCGACTGGCTTCAGCAGCAGCTGGGAGGTAATGGCGGGGCCCCTTCATTGCCTCCTTCTCCACGCCGATCTAGAACGCGGCGCTGCGGTCCCCCGCGGCTCCTCAGACCCTCTCGATCCCCCAAACGGTCGCGCCGCGCTAGGACCCCCGTTCGGGACCCCCCGGCTCCCGCTGCAGGACGCACTCACTGCCCTGTCGGCGGGTCCAGCCGGGGGAATCCGGTTGCGCAGCGTGGCCGGGAGAGGAGAGTGCAGTGCTCCAGGCGTGCTGCAGCTGCGCCTCCTCTCTCCCCATCCCCATCCAGGACCGGTGCGGCCTCCCCACTTACACATCCGGACGGTGGGGCGGCCCGGCGTAGAGGACCAAGACGGACGGGCTGCAAGGGAGCTAGGACAGCTCCCACTGGATCCACAGCCATGAATGGAGCCCTGCCTGGGGCAGAAGAGATGCGGGAGACGGCCTCCGGGTTAACCCCTAGCCTGCTGCACAGTCCGGAGGGAGCTGCTTCCACCACCCAAAGAAGACCCAGAGAGCCTTCCCACGCTCCTCCTGTTTACACCTCAAGGCCCAGCACTCCCCTGGGGGTGCCTCTGTGCGGCACTGATGCGGCCCTGGTGGCTGCGGTGCAGCGGGACGCCGGCCCCCAGGTTTCCAGCGGCGACAGCGAAGACGAAGAATCTGCGGTGACCCCGATTCTTGGACCCGGCCCGACGGCTGATCCGGTACACGCCCCGAGTCAGTCTGGTAGGTCACAACTCCACATTTAAAGCCGGAAGTGAGGGAGAAAATATGGAGGGATGAATACGTTGAAATTTTCTCCCTCTTGCCCCTTGAGAAATTTAATTTGGACCGGGTTAAGCTCACGGAATCAAAAAAGGAGGAGGAGGATAGGAGACGGTACCGTTTGATTCTGCGGACTTTTGCGAATTGGCTTCAGGCATTCGCCATTCTAGCCAGCACCATAGAGGAAAAAGCCCCTCAAAATTGTACCCCCCTTTTCTGTTATCTGGACACCATTGGGGAGGCTTATAGGGTGTATGGAGGCACAGCTTGGCTCCGATATGACGAGCAGTTCCGTCAACGCAAAGCTGTGCGTCCTTCCATCCATTGGGATCACAAAGACATCAGTCTTTGGATGCGTTTGATGGTGGCAGCTAGGATGCCGTCGCAGCCGTTTCGCTCCGGGGGCGTGGACAGTCCGGCCTCCACGGCCTCTCAGCGACCCAGATGCTGCTGGCAGTTCAACGAGGGGCAGTGCCGGTTCCCAGGTACCTGCCGTTTTAAACATGAGTGCTCCCAATGTGGGGGAGCTCATAGCCTGCCAAAGTGCCGCCGGAGACCAAAAAATAGACAATCAGATGCTGGGCACAAAAGGGACGAAGCCGGTGAGGGTAGAGGTGATGCTTCCGCATCTCGCCAGGTACCCCGATAGGCGGGCGGCTGAGTTTTTAGCGGAGGGCTTCACGCATGGTTTTAAAATACCATTTTCTCCGGAGGCCCCCATTTTCCGGCCTCGGAATTTAAAATCAGCCCAGTTACACCCCCAGGTGGTTGCAGAAAAAGTAGCAAAGGAAGTGGATTTGGGGAGAATGGCTGGCCCATTTGCCGCCCCCCCCTCTGTCTCACCTTCGAGTCTCCCCATTAGGGGTCGTCCCCAAAAAAGAGCCCAACAAATACAGGCTTATACATCATCTTTCTCATCCTCGTGGTTTTTCTGTTAACGATGGGATAGATGAGGAGCTATGCTCAGTGTCATATGTCTCATTCGATAGGGCCGTGGACTGGGTCCGCCGCCTTGGGCGGGGGGCCCTTATGGCCAAGACCGATATTGAGGCTGCCTTCCGGCTGCTACCGGTACATCCCTCTTGCTTTCACCTTCTGGGTTGCGCATGGGATGGAGCATTTTACGTGGATCGGTGTTTACCGATGGGGTGCTCCATTTCATGTGCATACTTTGAGACCTTTGCCACCTTCCTGGAGTGGGTAGTTAGGGAAGAGTCCCAGACCTTGTCCATACTGCACTACCTGGATGATTTTCTTTGCGTTGGCCCCCCGCAGTCTCCGGTTTGTGCGGTCCTGCTGGCTACTTTGGAGCAGGTAGCGCTCGCAGTTTTGGTGTCCCACTAGCCCCGGAGAAGACTGAAGGCCCTGCCACGGTTATCAGATTCCTTGGCATTGAGATTGACTTGAGGGCCATGGAATGCAGGTTACCGATGGACAAACTGGGGGATCTCCAGGTTTCCATCGGGTCATTGATGGGTTTGCGCAAGGTTCGCCTCCACCAGCTTCAGTCACTGCTGGAGAAGTTGAACTTCGCCTGCAGAATTATTCCCATGGGGCGTATATTCTGCAGCCACATGGCCATGGCCACGGCTGGGATACGGTGCCCCTGCTCATTTTGTGCGCTTGACGAGGGAGCATAAAGCGGATCTAGTGGTCTGGAATTCCTTTTTGTCCTGTTACAATGGCAAATCGGTGTGGCAGGAGGCTTGGCAGGATAATGAGGAATTATCGCTGTATACGGACGCAGCCGGCGGCTGTGGTCTCGGGGCCTACTTTCAGGGCCGGTGGATGTTTGGGGAGTGGCCTGACTCTTGGCGGGCGGCAGATCTGCTGCTGAACATGACGCTGTTAGAGCTCTTTCCCATTGTGGCGGTATGGGGGGAGTTTTTTCAGAACAAACGGCTCCGATTTCACTGCGATAATTTGTCAGTGGTGCATGCCATCAATAGCTTGTCATTGTCGTCTCCCCCAGTGGTTTGTTTGTTACATCACCTGGTGCTGTCTTGTCTGTCCCTGAATGTGTGGCTGTCTGCTCGCCATGTTCCGGGGATACATAACTCACTCGCTAATGCGATTTCTCGTCTACAGTGGGACAGGTTCTGCAGGTTGGCGCCGGAGGCGGAGCAACAAGGGACCCCATGCCCCCAGCATCTATGGGCCCTGGCGTTCGAACAGCCATGAAGTTAATTGGTCGGTCTCTTAGTGCAGGTACCTGGAGGGCTTACCGTAAGGTATGGGCTTATTGGGTTGGGTTTTGCAGGGATCATGCTCATAACATGGCCGGTCCACCTCCTATCTGTTGTTACAGTGGTTGGGAATTTTGTCTCAGAGGGGGGTCTCTAGGACTGCCATCAAAAAAATCAGTAACAACCCTTGCCTTTTGGTTTAAATTTTTTGGATGGCCAGATGTTACTAAGCAATTTTTAGTTAAACAAGCTTTGCGAGGGGTTGACAGAGCTGGTCAGCAGTTCAGGGTCGGGGCACGACGGCCTGCAACTAGATCATGTGCACTGCAATGTGGACTCCCTACAGTGTTTCCTCCCGTGGTCTAAAACGGATCAGGTGGGAAAAGGATTTCATATTACTCTGTTGCTGGTGCCAGGGTCTCCTACTTGCCCGGTACGGAATATCTTGGATTACTTAGCGATGAGACCTCGGGGGGTTTCTTCTCCATTGTTGGTTCATGCCAATGGACGGTCTCTGTCCCGTTTCCAGTTTCAGGCAGTTTTTAAAAAATTACTGGGAGTGCTGGGCCTTTCCAGTCGGGACTATACGCCTCACTCTTTCCGAATCGGTGTGGCTACTGAGGCCTTAGTGGCGGGCCTTCCGGAGAGAGTGGTGATGCAGATTGGCAGATGGCGGTCAAGGCGTTTTCGTCTTTACGTCCGTCCATGTTGTGATTCAAGGTGGTGTGATGTAACGGGGGGCCTGTGCAGGGATGGCACACCCCTCCACTTGTGGTTCAATGGTGGCTCATGGCAGAATTCTCCAAAGGGCTAGGTCCCGGAGATAGTGGTGAAACGGCAGTAACCCTGACATATTTGTCCGCTCCCGAGTTGGCACGTTGCTGCTGGGAGACGGCCTTATGGTACTGCTATACTTGCACCCTGCTCCACCTATCTAAGGTGATGTTAAGTTATGCTAAGTTATGTTAACATATGTTAATTTATATAGATACGGTTATTTAAATGTCAGACGCCATGCGTCTTTGCACCTTATATGTCATTAATAAATGGCTGTTTGTGGCCGCTTATTCCACTGTCAATGGTCTGGTCTCTAATAATTTGGGTAAAGGGTGTGGGGTGTTTGAGGCCAGAAATCCCTCAGCTATGCAATGGTCATGTATAAATGTATGTGTGTAAATAAAGGAAGTTCAGAGGCTACAGAAGCAGGCGGGGAGAGCATGAGCTGAGAACTCGATACTGAACATTGTGTCTGTCTCCTGTTCTTCATTTCTGTGCACACATGCTAATGATAATTTGGAGTGACTGACTAAACCCCGAGAGGACTGCTTGAGTCCCCCTTAACAGTTCGCGCCCGAATAGGGACCCTCGAAAGGAGCGCCAGGACTCAGAGTCCCACCTTCGACCGACACCACGGGAACCACTCCCTCCCAAAGGAGGCCTGATCACCCTCACTGACCACGGTAAGTTACATATACACTGTATGTGATAATTTGCCTGTGGTTCGAGGGGGTAGTGGTAACCTTGGGTTTAGGTTTTGTGGGACCTGAGTGAAACGTCATGTGACCAGACGCCTGGTGGTCTCCGCCGAGGGTTCCGGAATCTATAGCCCCTCAGATATCTATAAAAGGTCACGTGGGGATTCAGTCAGATCACAATAGGGACCCAGACTGACAGCGGAATCTGTGGGAACACGGTAGAGTAGGGATAAATAATTATATAGGTGACGCGACTAGCACGTACCGGGGGCAGGCCGAAGGGCTGTCTGGGTCCACGGGACCGGTTAGTTAGTTAGAAGTTAGTGCGCTGAGTGGTGATTGTCAAGCCCATTGTTGCAACTCCCCCATGGGGGAAGAAGTGTAAGTGTAGGCTAAGCCGTTCAAGTCGGTAAGTTGGGGAATCGAGAGTGACTTTCCCCTCCTTCCGTGGCTGTAGAGGACAATAGACTCAGGTCAGTGCGGCCGAACTGATAAGGCACTGTTAAGATGTTTAAAGTGTTCAAGAAAAGGCACAGTCTCCAGACTGGTGCTCAGAATGCTGTTAGTCTGGTACAGACTCGTGAAGGGAAAAAGTACGTGAAAGATGCCAAGAAGTTGTTTAAACTTGCTGAAATGCCCTCAGAGGGAAGATTGTAGTCGAGTATGTGGAAACGAGTCCTAGATACTTGTAAGGGAACGTTAGAAGATGAAGGTTTGTTAGAATCTGCAAAAGCGTTTTACAGGACAGCAGTTAGTCTGAAAAAGGAAAGGACTGATGGAAGATAGTGATTCCAAAGCCTGGTTGCGAACTGCCAAAGAATTGTCTAAAGAAGGTTGGGAGGAATGTGAAGAGATAGGGGAGAATGGGAAATGTTTCTTTATGTTTGTCTATTCTGTCTGTTCTATGTTGAATGTCATGTTTGTTACATGTTATGTCTGTTTGGACCAGAAATCTGACCTTGTGTGTTGGCAGAAAACTGACCAGAAAAGGAAGGTCACACAGCCAAGTTTACTGTGAGCGAAATCTGCTCTACTGATGTTATGATGAGGCCAAATTAAGGATTAAGTTGAGCACTCACAGGGAAGTGTTTGCTCTGGCATTAGGCCAAAAAGGAGTGAGCACTGGACATTCAGCCTTGAATTTACAACATTATATTCTAAGATATTATAAAAAAACAATGTGAGCATCAGCGGAAAATTATTAAATATAAGAAATTAGTCTGGGCAGAAACATATAATGAAAAGACAAATGATTACTTTTACATGCCGCCAGCACAGCCCCTAAGATGGCGCAGGAGGACCCTGCCGGGCTCCAGCAGACACATCCCCCACCATATCACTAGCCCCCTCAGTCTCCCTCTTCAGATGGGTGGACCTGTGAAGTACGTCAGTGCCAAAACCACGCCTGCGGCTCACCTCCTTGTATCCAGTTATCACACAAGATGGCACGCCCTACGTTCCAATGCCCATCTTGGCAGCCATCTTAACTTAGGGAACTTCCCTTCCAGGTGGCAATCTTAACTGAGGGAACGTCAGTCCCTGCCCAGCGGCCATCTTAGTTACTGGTATTCTCCGTGACAAGGCTACAAGTGGGAAGCAAAGTACATAGATGCAAGTAGCACCACAAAGAGTACTCAACTTAGTAAATGAAGGATATGCACATACCTATAATTAGTTATTATTGTTTAATTAGATGAAATGACTTAACCTTTATGTTTTTTCTGTTACTAGGATTAAGTCAGCACTTGGAGGCAACTTCATCTCGATTCCTAACAGGTTGTTGTGATGATGCAGGTGTTCAGGACTCCAGGTCAAGGGGAACCGGGTGAAGATGTTAGGTTAGGTCCTGCATTTGATACAAGGTCAAGTGAAGTACTTGATCCTGGGTGTTCTGCCCATGCTAGAATCAAAAAAGGAAGGGATTGTGACGGAAATGGTCTTACCTGTGGTAAACTGTAGCTTGACATAAGATGCCGCACAAGTAGTAAGGTAGAAAGACTGTAGACAGGCAGTGAAGAACATCAGCAAGCTAATTGAAGCTGTAGAGATGCACCCCGATGGTAAACTGAATCCAGGGTAGTGAGAAAGGAAAAAAAAAACATGTAGGGAAAATAAAGGGTGCCTGAAAGATAACGAGCTCACAGGAGTCCAATTGTGAGTATCTTATGGAAAGTGTAGAGAGACAGAGAAAGTGTCAAGTATTATTATGAATGTTATCACGGTAATGTTAACCCCTTCAACCCGAGGCCATTTTTTGCAAATCTGACATGTGTCACTTTATGTGGTAATAACTTTGGAACGCTTTTACTTATCCAGGCCATTCTGAGATGTTTTCTCGTCACATATTGTGCTTCACGACAGTAGTAAATTTGTGGCAAAATATTTTATTTTTATTTATTAAAAAAAACTAAATTTACCAAAAATTTGGAAAAATTTGCAAATTTCCAAATTTCAATTTCTCAATTTTCAAAATAAATAGTAATACCTCCAAAAATAGTTATTATTTTACATTCCCCATATGTCTACTTTATGTTGGCATCATTTTATAAATGTCATTTTACTTTTTTAGGACGTTAGAGGGCTTAGAAGTTTAGAAGCCATTTTTCAATTTTTCACCAAATTTTCCAAAACCATTTTTTTAAGCACTAATTCAGATATAAAGTGATTTTGAGGGGCTTACATAATGAAACCCACCCATAAATGACCCCATTTTAGAAACTACACCCCTCAAATTATAAAAAACTGCTTTTACAAACTTTGTTAACCCTTCAGGTGTTCCACAAGAATTAAAGGAAAATGGAGGTGAAATTTAAAAATTTCACTTTTTTGGTAGATCATTCATGTTAATAATTTTTTTCTTGCAACACAGCAAGGGTTAACAGCAAACTAAACCTCAATATACATTGCTCTGATTCTGCAGTTTACAGAAATACCCCATATGTGGTGGTAAACGTCTCTATGGGTTTGTGGCAGTGGTCAGAAGGAAAGGAGTGCCATATGGATTTTAGAGGCAGATTTTGCTAGAATGGTTTTTAGGCACCATTTTGTAATTGAGAGACCCTGATGTACCCCTACAGTGGAAATCCTCATAAAATGATCCCATTTTGAAAACTACACCCTTCAAAGAATATATTAAGGGGGGTACTGGCCACTTTGACCCCTTTTATGGAATTTATGGAATTTGGAAACACTTGGCTGTGAAAATAAAAAGTTTCATTTCTTCCAATAAAATGTTGCTTTAGCCCCAAATTTTTAATTTTCACAAGGGGTAAGAGGAAATAAGCACCCCGTAATTTGTTACCCATTTTCTCCTGAATGCGGCAACACCCCATATGTGGTGGTAAACTGCTGTGCGGGCACATGGCAGGACCCAGAACGGAAGGAGCACCATATAGATTTTGCAGAACAGCTTTTGATGGATTGGTTTGCGGGAGCCATTGATTTTTATTTTTTTGAGTCATTGTCTTATGTGGGGGCTCATTTTTTGCAGGATGAGGTGATGTTTTTATTGGTACCATTTTGGGGTACATAACACTTTTTTATTGCTTGGTATTACACTTTTTGTAAGTCAAGGTGAAAAAAAAATAGCTGTTTTGGCATAGTTTTTTTTTTTTAAATTTTTTACAGCATTCACCTGAGGGGGCAAATCATGTGATATTTTTATAGAGCAGGTTTATACGAACGCGGGGATACCCAATATGGCTACCATTTTTATTATTGTTAAGTTTTACACATGTATTTTAGAACAGAATTAAATCTTGTTTATGTGCTGCCATTTTCAGAGAGCCATATTTTTTTAATTTTTTTGGGCGATTCTCTTAGGTAGGGTATAAATTTTTGCGGGACAAGATGACGGTTTGATTGGTACCATTTTGGGTTAAATGCGCCTTTTTGATCGCCTGCTATTACACTTTTTGTGATGCAAGAGGGAAAAAAATTGTTGTTTTCGCATAGTTTTTTAAAAAAATTTTTTTGCAGCATTCACCTGGGGGGCCATATCATGTAATATTTTTATAGAGCAGGTTGTTACGGACGTGGTGATACCCAATATGTCTAACTTTTTTATTTTAGGAAAGTTTTACACAATAGATTTATTTTTGAACAGAATAAAATCTTTTTTTTGTGTTGCCATTTTCTAAGAGCCATATATATACATTTTTTTGGGCGATTGTCTCAGGTAGGGTATCATTTTTTGCGGGATGAGATGATGATTTTTTTAGTACCATTTTGGGGTAAATATGCCTTTTTGATCGCGTAGTATTACACTTTTTGTGGGTGAAAGTGACCAAAAAATGGCTGTTTTGGCACGGTTTTTATTTTTTATTTTTTACTGTGTTCACCTGGCGGGATGGATCATGTGATATTTATATAGAGCCGGTCGATATGGATGCGGTGATACCTAATATGCATACTTTTTATTTTTTTTTTATTTTTTTTAACAATTTTATTTACTTTTTTGGGGGGAAAATGGCATTATTTTTTTTTACTTGAAACTTTTATTATTATTATTATTATTATTATTATTTTTTTAACTTTATTTTTTAACTTTTTTTTCACCTTTTTACACTTTTTTTTTTTAACTTTTGGGGGTTCTGATCCCCTTCACAATGCATTACAATACTTTGTATTGTAATGCATTGGCTGTAAGTATATTACTCACAGTAATACATTTACAGCCTGCTTCCTGTGCGATCCAGGGGGCTGGATCGCACAGGCTCGCAGGGATGGCAGCCACGATGCCTAAGGAAGGCATCGGGCTGCCATCCAAGCCATCGGGTCCCCGTTACAGCAGCGCGGGGACCCGATGGCCCCCGCTCGGCATCCTGAACATGCGGCACACCTCATGTGCCGCGGTCAGCG
>ONZH01020893.1:0-35959 GCA_900303285.1 Rhinella marina | reverse complement strand
GTCACACTGCAAACAGTACATTATTCACACTAGTCCACTAATCACACTGCAACCAGGGCATCATCTATGCTAGCCCACTAATCACACTGCAACCAGTACATCATCAACGGTAGCTCACTGATCACACTGCAACCAGTGCATCATCTACGCTAGTCCACGGGCCACACTGCAACCAGTGCATCATTTACGCTAGTCCTATGGTCACACTGCAACCAGGGCATCATCTACGCTAGTCTTATGGTCACACTATAAGCAGTGCATCATCTACACTAGTCCACGGGTCACACAGCAAACAGTACATCATCTCAGCTAGTCCACGGGTCACACAGCAAACAGTGCATCATCTACACTGGCCCACGGGTCACACTGCAACCAATGCATCATCTACGCTAGTCCACAGGTCACACTGCAACCAGTGCATTATCTACGCTAGTCCACGGGTCACACTGCAACCAGTTCATCATCTACGCTAGTCCACAGGTCACACTGCAACCAGTGCATCATCAACGCAGGCCCACTGTTCACACTGCAACCAGTACATCATCTACGCTAGTCCACAGGTCACACTGCAACCAGTGCATCATCAACGCAGGCCCACTGTTCATACTGCAACCATTAAATCATCTACGCTAGTCCACAGGTCACACTGCAACCAGGGCATCATCTACGCTAGTCCACGGGTCACACTGCAACCAGTGCATCATCTAAACTAGTCCACGGATCACACTGCAACCAGTACATCATCTCAGCTAGTCCACTGGTCACACTGCAACCAGTGCATCATCTACACTAATTCACGGGTCACACTGTAACCAGTGCATCATAGTAACATAGTAACATAGTAACATAGTTTGCAAGGCCGAAAAAAGACATCTGTCCATCCAGTTCGGCCTGTTTTCCTACAAGTTGATCCAGGGGAAGGCAAAAAAAACCCTGTGAGGTAGAAGCCAATTTTCCTCACTTTAGGGGGAAAATTCCTTCCCGACTCCAATCAGGCAATCAGAATAACTCCCTGGATCAACGACCCCTCTCTAGTAACTATAACCTGTAATATTATTACCTCCAGAAATACATCCAGGCCCTTCTTGAAGTCTCTTATAGTGAACTTACCATCACCACCTCCTCAGGGAGAGAGTTCCATAGTCTCACTGCTCTTACAGTAAAGAGTCCATAGTCTCACTGCTCTTACAGTAAAGAGTCCATAGTCTCACTGCTCTTACCGTAAAGAGTTCCATAGTCTCACTGCTCTTACAGTAAAGAGTTCCATAGTCTCACTGCTCTTACAGTAAAGAGTTCCATAGTCTCACTGCTCTTATCGTAAAGAATCCTCTTTTATGTTTGTGCACAAACCTTCTTTCCTCCAGACGCAGAGGATGTCCCCTCGTCACAGTCACAGTCCTCGGGATAAATAGATGATGGGAGAGATCTCTGTACTGACCCCTGATATATTTATACATAGTTATTACATCTCCCCTCAGTCGTCCTTTTTCTAAAGTGAATAACCCTAATTTTGATAATCTTTCTGGGTACTGTAGTCCACCCATTCCAGTTATTGCTTTAGTTGCCCTCCTCTGAACCCTCTCCAGCTCTGCTATGTCTGCCTTGTTCACAGGAGCCCAGAACTGTACACAGTACTCCATGTGTGGTCTGACTAGTGATGTGTAAAGTGGCAGGACTATGTTCTCATCACCACCATCTATGCCTCTTTTGATGCAACCCATTATCTTATTGGCCTTGGCAGCAGCTGTCTGACACTGGTTTCTGCAGCTTAGTTTGCTGTTCACTAAAATTCCTAGGTCCTTTTCCATGTCAGAGTTACCCAATGCTTTACCATTTAGTATGTACTGGTGACTTGCATTATTCCTTCCCATATGCATAACCTTACATTTGTCAGTGTTAAACCTCATCTGCCACTTTTCTGCCCAAGCCTCCAGTCTATCCAGATCCTGCTGTAGCAGTGTACTGTCCTCTGTAGTATATATACAGTACACTGTCCTCTGTAGTATATATATAGTACACTGTCCTCTGTAGTATATATACAGTATACTGTCCTCTGTAGTATATATACAGTATACTGTCCTCTGTAGTATATATACAGTATACTGTCCTCCTCTGTGTTAATTACTTTACACAGTTTAGTGTCATCTGCAAAAATTGATATTTTACTGTGCAAGCCTTCTACAAGATCATTAATAAATATATTGAAGAGAATAGGACCCAATACAGACCCCTGTGGTACCCCACTAGTGACAGTGACCCCTCCAGTACTGACCCCTGTGGCACCCCACTAGTGACAGTAACCCCTCCAGTACTGACCCCTGTGGTACCCCACTAGTGACAGTGACCCCTCCAGTACTGACCCCTGTGGTACCCCACTAGTGACAGTGACCCAATCTGAGTATGTACCGTTAATAACCACCCTCTGTTTTCTATCACTGAGCCAGTTACTTACCCACATACAGACATTTTCTCCCAGGCCAAGCATTCTCATTTTATATACTAACCTTTTATGTGGTACAGTGTCAAATGCTTTGGAGAAGTCCAGATATACGACATCCATTGAGTCCCCGCGGTCCAGTCTAGAACTTACCTCCTCATAGAAACTGATTAAATTGGTTTGACATGACCGATCCCTCATGAAGCCATGCTGATATGGAGTTATTTGCTTATTTTCATTGAGGTACTCCAAGATAGCATCTCTCAGAAAACCTTCAAACAGTTTACCCACTACAGATGTTAAACTTACCGGCCTATAGTTTCCGGGCTCTGTTTTTGGACCCTTTTTGAATATTGGCACCACATTTGCTATGCGCCAATCCTGTGGAACACTCCCTGTCAGTATAGAGTCCTTAAATATCAGAAATAAGGGTCTGTCAATTACATTACTTAATTCTCTTAGGATACGGGGGTGTATGCCATCTGGTCCTGGTGATTTGTCTATTTTAATATTTTTAAGACGTTGCTGCACCTCTTCCTAGGTCAGAGAGGACACTTTTAAAGGGGAATTTACTTTTATACTCTGCATTTCATCTGACAGTTTATTTTCCTCAGTGAATACAGTGGAGAAAAAGTTATTTAGTACGCTAGTCGACTGGTCACACTGCAACATCTACGCTAGCTCACTGATCATACTGCAAACAGTACATTATTCACACTAGTCCACTAATCACACTGCAACCAGTGCATCATCTATGCTAGCCCACTAATCACACTGCAACCAGTACATCATCAACGGTAGCTCACTGATCACACTGCAAACAGTACATTATTCACACTAGTCCACTAATCACACTGCAACCAGTGCATCATCTACGCTAGTCCACTAATCACACTACAACCAGTGCATCATCTACTCTACTCCACGGGCCACACTGCAACCAGTGCATCATTTACGCTAGTCCTATGGTCACACTGCAACCAGGGCATCATCTACGCTAGTCTTATGGTCACACTATAACCAGTGCATCATCTGCGCTAGTCCACGGGTCACACAGCAAACAGTACATCATCTCAGCTAGTCCACGGGTCACACAGCAAACAGTGCATTATCTACACTGGCCCACGGGTCACACTGCAACCAATGCATCATCTACGCTAGTCCACTGGTCACACTGCAACCAATGCATCATCTACGCTAGTCCACTCATCACACTGCAACCAGTACATCATCTACGCTAGCTCACTGATCACACTGCAACTAGTGCATTATCCACGCTAGTCCACGGGTCACACTGCAACCAGTACATCATCTACGCTAGTCCACAGGTCACACTACAACCAGTGCATCATCTATGTTGGCCCACTGATCACACTGCAACCAGTGCATCATCTATGCTAGTCCTATGGTCACACTGCAACCAGTACATATTATACGCTAGCTCACTGATCACACTGCAACCAGTGCATCATCTACACTAGTCCATGGATCACACTGCAAGCAGTACATCATCTACGCTAGTCCACTAATCACACTGCAACCAATGCATCATCTACGCTAGTCCACGGGTCACACTGCAGCCAGTGCATTATCTACGCTAGTCCACTAATCACACTATAACCAGTGCGTGATCTACGCTAGTCCACGGGTCACACTGCAACCAGTGCATCATCTACGCTGGCCCACTGATCACACTGCAACCAGTGCATCATCTAAGCTAGTCCACTGATCACACTGCAGCCAGTGCATCATCTACACTGTCCCACGGGTCACACTGCAACCAGTGCATCATCTACACTAGCTCACTGATCAGACTGCAACCAGTGAATCATCTACGCTAGTCCACTAATCACACTGCAACAAGTGCATCATCTACGCTAGTCCATAGGTCACACTGCAACCATTGCATGATCTATGCTAGTCCACGGGTCACACAGCAACCAGTGCATCATCTACGCTACCTCACTGATCACACTGCAACCAGTGCATCATCTACGGTAGCTCACTGATCACACTGCAACTAGTGCGTCATCTACACTAGTCCTATGGTCACACTGCAACCAGTACATCATCTACGCTAGTCCACTGATCACACTGCAACCAATGCATCATCTACACTAGTCCACTGATCACATAGCAACCAGTGCATCATTTACGCTAGTGCTATGGTCACACTGCAACCAGTGCATCATCTACACTAGTCCACGGGTCACACTGCAACCAGTGCATCATCTACGCTAGTCCACGGGTCACACTGCAACCAGTGCATCATCTACGCTAGTCCTATGGTCACACTGCAACAAGTGCATTATCTACGCTAGCTCACTGATCACACTGCAACCAGTGCATCATCTACGCTAGTCCTATGGTCACACTGCAACAAGTGTATTATCTACGCTAGCTCACTGATCACACTGCAACCAGTGCATCATCTACGCTAGTCTTATGGTCACACTGCAACAAGTGCATTATCTACGCTAGTCCACGGGTCACACAGCAACCAGGGCATCATCTACGCTAGTCCACAGGTCACACTGCAACCAGTAAATCATCTACGCTAGTCCACTGATCACACTGCAACCAGTAAATCATCTATGCTAGTCCTATGGTCACACTGCAACCAGTACATCATCTATGCTAGTCCACTGATCACACTGCAACCAGTAAATCATCTACGCTAGTCCACTGATCACACTGCAACCAGTACATCATCTACGCTAGTCCACTGATCACATAGCAACCAGGGCATCATCTACGCTAGTCCTATGGTCACACTGCAACCAGTACATCATCTATGCTAGTCCACTGATCACACTGCAACCAGTACATCATCTATGCTAGTCCTATGGTCACACTGCAACCAGTACATCATCTATGCTAGTCCACTGATCACACTGCAACCAGTGCATCACTCAAGTGCATCATACTGCAAGCAGAGTATCGCCTAAAGTTTTCCCACTGCTATCACTGCAACCAGTGAATCACCTAAAGTAGACCACTAGTTTAAAACACAAAACCCCAAAACTGTGTAACATAACATGGAAAAACACACCACATGTGACCTAACTCAGCACAAAGTGATACAATGTAAGAATACAGCACTATGTAATAAGAACACAATATGATACAATGTAACAACACCATTTGGTAAAGCACACATGATATGATACACTGTACTGTCACATAAGACAATTTCACCCATATTATAGGAAAAGCCACTTCCTACCAGAAGCCACCACCGGAGGAACATCTGGATGTGATGCCTGACGTCTGGTACTATTCTGGTGGCTGATTTATATTACAGGCCTTTCCTGAGAAAAGTGTGAGAAAGGTCCGTCACGTCAGAAACGTCTATGAAACTGCGTGGAATTCCACAATGTCAAGGACACAGCAATACATTTTGCTTGCATTTGAATCATTTTGATGGCGTAGAGCAGGGATCAGCTACCTTCAGCACTCCAGCTGCTGTGAAACTACAAGTCCCAGCATGCACATGTTTGGCTGTTCTTTTAACTCCCATGGAAGTGAATGAAGCATTCTGGAAGTTGTAGTTTCGGAAAAAATGGGGTTGCTGATCCCTGGCGTAGAGTTTTCCTGTAGTGCTGATCGTCCACATGTGACACAATATGGAGTACACAGAGTATTACGTGACACGTACCACATCTCTGGTGTTGGCAGACACGGACCTTCATCTGCAGGACACGTCTTGGGTGTACATGTTCTCATGAGCCTCTTATCTCTGTAGTTCTGTGGCTGAACAGCTGAAGAGAGGGGAAACTGTCCAGGCTGAAGCTTTTGACAGCGTCACCATCTATTTCAGTGATATTGTGGGGTTCACCTCAATGTCTGCAGAGAGCACACCCATGCAGGTAACCCCAACGTACATCACGTGACTGTTCCATCTGTACATACATGTAAGTATTTCTTATCAGCCCGCTTGTGTTTCCTCAGGTGGTCACCTTACTGAATGACCTGTACACGTGTTTCGATGCTATAATAGACAACTTTGATGTCTACAAGGTAAGACTATGGCTGATGGACTCTTCTGAAGGGGATGTGCTCCCCACTTTAAGATAATCATTATTCCTAGGCCCCATCCAAGCTTCTGCCAGCAGTACAGATACAGACCCCACCCCAATACCCTCAGGTGGCAGTGGTGGTCTTGTCCCAGAGCCCTCACTGTTTCTGTAGGTACAGTTCTCCATTTTGGCCCATATTCATATTGTCCAGCCTTTTCTGTCTGCTTTCATAAAGGACTATCTCCACAGGTGGAGACCATCGGTGACGCATACATGGTGGTTTCAGGGTTACCAGTACGGAATGGGAAGTTGCATGCACGAGAAATTGCACGTATGTCACTGGCCCTCCTGGACACTGTGAAAACCTTCAAGATCCGGCACAGACCGAACACACAGCTCCATTTGCGAATAGGAATCCATACAGGTATTCAGACATGGTGTGACTTCTAATCTGCTCTTTATTGGGCTGATCCATGGAACGTGATTGTGAATACTTGACGTGCACATTGTAGTCCATGGATCTGCTGGTCCTCACAGGTGCTATCTGCCTGTATCCATGTGTATGGCATCAGCCATTCTACCCAGGTAAGCCGCGCAGGTTGTGCCCACTTCTCCTGTGAGAGCCTGTTTTCTACTGGTTCTCCTTCATCCCTTATGTGATGAATCCATCATATTGTTAATTGGAGACCCCAGGCCTGATGTGCGGGCTGCAAGACTAGTGTGTCCAGGAACTCTGACTATTCCATGCCCACAAAAGACCCGATGACCATTTATCCTCTGCTTGGCACCATTTTCTGTGTCATCTATCTTGCTCCTGGTTTTCCTTTTCAGTGGCATTTCTTACTGCTGTGAGGATCATGAACACAAAAGTTGTCTCTGGAAATGAGAAAACCGATTCAGCGATTTGAATTTTGCAGATATGCAAGTTGATCTGTTTAACCCTAACCCTAATAGGCTTACCTCACATGACATCAAGACTAAACCCAGGCCCATTAATTTCAATGGCTCTATGCATATCACCGTCTTTCTGAAGGACCGGTCCATTCAAGTCAATGGGTCAGTGAAAAAACTGATGCACACGGACTGCATCTGTTTACAGTCTGTTTTCCACTGATGGTTTCTAGATGCAGGTGACAACAAGTACAATCCGGACGGAAAAACTGAAGCACTGAACACAACTGCAGGCAAAACTGATTTAGCTTGCCTGCAAAATCATCCTTCACCGAGCAAACTCTGCCATGTATCACTCGTGTGAATGATTTCTGGACAAATCACGCTTCTTTTCAGTAAATTTAGCACGAGACTTAGTGCTCCATCTTGATCCAGCTGCTTTCTCTGACAGATCTGTTTGTGACCTCCATACTGAGTAAAAACCTTTTATGATATCAGTATAAGATACCTGGCTCATATAGGACAGATAGTGTCCCCTACCTGCCCTCCTCATGTTAAAGAAGGTGCTCCATAAATCAACACTAGTTCATCTGCTGTGCCATAAATACTTAATCTATTAATCCCATTATATACAGGTGGTCTAATATATAGTCACGTTTATCTATTTCACCTGTTACACCATTCACACTTAATCTATTCTTTTATACATAGACTTACTGTGCATCAGACTCATTGTCAACAGGCGGTCTAATATATAGGAGCATTTATCTAGTTCATCTGCTGCGCCATTAATACTTAATCTGTTCTGTTAGACATAGACTTACTGTGCATCAGACTCATTGTCAACAGGTGGTCTAGTATATAGTCATGTTTATCTAGTTCACCTGCCACACCATTAATACTTAATCTGTTCTGTTATACAAAGACTTACTGTGCATCGGACTCTGATTCATTTACTGTCCACTATGGCCAGGGGACTCAAAAAGAATGAGCAGTGGCAAAAATGTTGCTGTAGCTGGCACAAGTAGCAGCAGAAGAAGGGTTGGTGGTAGCAGCTGCCACAGCAACAGGCCAGGGTTGCCACTGTCATGCAGCAGTCGTGTTTTGACCACTCATCATCTCAGGTGATAACAGATACACACAGCCAGGAATCAGTTCCTCTGACACCACACTTAGTTGACATGGCCCAGGAACAACCTCGTGCCCTCACCTGTCCTGCAACCGCCTTTTTCTCTTTCTGTTCTTTCTGCTCAGGAAGTATTGCCGCTGTCTCTGCTCCGCTTTTCAGCGAGGACAAGCTTAGTGAGAATAGTCTGGAGCTACAGGCCAGCACAGACTTGGAGAAAAGGTCCACTGCGTCCTCCCTTAGGTGTGCCAACTAGCAATTATGATTAGGCTTGAGCCAATCGTGCTTTCGGATCATAGATCTGAAGTTGATTTGTTCAAAAACTTCTTCTGAAATCCTGTTTCTGTACAGCATTAAAATTTATTGGCTCTGTGGAGCAAAACTTCGTCTTGCCCGAAGTTGCGCGAGGCTTCGGTGAATGCCTTCAATATTCCTATCTGATTATTGAAAAACATTTTAAAATAGGAATCCAAAGTTGGGGCCGGTACCGAGATACCAGACAGTACCAAACCCAACTTCGGTGAATGACTTCGGATTCCTATTTTTAAATGTTTTTAAAGAAGCAGATATGAATACTGAAGTCATTCACCGAAGTTGGGTTTGGTACTGTCTGGTACCTCGGTACCGGACCCAACTTCGGATTCCTATTTTTAAAACTTCCGCCAAGACTATTTTTTCCTCCACGAAGCCAATACATTTTCATGCTGTATTGAAAAAGCATATCAAATAAAATTTTTGAACGAATTGACTTGCGATTAGTGAGGGTGACAAGTGACAGACATTACTGGATGATGATGTAGCTGCTCGCACTTGGGAGTGAAAAGGGGGCATCATCATCATCAGGGGGTGAGGGTGGCAGCAAGCCTGTGAGACAGCAGAAGGGTGGCAGTTTGCCGATGAGTCAGCAGGGTGGAAGCAGTGGGAGATCTGGAGCCAAAAAACAAGCCAGGGCTACACCGTCTGCTACTTGTGACCCTACCTGTCAGGAAACAACGGTGAAGGGGTTCATAAAGGCAATGGCAGGCAGTCAGCACAGAGTTGTGGGGGTAAAATGCCATACTCAGCAGTGTGGGAATTTTTTATCAAGTCGCTGGAGGACGTTAGCGTGGCAGTATGCAGGATATGTGGGCAGAAGGTGAAGCTCGGTCAGGGTGCTAATGTTGACACTACGGCCCTGCATCAACACATGGTGCATCACCATAAAGCCTTGGAAAACTGTGATGCTAATGTGGTACATCCTGACGGAGCAACTGGCATCTCCCAGCGGCCCACACAACTTCTCCTGCAGACAGGGCTCGGCAACATCAGCAAAAGAAAGCTGATTTTCCTTTTCTTCGTCTATAGCTCCTGATGCTCTTATCAAGGCAATTGCAAATGGACGACAGTATGTGTGCACTTATCCAGTGGAGCAGAAGCTGAACATGCTCCTGGCCAAGTTGTTGGTACCACAGTTCTTCCTTTTCCATGTGGTTGACCCTGCCTGTTTCAAACAACTGATGGCTTGTGCAGAGCCAAGGTGGAGAGTCCTAAGCCGTCATTACTTACCTAACTTACTTAAGGCTGCACATGTACCAGCCCTTCACACGTACATAAAGCAGAAGGTGGGCCAGACCTTGAGCCGGTCAGTCTCTGGTACAGTTCATGCCAGCACTGACATGTGGACTTGTAACTATGGCTAAGAACAATATATGTCCTTTACAGCCCACTGGATAAATGCGGTTCCTGCCCTGGCACACCAGCAAATTGGCCAGTTGATGGAAATGCCCCCTCCACGTTGTAATCATTGGATTTCTGCGCCAATGTCCTCCTCTGCCTCCTCTTCCTTCACCTTGTCCTCAGCCTCCACTGTAGGCACAGTTCAGAGTGATCCTCTAGCATATCACCTATGCGAAGCACCGCGTTTTCACAAGGTTGTGCACTTTGTCAGTCTGGGGGAATGGAGTCACACTGGGAGAGGAACTGCTCTATGTCATCAACCAAATCGAATCCTGGCTGTCTCCTCACTTAATGAAGATTGGAACCATAGTCACTGATAACTGGAAACATTGTGTCCACATTGTTTCCACCTGTTGAAACAACACTCTCCACATGTTGGACCACCTATATGAGCAGAGGAAGGTCAAAAATTATTTCTTGATGATGCAGGCGGACAGGAGCACTCCCCTGTGTAACATTAGCCAGTGGCAACTCTTGCATGACACCTGCCGTTTGCTCAGTCCCTTTGAGGAGGCCACATTATTTTTAAGACGCCAAGACTACAGGATGAACAACGTAATTTCACTGCTTTATGTCCTGGAACAGATGCTGCTACATCACACAGCCACCTAAGCCCTGGGGCTGAACTGGAAGAGGAAAAGATGAAGGAGGACAGAAAATCCCAGGAATTTTATACACAACTAGGTGGTTTATCTGCCCAAGTGACAGAAGAGAAGCAGGAGGAGCTAGAGGATGATGACAAACATGAGTCATATGACTCCAACACACCATGGCAGTATTCAGTGGAGATGGAGGCAGGGAGTCCCTCCAAGTCGCTTGTGCAAATGGTCAGATGTATGTTGAGTTACTTGCATAGTGAGAGCCGCATTATCACTATGCGGCAGAGGGATGACTACTGGCTTGCCATCATGTTAGACCCTCGTTATCGGGCCAAAATGGGGGCCTTTTTTACACTTGCTAAGAGGGACAATAAAGTGAGCTACTATCGAGACATCCTTTGTAGTTGGTTGGTTGCTGCCTATGTGTGCCATCACCCATCCTTACGAAGGTCTGACTGGGGTCCATCTGCGATCACGCTCCATTGCCATGACTGCTCGGGGGGGGGGGGGACAGCACCAGAAACATAAGTCTGGAGTCTCTGATGAGCACTTTTCTTCACCCGCCTAGTGAAGAAACCACCTTCCAGCAACAGCAGCAAGACATGAAGCAGAACCTGAACAAGCAGGTTGTGGCATATTTAGACTGCAGGTAATGTTGAGAAACTAACCTTCATAAAGATGAATCAGGCATGGATCAGCCAAGATTTCCACACACCATGTTGTTTGAGCATCCATAAGGCCTTTGTCACATGGTCAGTATTTTGCATCAGGGTTTGGAAGCCAAAAGCAGGAGTGGGTCCAAAACATAGAAGACATGCAAATATTTCCATTGCGTCATCTCTGCTTTGGATCCACTATTTTTTGCCTTACCAATAAATCAAAAGCTAACCAAATACTGACGGTTTAAAGGTGGATGCTCAAACTACAGGATACGTTTTTTTCAGCTGTTCATCTGGCAGATCAGAAGAATGGAAAAATAACACAGCCTTACTGATGACACTTTCTCCACTGTCATGGGGCCGCTACTTGAATATTTGGCCACTGCATGGTTAGTCCACACCGATAAATTAGAGCTGATGCTAACATTGATCTGTAAGGCTGAATTCATACTTAGTAACATGCTTCTGTTATTTGGTCAGTTATTTCCATCATTTATGCTTCATTCACACGTCCATATGTGTGCACATCCTGGAAAACGGTCAGTTTTTTGCGGATCCGTTGTTTCGCAAAAAACTCAGTTTTTCCAGGACATCCGTTCCGTCTTTCCGTAAAAAACGGAAAGGATGTATCCATATGTCATCCGTTTTTTTTTGTGGATCCGCAAAAAACGGAAGGATGAATAACATCTATTTTTTTTCACCCCTCCTGGAATAGAATCCGCAAATACGGATGACATGCGGATGCCTTTCCGCATGTCTTCCGCATTTTTTGCGGATCCATAGACTTTCATTGTGCTTCGGACCGCAATTCGGGAGAAAAGTAGGACAGGAGGATTTCTGTTTGCGGATCCGCAAAACGGAACGGAACAGATTAACAGATGCGGACAACATACGGTGCAATGTCCGCAGATTATCAGGACCCATTGAAATGAATGGATCCACAAAATATCCGCAAAAACCGTCCGCAATTGCGGAACGGATGCGGATAGATTGCGGATGTTTTAAACGGACATGTGAATGGGGCCTTATTGTAAGTCAAATTCAGGAGCCAAGATTAGGTATCATGAATAGATCTGTATCTGTTCTGTGGGCTTGAACTGCACCTACTTTGGGCTGACAATAACTGACCAAATAAGTGAAGTGTTAACTGAGCCTAATAGTGACACACAGTCATTCTACAGCTAACAGAAAAGATTCAAATGCATGTGTTTGCACTGCCACAATTATTGATTTAAAGAACCCTTTTTCTCTCCACTACTTTATTGACGCTACTTTTTGCTTTACTGAAGGATGCTGTATGCTTGTTTTTTAGTTAAGCTAGGATTGCTCATGGCCTGTACAATGTGCAAGTCCATATATGTAACCAGCCTGTCATACTGACATTCACTACCAGAATAAACTAGCTATGCATGCTGCTGCACTGCACAGTGATGTACACCAGGATACATTCTACTTGACAAATGAATTAGAGCCAAAGGAAAATTTGGTGAAAAATCTGGTGAAACGACCAGCTTAAATTTTTGAAAACTTCGCTCATCTCTACTTGTAATCTGGCAGCGAACGATCTATCTACATATCTGCTAGTGTGGTATCAGTGGGTATTCCCAGTGTAGATATGCTCCCCCTCTATTCTTGTAATAATTTAGCAAAGTAGTCTCAGCTGCTTCTGCAGCTGATGTAAAACTACAATACCCAGCATGCCTTGCCTTCCACAGGTTGCAGAACACTGCCTGTGTCTCCAGTCTCACACCAATGTGGCTGTGCAAGATGGAATTTCAGAGAGGAAATACAGCTAGCTGAGGAGACCGATACGATTAAGCTTCATTCATACGTCTGTGTCCAATTCCGTGAAAAGTTGGTCAGTGATGCCTCCGTGAAGATGTCCGTGGCGGATCTGTGTGGTCCACGTTTCATTGACACTGCAGCTGATAATTTTCAAAGCATCTCTTCCTAATGATACGTGAAACACAGATGACATCTGTGGTTTTCACGGACCCATAGACTATAATGGGGGTGATGGAGAATATAGAAGATGCTTCCATGCTAAAACCATGTACCATGGTAAAACACTGATGTGTGAATACACACATTAAAATGAACGGGTATGTGTGCTGTTCGTGGAGAACACGTACATGGAACACTGACGCGTGAATGAGGCTTTACACGCAACAACCTCCTCCACAGTATGGGGAGGAGCGATCGTTATGCCATGGCTCGTCCCCATACTGACTACTGCTCAATGAATATCATACTGCTAGATCATCGCTAATGAGAGTTACTACCAACAATCATCTGGCAGACAATTTAATACAGCCCTTACCAGAGAGATCTCTACAGAGCTCAGGCGGAGGCTCTAGGATCAATGGCTCCTAGTCTATCATCCCTGGGCAAATCCTTCTGCAGCTTCCATTAAGGCAAAAAAATGTTGTTTTTTTTTCAGTTTTGGTGGCATTGGAGCAGAGACGTAAAGAGTTACGAAGCCGTACATACCCTTTTAAAAACCTCACTATAGAAGAAGGGAGCAAATATTCACAGGCGTTATTTAGTCTCTCCAGTGAATAATGGGCATGACATATACAGATTATTTCAGGTCCATCAGAGTCCAACTACCCCAGCAATGGGCAAATGACATTAGCTTGAAAAGTTCTGCCCTGGAATAGCCCCAGATGCGTTCATGTGAATGAGTACTAAATGTACAGGGAGATCCAGAACTCTGGCAGTCAGGGTGGACTCCAGCTCTGAAGAGGTTAATCCACTTTTTTTCTGATAAACAAAGACAAGAGCAGAAGAAAACTTTGCCTAAAAAGGAGAGAAGATCCCAGGCTGAGGCTTTGAAAATATGTGAAGATTCATCAAAGACTGGAGGGGAGACGGAGGCGGCATGGTCCTGAGGACCCCGCTCCTGCCAAGACAAAAACATTCTACCGAGGCAGATAAGGAGGGATGACAGGGACCCCTGTGGACAAAGGGGAGGGGGTCCTAGTGAAACATTACAAATCGTGTCAGTAGCCATCCGGGGTCTTCAGTCTAAGCCCCCTTGCACACCACCGTATTTTTGTCTGCATCTGCTGACCCACAAAAAATAAACTCACTTCACCTCTTCCTTTTCTTGTCTATTTTGTGGGCTAGTATAGGCATTTCTAACATAGGGTGTGACATGATAAAATTTTGGAACACACCAGCTAGTATGCTTTTGCAGAGTCACGTTTTGTGGACCACAGAATGGATATGGTCATGTGCTTAAGGCTGATCCGAGAGGACATTACCAGCTGTGGGTCTACAGTAGAGTAGCGCCAAGTTCGTCAACTACTATGGGTCTATAGCCTGGCAGCTCCACGTTCTTCTGGGGTCTATTGTCTGGCAGCTCCAAGTTGTTTAGGTAGCTGTGGGTCTAGAGCCTGGCAGCTCCAAGTTCTTCGGATAGCTGTGCGTCTACATTCTGGCAGCTCCAAGTTCTTCAGGTAGCTGTGGGTCCAGAGCCTGGAAGCTCCAAGTTCTTCAGGTAGCTGTGGGTCTAGAGCCTGGCAGCTCCAAGTTCTTCAGGTAGCTGTGGGTCTAGAGCCTGGAAGCTCCAAGTTCTTCGGGTAGCTGTGGGTCTAGAGCCTGGCAGCTCCAAGTTCTTCAGGTAGCTGTGGGTCTAGAGCCTGGAAGCTCCAAGTTCTTCGGGTAGCTGTGGGTCTAGAGCCTGGCAGCTCCAAGTTCTTCAGGTAGCTGTGGGTCTAGAGCCTGGAAGCTCCAAGTTCTTCGGGTAGCTGTGGGTCTAGAGCCTGGAAGCTCCAAGTTCTTCGGGTATCTGTGGGTCTTAGAGCCTGGCAGCTCCAAGTTCTTCGGGTAGCTGTGGGTCTTGAGCCTGGCAGCTCCAAGGTCTTCAGGTAGCTGTGGGTCTAGAGCCTGGAAGCTCCAAGTTCTTCGGGTAGCTGTGGGTCCAGAGCCTGGCAGCTCCAAGTTCTTCGGGTAGCTGTGGGTCTAGAGCCTGGAAGCTCCAAGTTCTTCAGGTAGCTGTGGGTCCAGAGCCTGGAAGCTCCAAGTTCTTCAGGTAGCTGTGGGTCTAGAGCCTGGAAGCTCCAAGTTCTTCGGGTAGCTGTGGGTCTAGAGCCTGGCAGCTCCAAGTTCTTCAGGTAGCTGTGGGTCTAGAGCCTGGAAGCTCCAAGTTCTTCGGGTAGCTGTGGGTCTAGAGCCTGGCAGCTCCAAGTTCTTCAGGTAGCTGTGGGTCTAGAGCCTGGAAGCTCCAAGTTCTTCGGGTAGCTGTGGGTCTAGAGCCTGGAAGCTCCAAGTTCTTCGGGTATCTGTGGGTCTTAGAGCCTGGCAGCTCCAAGTTCTTCAGGTAGCTGTGGGTCTTGAGCCTGGCAGCTCCAAGGTCTTCAGGTAGCTGTGGGTCTAGAGCCTGGAAGCTCCAAGTTCTTCGGGTAGCTGTGGGTCCAGAGCCTGGCAGCTCCAAGTTCTTCGGGTAGCTGTGGGTCTAGAGCCTGGAAGCTCCAAGTTCTTCAGGTAGCTGTGGGTCCAGAGCCTGGAAGCTCCAAGTTCTTCAGGTAGCTGTGGGTCTAGAGCCTGGAAGCTCCAAGTTCTTCAGGTAGCTGTGGGTCTAGAGCCTGGAAGCTCCAAGTTCTTCAGGTAGCTGTGGGTCTAGAGCCTGGAAGCTCCAAGTTCTTCGGGTAGCTGTGGGTCTAGAGCCTGGAAGCTCCAAGTTCTTCAGGTAGCTGTAGGTCTAGAGCCTGGAAGCTCTAAGTTCTTCGGGTAGCTGTGGGTCTTGAGCCTGGCAGCTCCAAGGTCTTCAGGTAGCTGTGCTGTACTTTTTCAATGGCTTTCATACTAATGAGTTGATCCCGTACAGAGGGCAATTGATATGTCACCAGTTCTTCAATAATACACACTGCAGAAAACAATCCTTATTATATTCAGCAGCCATTTGTCACTATTTATATAAGAGGCATATTGTTCCTGTTTGTTTAGGTCCAGTCTGCGCAGGTGTGGTTGGACTCAAGATGCCACGCTACTGTCTATTTGGTGACACGGTGAACACAGCGTCCCGGATGGAGTCTAATGGGGAAGGTGAGCATCATCTGATTTAGCCATCACAAGGTAATGTTGAGCTCATTAGAATCCTTGTAAAAATGCTAAGAGGTAATAAGTAATAAACTACTCACAAAAAGTTAAAGGATATTTGGTTTTTGGGTGAAATTTATGGAAAATGTAAAAAGTTCCTGGTCCAGTGATATTATATCACGAAAGTAGGGTATTTAAGTAGAAAACATGCAGTGGCAAAAGCCAACACCAGTGGTGGGTATACCCCCACAAAAAATGTCAGTGTCTCTCAAAAACTTGTCTTGTGGCCATCAATTTTAGATTGAACCATGTCTCCTGTTCACAAATTGACTTATTCTCTGCTGGGGCATGGCATCCCACTCTTCTTGAATGGTGGCCCCCAGGTCATTGAGGTTCCTGGGTACAGTGTTACGAGCCTCTACATGACGACTCAGCTGATCCCATAGGTTTTCAATGGGATTCAGGTCTGGAGAAAGTGCAGGCCACTCCATTTGAGGTCCAGCAGTCTCCAGCAGCCGTTCCCTAATGATGCGACCTCAATGGGCTGGGGCATGAAGATGAAATTAGGCTTGTGTTGTTCATGCAGAGGCACAATGACTGGATTAATGATGTTCTTCAAGTACAGTAGCATGGGCTTGTCACTGGACAATTCACAAAGTGTAGAGCAGCATTGACTAGACACACCTGCCCACACTGTAACCACCCACCACCACCAAAGGCTCAACTGGTGACCACAGTGGCTGATGCAGAGCACTCTCTTTGATGTCTCCAACATCATTGGCTGCCATTTTTTCTGCTCAGAGTCAATTGACTTTCATCAGTGAACAGCACTGAGGTCACTGGTCCCTCGTCCAGTGTAGATGATCCCTGACCCATACAAGACAATGATGCCTGTGCCTGGTGGTGTGGTCAGTTACAATTGCAGGTCGTCTAGCACGCAGACCACTCTAATATAAACAGTTTCAAATGGTCTGACATGACACTTTGATGCCACTCAACTCCAGGCACATTTAAGGGAGAGGCACCCATCATCTGGTTCCACAGGGCATTGTTCACAATGAAATGGTCATCAGTGTGGGAGTGGCCAAAGGACGTCCACTTCTCTGCCTTTCTGTGACTCTTCCAGTCTCTGTATCTCTGATACAACCTGCTGATGACACTCTGTGACACTCTAAGCTAAGTGGCCACATCCATCTGAGAACATCCTGCTTGAAGCCTCGCAATGGTGACCTAGTGTTAATCAATTGTTAGGTTTCGCCTTGATCTCATGATGTGAATAATTGAACAACATGATGAGGAGAACTGTGTAAATACCAATTCTAATTGAAGCAGGAACTTTATTGGTCGATTCAAGGATCAAACGCCTGGTGTGAATTTTGCTGTTATGCTCCTTGTTAGAGAACAGCAAGTTGTTCATAAAGTCCTGAAACACTGACAAGTGCAGTTGGACAAGTGCATTCAGAAGGTTAGAGAAGCCAAATATCCTGAACTTTTTGTGAGTAGTGTATGTAACAATCCAAACTAACACATTTCATGCCAGTAATACACTTAAGTACATCAAGGAAAGCATGAAGTGGTCACCACTACAACACTGACAAGGTGCGGGCAAACCCCAATAGACTGGTTTGAGCTGGGTCATAGCTCCGTCTCTAGGAAAGTATAGTGTGGTCTCCTGAGAACATGAATATCATAGAACATACTCGCTTTCAGGTGCTAACCAAATCTAGGAATGTACAATCGCTTGGTGCTGGGTGGGCGACATCCCCTGGAATTGTATAAAATCAGCATCAGGAGGTAATCCAGCAGTATCTTGTGCAAATAGTTGATCCTGCTACTGAAACTGCTTGGCTTTTATAGCTATAGGTTCCACAAAACCTCCAGATGATGTTACAGAAAGGTCCATAGTGCCAGGAGTTAGTTACGCCATGTCCTTTACTACCCATCCAGAATGATCGCATTTCTTCTCTTCTTCAGCACTTAAGATCCACATTTCTTCAACCACCAAAGAAGTCTTAGATGAATTTGGCTGCTTTCAACTGGAACTTCGGGGAGATATTGAAATGAAGGTAATAAAACCTATGAAAAGTCCAGAGAAGAACATGTGGAAGAATAATAGGAGCCATCATGTAGTTGACCACACAATGTTGGGTCTTATCCTCCCTTCTACATTATCTCAGTGGATGTTCATTTTCTCTACTAATGTCAGAGCTGCACGACAACCAGTCATCTGTCTCCGCTGACATGATATGAGACACTGAGGGGCAGATACGGTAACACATAGCTTCTCTCCTTCCCTCTCACAACACAGACACTGAGGGGCAGAGACTGTAACACATAGCTCCTCTTCTTCCCTCTCACATAACCAGTCTCACATGGATACTGTAACACGTAGCTCTTCTTCCCTCTCAAAGCACCAGTCTCACACAGACACTGAGGAGCAGAGACTGTAACATGTAGCTCCTCTCCTTCCCTCTCACAGCACCAGTCTCACATAGACACTGAGGGGCAGAAACTGTAACACGTAGCTCCTCTCCTTCCCTCTCACAGCACCAGTCTCACATGGACACTGAGGGGCAGAGACTGTAACAAGTAGCTCCTCTCCTTCCCTCTCACAGCACCAGTCTCACATAGACACTGAGGAGCAGAGACTATAACATGTAGCTCCTCTCCTTCCCTCTCACAGCACCAGTCTCACACAGACACTGAGGAGCAGAGACTGTAACATGTAGCTCTTCTCCTTCCCTCTCACAGCACCAGTCTCACACAGACACTGAGGAGCAGAGACTGTAACATGTAGCTCCTCTCCTTCCCTCTCACAGCACCAGTCTCACATAGACACTGAGGGGCAGAGACTGTAACATGTAGCTCCTCTCCTTCCCTCTCACAGCACCAGTCTCACATAGACACTGAGGGGCAGAAACTGTAACACGTAGCTCCTCTCCTTCCCTCTCACAGCACCAGTCTCACATGGACACTGAGGGGCAGAGACTGTAACACGTAGCTCCTCTCCTTCCCTCTCACAGCACCAGTCTCACATAGACACTGAGGAGCAGAGACTGTAACATGTAGCTCCTCTCCTTCCCTCTCACAGCACCAGTCTCACACGGAAACTGAGGGGCAGAGATTATAAACACGTAGCTCTTCTCCTTCCCTCTCACAGCACCAGTCTCACACAGACACTGAGGGGCAGAGACTGTAACACGTAACTCCTCTCCTTCCCTCTCACAGCACCAGTCTCACACGGAAACTGAGGGGCAGAGATTATAACACGTAGCTCTTCTCCTTCCCTCTCACAGCACCAGTCTCACATAGACACTGAGGAGCAGAGACTGTAACATGTAGCTCCTCTCTTTCCCTCTCACAGCACCAGTCTCACATAGACACTGAGGGCAGAGACTGTAACATGTAGCTCCTCTCCTTCCCTCTCACAGCACCAGTCTCACACGGAAACTGAGGGGCAGAGATTATAACACGTAGCTCTTCTCCTTCCCTCTCACAGCACCAGTCTCACATAGACACTGAGGAGCAGAGACTGTAACATGTAGCTCCTCTCTTTCCCTCTCACAGCACCAGTCTCACATAGACACTGAGGGGCAGAGACTGTAACATGTAGCTCCTCTTCTTCCCTCTCAAAGCACCAGTCTCACACGGAAACTGAGGGGCAGAGACTGTAACACGTAGCTCCTCTCCTTGTCTCTCACAGCACCAGTCTCACATAGACACTGAGGGGCAGAGACTGTAACATGTAGCTCCTCTCCTTCCCTCTCACAGCACCAGTCACAAGACACTGTAATGCGTAGCTCCTCTCCTTCCCTCTCACAGCACCAGTCTCACATAGACACTGAGGGGCAGAGACTGTAACACGTAGCTCCTCTTCTTCCCTCTCAAAGCACCAGTCTCACACAGACACTGAGGAGCAGAGACTGTAACACGTAGCTCCTCTCCTTCCCTCTCACAGCACCAGTCTCACACAGACACTGAGGGGCAGAGACTGTAACATGTAGCTCCTCTCCTTCCCTCTCACAGCACCAGTCTCACATAGACACTGAGGGCAGAGACTGAAACACGTAGCTCCTCTCCTTCCCTCTCACAGCACCAGTCTCACATAGACACTGAGGGGCAGAGACTGAAACACGTAGCTCCTCTCCTTCCCTCTCACAGCACCAGTCTCACATAGACACTGAGGGGCAGAGACTGAAACACGTAGCTCCTCTCCTTCCCTCTCACAGCACCAGTCTCACACAGACACTGAGGGGCAGAGATTATAACACGTAGCTCTTCTCCTTCCCTCTCACAGCACCAGTCTCACATAGACACTGAGGAGCAGAGACTGTAACATGTAGCTCCTCTCTTTCCCTCTCACAGCACCAGTCTCACATAGACACTGAGGGGCAGAGACTGTAACATGTAGCTCCTCTTCTTCCCTCTCAAAGCACAGTCTCACATAGACACTGAGGGGCAGAGACTGTAACACGTAGCTCCTCTCCTTTCCTCTCACAGCACCAGTCTCACACAGACACTGAGGGGCAGAGATTATAACACGTAGTCCTCTTCTTCCCTCTCAAAGCACCAGTCTCACATAGACACTGAGGAGCAGAGACTGTAACACGTAGCTCCTCTCCTTCCCTCTCACAGCACCAGTCTCACATAGACACTGAGGAGCAGAGACTGTAACACGTAGCTCCTCTCTTCCCTCTCACAGCACCAGTCTCACACGGAAACTGAGGGGCAGAGACTGTAACACGTAGCTCCTCTCCTTGTCTCTCACAGCACCAGTCTCACATAGACACTGTAATGCGTAGCTCCTCTCCTTCCCTCTCACAGCACCAGTCTCACACGGAAACTGAGGGGCAGAGACTGTAACATGTAGCTCCTCTCCTTCCCTCTCACAAGCACCAGTCACAAGACACTGTAATGCGTAGCTCCTCTCCTTCCCTCTCACAGCACCAGTCTCACACAAGACACTGTAACACGTAGCTCCTCTCCTTCCCTCTCACAGCACCAGTCTCACACAGACACTGAGGGGCAGAGACTGTAACACGTAGCTCCTCTACTTCCCTCTCACAGCACCAGTCTCACACAGACACTGAGGGGCAGAGACTGTAACACGTAGCTCCTCTCCTTCCTTCTCACAGCACCAGTTCTCACACAGACACTTAGGGGCAGAGACTGTAACACGTAGCTCCTCTCCTTCCCTCTCACAGCACCAGTCTCACACAGACACTGAGGGGCAGAGACTGTAACATGTAGCTCCTCTACTTCCTCTCACAGCACCAGTCTCACACAGACACTGAGGAGCAGAGACTGTAACATGTAGCTCTTCTCCTTGTCTCTCACAGCACCAGTCTCACACGGACACTGAGGGGCAGAGACTGTAACATGTAGCTCCTCTCCTTCCCTCTCACAGCACCAGTCTCACACAGACACTGAGGGGCAGAGACTGTAACACGTAGCTCCTCTCCTTCCCTCTCACAGCACCAGTCTCACACAGACACTGAGGGGCAGAGACTGTAACATGTAGCTCCTCTCCTTGTCTCTCACAGCACCAGTCTCACACGGACACTGAGGGGCACAGACTATAACATGTAGCTCCTCTCCTTCCCTCTCACAGCACCAGTCTCACACAAGACGCTGTAACACGTAGCTCCTCTCCTTCCCTCTCACAGCACCAGTCTCACACGGACACTGAGGGGCAGAGACTGTAACATGTAGCTCCTCTCCTTCCCTCTCACAGCACCAGTCTCACACGGACACTGAGGGGCCGAGACTGTAACATGTAGCTCCTCTCTTTCCCTCTCACAGCACCAGTCTCACACGGAAACTGAGGGGCAGAGACTGTAACACGTAGCTCTCCTTCCTCTCACAGCACCAGTCTCACACAGACACTGAGGGGCAGAGACTGTAACATGTAGCTCCTCTCCTTACCTCTCACCAGCACCAGTCTCACACAGACACGGAGGGGCAGAGACTGTAACACGTAGCTCCTCTCTTTCCCTCTCACAGCACCAGTCTCACATGGACACTGAGGGGCAGAGACTATAACACGTAGCTCCTCTCTTTCCCTCTCACAGCACCAGTCTCACATGGACACTGAGGAGCAGAGACTGTAACACGTAGCTCTTCTCCTTCCCTCTCACAGCACCAGTCTCACACATTCACTGAGGGGCAGAGACTGTAACATGTAGCTCCTCTCCTTCCCTCTCACAGCACCAGTCTCACACGGACACTGAGGGGCAGAGACTGTAACATGTAGCTCCTCTCCTTGTCTCTCACAGCACCAGTCTCACATAGACACTGAGGGGCAGAGACTATAACACGTAGCTCCTCTCTTTCCCTCTCACAGCACCAGTCTCACACGGACACTGAGGGGCAGAGACTGTAACATGTAGCTCCTCTCTTTCCCTCTCACAGCACCAGTCTCACATAGACACTGAGGGGCAGAGACTATAACACGTAGCTCCTCTCTTCCCTCTCACAGCACCAGTCTCACACGGACACTGAGGGGCAGAGACTGTAACATATAGCTCCTCTCCTTACCTCTCACAGCACCAGTCTCACACAGACACGGAGGGGCAGAGACTGTAACACGTAGCTCCTCTCCTTCCCTCTCACAGCACCAGTCTCACATAGACACTGAGGAGCAGAGACTGTAACACGTAGCTCCTCTCCTTCCCTCTCACAGCACCAGTCACAAGACACTGTAATGCGTAGCTCCTCTCCTTCCCTCTCACAGCACCAGTCTCACACAAGACACTGTAACACGTAGCCTCCTCTCCTTCCCTCTCACAACACCAGTCTCACACAGACACTGAGGGGCAGAGACTGTAACACGTAGCTCCTCTACTTCCCTCTCACAGCACCAGTCTCACACAGACACTGAGGAGCAGAGACTGTAACACGTAGCTCTTCTCCTTGTCTCTCACAGCACCAGTCTCACACGGACACTGAGGGGCAGAGACTGTAACACGTAGCTCCTCTCCTTCCCTCTCACAGCACCAGTCTCACACAGACACTTAGGGGCAGAGACTGTAACACGTAGCTCCTCTCCTTCCCTCTCACAGCACCAGTCTCACACAGACACTTAGGGGCAGAGACTGTAACATGTAGCTCCTCTCCTTCCCTCTCACAGCACCAGTCTCACACGGACACTGAGGGGCAGAGACTGTAACATGAAGCTCCTCTCCTTCCCTCTCACAGCACCAGTCTCACATGGACACTGAGGGGCAGAGACTGTAACACGTAGCTCCTCTCCTTGTCTCTCACAACACCAGTCTCACACGGACACTGAGGGCAGAGACTGTAACATGTAGCTCCTCTCCTTCCCTCTCACAGCACCAGTCTCACACAAGACGCTGTAACACGTAGCTCCTCTCCTTCCCTCTCACAGCACCAGTCTCACACAGACACTGAGGGGCAGAGACTATAACAAGTAGCTCTTCTCCTTCCCTCTCACAGCACCAGTCTCACACAAGACGCTGTAACACGTAGCTCCTCTCCTTCCCTCTCACAGCACCAGTCTCACACGGACACTGAGGGGTAGAGACTATAACACGTAGCTCTTCTCCTTCCCTCTCACAGCACCAGTCTCACATGGACACTGTAACGCGTAGCTCTTCTCCTTCCCTCTCACAGCACCAGTCGCACACATTCACTGAGGGCAGAGACTGTAACACGTAGCTCTCCTTCCCTCTCACAGCACCAGTCTCACACAGACACTGAGGGGCAGAGACTGTAACATGTAGCTCCTCTCCTTACCTCTCACAGCACCAGTCTCACACAGACACGGAGGGGCAGAGACTGTAACACGTAGCTCCTCTCTTTCCCTCTCACAGCACCAGTCTCACATGGACACTGAGGGGCAGAGACTATAACACGTAGCTCCTCTCTTTCCCTCTCACAGCACCAGTCTCACATGGACACTGAGGGGCAGAGACTATAACACGTAGCTCTTCTCCTTCCCTCTCACAGCACCAGTCTCACATGGACACTGTAACGCGTAGCTCTTCTCCTTCCCTCTCACAGCACCAGTCTCACACATTCACTGAGGGGCAGAGACTGTAACATGTAGCTCCTCTCCTTCCCTCTCACAGCACCAGTCTCACACGGACACTGAGGAGCAGAGACTGTAACACGTAGCTCCTCTCCTTGTCTCTCACAGCACCAGTCTCACATAGACACTGAGGGGCAGAGACTATAACACGTAGCTCCTCTCCTTCCCTCTCACAGCACCAGTCTCACACAGACACTTAGGGGCAGAGACTGTAACATGTAGCTCCTCTCCTTCCCTCTCACAGCACCAGTCTCACACAGACACTGAGGGGCAGAGACTGTAACATGTAGCTCCTCTTCTTCCCCTCTCACAGCACCAGTCTCACATGGACACTGAGGGGCAGAGACTGTAACACGTAGCTCCTCTCCTTCCCTCTCACAGCACCAGTCTCACACGGACACTGAGGGGCAGAGACTGTAACATGTAGCTCTTCTCCTTCCCTCTCACAGCACCAGTCTCACACAGACACTGAGGAGCAGAGACTGTAACACGTAGCTCCTCTCCTTCCCTCTCACAGCACCAGTCTCACATGGACACTGAGGGGCAGAGACTGTAACACGTAGCTCCTCTCCTTACCTCTCACAGTACCAGTCTCACACAGACACTGAGGGGCAGAGACTGTAACATGTAGCTCTTCTCCTTCCCTCTCACAGCACCAGTCTCACACATTCACTTAGGGGCAGAGACTGTAACATGTAGCTCCTCTCCTTCCCTCTCACAGCACCAGTCTCACACGGAAACTGAGGGGCAGAGACTGTAACACGTAGCTCCTCTCCTTTCCTCTCACAGCACCAGTCTCACACGGACACTGAGGGGCAGAGACTGTAACATGTAGCTCCTCTCCTTGTGTCTCACAGCACCAGTCTCACACGGACACTGAGGGGCAGAGACTGTAACATGTAGCTCCTCTCCTTCCCTCTCACAGCACCAGTCTCACACAGACACTTAGGGGCAGAGACTATAACACGTAGCTCCTCTCTTTCCCTCTCACAGCACCAGTCTCACATGGACACTGAGGGGCAGAGACTATAACACGTAGCTCTTCTCCTTCCCTCTCACAGCACCAGTCTCACATGGACACTGTAACGCGTAGCTCTTCTCCTTCCCTCTCACAGCACCAGTCTCACATGGACACTGAGGGCAGAGACTGTAACACGTAGCTCTCCTTCCCTCTCACAGCACCAGTCTCACACGGACACTGAGGGGCAGAGACTGTAACATGTAGCTCTTCTCCTTCCCTCTCACAGCACCAGTCTCACACAGACACTTTGGGGCAGAGACTGTAACACGTAGCTCCTCTCCTTCCCTCTCACAGCACCAGTCTCACACAGACACTGAGGGGCAGAGACTGTAACATGTAGCTCTTCTCCTTCCCTCTCACAGCACCAGTCTCACACAGACACTGAGGGGCAGAGATTATAAACACGTAGCTCTTCTCCTTCCCTCTCACAGCACCAGTCTCACACAGACACTGAGGAGCAGAGACTGTAACATGTAGCTCCTCTCCTTCCCTCTCACAGCACCAGTCTCACACAGACACTGAGGGGCAGAGATTATAACACGTAGCTCTTCTCCTTCCCTCTCACAGCACCAGTCTCACACGGACACTGAGGGGCAGAGACTGTAACATGTAGCTCCTCTCTTTCCCTCTCACAGCACCAGTCTCACATAGACACTGAGGAGCAGAGACTGTAACATGTAGCTCCTCTCCTTCCCTCTCACAGCACCAGTCTCACACGGACACTGAGGGGCAGAGACTGTAACATGTAGCTCCTCTCCTTCCCTCTCACAGCACCAGTCTCACACGGACACTGAGGGGCAGAGACTGTAACATGTAGCTCTTCTCCTTCCCTCTCACAGCACCAGTCTCACACAGACACTGAGGAGCAGAGACTGTAACACGTAGCTCCTCTCCTTCCCTCTCACAGCACCAGTCTCACACAGACACTTAGGGGCAGAGACTGTAACACGTAGCTCCTCTCCTTCCCTCTCACAGTACCAGTCTCACACAGACACTGAGGAGCAGAGACTGTAACATGTAGCTCCTCTCCTTCCCTCTCACAGCACCAGTCTCACATGGACACTGAGGGGCAGAGACTGTAACATGTAGCTCCTCTCCTTCCCTCTCACAGCACCAGTCTCACACGGACACTGAGGGCAGAGACTGTAACACGTAGCTCCTCTCCTTCCCTCTCACAGCACCAGTCTCACACAGACACTGAGGAGCAGAGACTGTAACATGTAGCTCCTCTCCTTGTCTCTCACAACACCAGTCTCACACGGACACTGAGGGGCAGAGATTATAACACGTAGCTCTTCTCCTTCCCTCTCACAGCACCAGTCTCACATGGACACTGAGGAGCAGAGACTGTAACATGTAGCTCCTCTCCTTCCCTCTCACAGCACCAGTCTCACACAGACACTGAGGAGCAGAGACTGTAACATGTAGCTCCTCTCCTTGTCTCTCACAACACCAGTCTCACACGGACACTGAGGGGCAGAGACTGTAACATGTAGCTCCTCTCCTTCCCTCTCACAGCACCAGTCTCACACAGACACTGAGGAGCAGAGACTGTAACATGTAGCTCCTCTACTTCCCTCTCACAGCACCAGTCTCACACGGACACTGAGGGGCAGAGATTATAACACGTAGCTCTTCTCCTTCCCTCTCACAGCACCAGTCTCACACATTCACTGAGGGGCAGAGACTATAACACGTAGCTCTTCTCCTTCCCTCTCACAGCACCAGTCTCACACGGACACTGAGGAGCAGAGACTATAACACGTAGCTCCTCTCCTTCCCTCTCACAGCACCAGTCTCACATAGACACTGTAACGCGTAGCTCTTCTCCTTCCCTCTCACAGCACCAGTCTCACACAGACACTGAGGGGCAGAGACTGTAACATGTAGCTCTTCTCCTTGTCTCTCACAACACCAGTCTCACACGGACACTGAGGGGCAGAGACTGTAACATGACTGCAGTGTACCCTCCCATTTACTTGTCCTCCATTCATTAACGTATACTTGTCCTGATGAGTTCAGTAGTAACTGGAAGGGAAGGCGGTCACCTTTGTATATGAATCAGAGAAGTTACGGGCAGGTAAATGTGCACTTTGCTCTATGGTAGATGCAGTCTCCACCACATGTTCTGTAAAGCTGTCACCAGATGGGACTTTCTCATCTATTCTTTTTTCTTGTCTATTCCAGGGTAAGGGGAAGATGAGGACCTTCTGGTTACTTGGAGAGATGACAGATGATGACGTTATTTGAGGCTCTCTTGTGCCTTATCAGCTCCACATTTGGCCAGCTGTGTCTTGAGCTGCTCATTAGACTCATCTGGGTAACAAGGTTATCCACTAACCTACCCATAGCCCGCTCTTCCAAGAGCACACTGAATATAAAGGCTTCGTTGGTTGGAGGAGCAGACACCTAACCTGTTGCTCTTTTCTCCGGGCATGAGTAATTAAGCACCAGCTAATTAGCCAAGAGATGACCTTTGTATCGGTCACATGGTCGCAATATGATAAAAACCTGTAGCCATCATTGCAGGAGCCAATGCTGGGTCTAGAAAAGGAAGTAAACATTACTCACATCTATAAGCTTCAGCTTACCAAAATTCACTAAGGAGATCCAGAGCCAGTTCAGAAATGGATCCAAACAGCTTCCACTACAAGCCAAGTCCTCTTTCTGATCCACTGTTCTCATTCCTTGCTCAAACCAGCAGCTACACCTACAAATCCCTGTGGTAGGTACAGAGCCGTACTTAAGGGCACTTTAGGCATCTTTAGACTGGAATGGGACAGGACAGCATTGGGCTACACAGATATCAGCAGGAGATCAGTAAAGTGATCAGGCATCAGATCTGCACCCAGATTGCTCTATCCAGTGATTTCACACAAAGCAGAGAAGAAGGAACGGCAAAGTGAGTGAAAGTGCAGTCAGTCCACATACTCTACCACATCGCCATACTGTCCAGCACACAACGCATCTCACCATAGGCTAAAGTCCAGGGTTTAGTAAACGTCCCTAAATAAACCAGGAGAGCAAAGCATGAAGACTTCGTATTCTGAGCCTCTCCATGAAAGCCTCATCAAGCACATGTGTAGTATGTTACTGTAGCGGAGTCCATGGCACATTCAGCCTTCAATAAAGACAAGTAGATCCTAAATCCATCCTTGTGTGGACTATAAGTAGTCCCAAGTTCTTCTCTAGTGTCCTATTGCGTCCCTCAAGGTGTCACACCAAGCAACCTCATTCCGGTAAAGGTTACTGGGTCCAGGCGGTTTGCTTACAATGGTCGCTGGTGCCAGGAGAATTCCTGCTAATAAGTGCCAGCGATCATCACCAGCATAGCCGCAGCTTTTGGAGGAGGTCATGGCAACCAGGTCTTAATTAGTCCTGTATTGGTCTCTTAAAGAAGAACTCCCGCTAAAATGTTTATTCTCTGACCTGTTAGAAAGGTGCATGATATAATCTGTAGTGATTGTCATCTTATCAGTGACTGTTTCTGTGAGTAATAACCTCTCTTCTTATTGTAGCTGGGTCATGTGACCAACTCCCTGACCTCCAACTGACCCAGGACAGAAAGCCAGTAACTGCTCTATTCATTTCTATGGGAGCCTCACTTTCAGTCTCATAGGAATACATGGAGAATTAGACTTCCTGTCCACACACAAGTCTATGTGTGAGTTGGTGGGTCAAATTGCTGGTCACATGACACAGATAAGAAACTTCAGGATGATATAAGTAAAAAATTCAGACACTGGTAAGAAAATGACATTCACTACAGATTACATCATGTACATTTCTAGCAGGACATGGAATAAAATAGTTGTTGGGAGTTCTTCTTTAATAACTTGTCGGGCTGCCCTAGGCCCCATACCAGAAAGCAGATCCATGAAGTGCATGACCACATGGTGTGAAGGTAGTCTGTAGCCACCTCGAGACTGGCGCATAAAATCCGTGTATCGGGAGAGGCTCCCTTCTACTGAGCTACTGGGATTAGATCAGAATATAAATTGTTTTATGTGCACCTTGTAAAGACTGGACCAAGAGAACGGATATTGGCAGGAGACGCCCATTTATCCTATGATCGTGCTCACAAGGGAGGGAGACGCCCATTTATCCTATGATCGCGCTCACAGGGAGGGAGAGGCCCATTTATCCTATGATCGCGCTCACAGGGAGGGAGGGGCCCATTTATCCTATGATCGCGCTCACAAGGGAGGGAGTCGCCCATTTATCCTATGATCGCGCTCACAGGGAGGGAGAGGCCCATTTATCCTATGATCGCGCTCACAGGGAGGGAGGGGCCCATTTATCCTATGATCGCGCTCACAGGGAGGGAGGGGCCCATTTATCCAATGATCGCGCTCACAAGGGAGGAGTCGCCATTTATCCTATGATCACGCTCACAAGGGAGGGAGACGCCCATTTATCCTATGATCCGCGCTCACAGGGAGGGAGAGGCCCATTTATCCTATGATCGCGCTCACAGGGAGGGAGGGGCCCATTTATCTATGATCGCGCTCACAGGGAGGGAGAGGCCCATTTATCCTATGATCGCGCTCACAGGGAGGGAGAGGCCCATTTATCCTATGATCGTGCTCACAGGGAGGGAGGGCCCATTTTATCCTATGATCGGCGCTCACAAGGGAAGGGAGACGCCCATTTATCCTATGATCGTGCCTCACAGGGAGGGAGAGGCCCATTTATCCAATGATCCGCGCTCACAAGGGAGGGAGACGCCCATTTATCCTCATGATCGTGCTCACAAGGGAGGGAGACGCCCATTTATCCTATGATCGTGGCTCACAGGGAGGGAGAGGCCCATTTATCCAATGATCGCGCTCACAAGGGAGGGAGACGCCCATTTATCCTATGATCGCGCTCACAGGGAGGGAGAGGCCCATTTATCCTATGATCGCGCTCACAGGGAGGGAGAGGCCCATTTATCCTATGATCGCGTCACAGGGAGGGAGGGGCCCATTTATCCTATGATCGCGCTCACAAGGGAGGGAGACGCCCATTTATCCTATGATCGTGCTCACAGGGAGGGAGAGGCCCATTTATCCTATGATCGCGCTCACAGGGAGGGAGGGGCCCATTTATCCTATGATCCCGCTCACAAGGGAGGGAGGGAGACGCCCATTTATCCTATGATCGCGCTCACAAGGGAGGGAGACGCCCATTTATCCTATGATCGCGCTCACAGGGAGGGAGACGCCCATTATCCTAGATTCACGCTCACAGGGAGGGAAACGCCCATTTATCCTATGATCGCACTCACAGGGAGGGAGACGCCCATTATCCTAGATTCACGCTCACAGGGAGGAGAGGCCCATTTATCCTATGATCGCGCTCACAGGGAGGGAGACGCCCATTATCCTAGATTCACGCTCACAGGGAGGGAGACGCCCATTTATCCTATGATCGCACTCACAGGGAGGGAGACGCCCATTATCCTAGATTCACGCTCACAGGGAGGGAGGGGCCCATTTATCCTATGATCGTGCTCACAGGGAGGGAGACGCCCATTATCCTAGATTCACGCTCACAGGGAGGGAGAGGCCCATTTATCCTATGATCGCGCTCATAGGGAGGGAGACGCCCATTATCCTATGATCGCGCTCATAGGGAGGGAGACGCCCATTTATCCTATGATCGCGCTCACAGGGAGGGAGTCGCCCCATTATCCTATGATCACGCTCACAGGGAGGGAGTCGCCCATTTATCCTATGATCGCGCTCACAGGGAGGGAGTCGCCCATTTATCCAATGATCGCGCTCACAGGGAGGGAGACGCCCATTTATCCTATGATCGCGCTCATAGGGAGGGAGACGCCCATTTATCCTATGATCGCACTCACGGGTCAGCTTCCAGGATCTGCGCCACCACAGTGATCCCAGATGTTCCTTCTTACTCTTCAAGACAAATGGCCACACAAGTTTAATACCGCACACACACATCTCAGTAATCTACCATCGTTGTCCAGGATGAAAGTTTGGAGAATGGAGAAAATTTAGCATGGTGGACGAGGATGCTTTATATGTAAATGTCCAACAGTGACAAATTACCACAATCCTTGTGGACCAGGACGTGTGGGGCCATTCTTCTGGTTGTGGGCCGTGACGCGTGGGGCCATTCTTCCGGTTGTGGGCCGTGACGCGTGGGGCCATTCTTCCGGTTGTGAGCCGTGACGTGTGGGGCCATTCTTCCGGTTGTGGACCGTGACGCGTGGGGCCATTCTTCCGGTTGTGAGCCGTGACGTGTGGGCCATTCTTTCCGGTTGTGGACCGTGACGCGTGGGCCATTCTTCCGGTTGTGGACCGTTGACGCGTTGGGCCATTCTTCCGGTTGTGGACCGTGACGCGTGGGGCATTCTTCCGGTTGTAAGCCGTGATGTGTGGGGACATTCTTCCGGTTGTGAGCCGTGAATGTGTGGGGCCATTCTTCCGGTTGTGGGCCGTGACGCGTGGGGCCATTCTTTCGGTTGTGAGCCGTGACGTGTGGGGCCATTCTTCCGGTTGTGGACCGTGACGCGTGGGGCCATTCTTCCGGTTGTGAGCCGTGACGTGTGGGGCCATTCTTCCGGTTGTGGACCGTGACGCGTGGCCATTTCCGGTTGTGGACGTGACCCGTGATCTTCCGGTTGTGGACCGTGACGCGTGGGGCCATTTCTTCCGGTTGTGGACCGGTGTGATGTGTGGGACGTGTGGTGACGTTGGGGCCATTCTTCGGTTGTGGAGCGTGACGTGTGGGGCCATTCTTCCGGTTGTGGGCCGTGACGTGTGGGCCATTCTTCCGGTTGTGAGCCGTGACGTGTGGGGCCATTCTTCCGGTTGTGGGCCGTGACGTGTGGGCCATTCTCCGGTGGAGCTGTGACGTGTGGGGCCATTCTTCCGGTTGTGAGCCGTGACGTGTGGGGCCATTCTTCCGGTTGTGAGGCCGTGACGTGTGGGGGCCATTCTTCCGGTTGTGGGCCGTGACGTGTGGGGCCATTCTTCCGGTTGTGAGCTGTGACGTGTGGGGCCATTCTTCCGGTTGTGAGCCGTGACGTGATGGGGCCATTCTTCCGGTTGTGGGCCGTGACGTGTGGGCCATTCTTCCGGTTGTGAGCTGTGACGTGTGGGGCCATTCTTCCGGTAGTGACCGTGACGTGTGGGGCCATTCTTCCGGTTGTGAGCCGTGATGTGTGGGGCCATTCTTCCGGTAGTGACCGTGACGTGTGGGGCCATTCTTCCGGTTGTGAGCCGTGACGTGTGGGGCCATTCTTCCGGTTGTGAGCCGTGACGTGTGGGGCCATTCTCCAGGGTTGGATGTGACATACGGGGATCACTCTCCTGCTCTGGACGGTGACTGGGGGGGGATAATTAGTTCTCTTGGCTGTGCACCAGCCTGTGACATCTGGAGATGCAGGAGGATACATTTCTATGGCAATTACATGTCGGGATAATTTTCCATGGTGTGGGGAACAGGCTGATCCAGATAATGAGAGATTGGAGTGGTAAAAGCTGAACTCCTTTTGCAAGGAGAGTCCCTTGTTCTGATGTCCGAGACTCCCTGCAGGAAAGAGAAAACACATAAGAGACATACATCGAGACAATGTCCACATAAACCAGATGAGAGCGCTGCATCCCGAGCACACTTACAGTGATACCATGAACATTCTCCGTCCAGAAGGTCACCGCCTGCTCAGTGCGATAGTCATGTCTCTGTCAAACATGATGAGAACAGAATAAGCTCAATACTCTTCTCCAGCCAGAAATCCTGACCATCCATACACTCAGCACCAAACATTAAGAGGGAGATTTATCAAAATGGTGGAAAGTAGAACTGGACTAGAAGTGACCAATCAGACTGCACATTTTATTTTTTACGGCTCCTTAGGGAAATGAAAGGTGGAATCTGGTTGCTATGGACAACTTAGCCGGTTCTACTTTCCACCAGTGATGCATTTCTCCCCAAGGGTCACTTACCTTACTGGGAGGTGGAGCCTGTGCTCGGAAACCCTCCACCTGAAAGTCTCTCTTAGTTGTTGATTCTGTCACCTTTGTCTCCTCTGGTGGAGAGATCAGCTCTTCAAGAATGTCCTGGCTGACACCAGAGAACACAGGTTATAGCTCCACTCTGTGGTCAGTATAGTTCACCCACATCTTGTTCCAGTTGGTACACTACACTCTCACACGTCTCCCCTCTCCGTTGGTATGCTACACACTCACGTCTCCTCTCTCCGCTGGTACACCACACTCTCCTCTCTCCGTTGGTACACTACCTACCTACACACATACACACGTCTCCGTTGCTACACCACACGTCTCCTGTCTCCCTTTGTACACTACACACACGTTCTCACTCTCCCTTGGTTCCACACTACACTCCACTCTCCTTGGTACACTACACTCACTTGGTACACTACACTCACGTCTCCTGTCTCCCTTGGTACACTACACTCACGTCTCCTGTCTCCCTTTGGTACACTACACTACGTCTCCACTCTCCTTGGTACACTACACGTCTCCACTCCTTGGTACACTACACTCAAGTCTTCCTGTCTCCCTTGGTACACTACACTCACGTCTCCATCTCCCTTGGTACACTACACTCACGTCTCCACTCTCCCTTGTTGCACACGTCTCCACTCTCCACACTCACCCTCCTGTCTCCCTTGTACCACTACACTCACTCTCCTGTCTCCCTTGGTACACTACCTCACCGTCTCTCTCCCTTGGTACACTACACTCACGTCTCCACTCTCCTTGGTACACTACACACACGTCTCACTCTCCCTTGGTACACTACACACACGTCTCCCTGTCTCCCTTGGTACACTACACTCACGTCTCCACTCTCCTTGGTCCACTCACCACACGTCTCCACTCTCCCTTGGACACTACACTCACGTCTCCACTCTCCCTTGGTACACTACACACACGTCTCCACTCTCCCTTGGTACACTACACTCACGTCCCTGTCTCCCTTGGTCACTACACACGTCTCCTGTCTCCCTTGGTACACTACACTCGTCCTCACTCCCTTGGTACACTACACTCACTCACACCCTCCTTGGTACACCACCTCCCTACACTACACACAACGTCTCCTGTCTCCTTGGTAACATCTCCACACACTTGGTACACACTCACGTCTCCCTTGTACACTACACTCAGTCTCCACCTCCCTTGGTACACTACACACACGTCTCCTGTCTCCCTTGGTACACTACACTCACGTCTCCTGTCTCCCTTGTACACTCACACACCCTCACCTTGGTACACTACACACACTCTCCTGTCTCCCTTGGTACACTACACTCACGTCTCCTGTCTCCCTTGGTACACTACACACTCACTCTCCACTCTCCTTGGTACACTACACACGTCTCCTGTCTCCCTTGGTACACTACACTCACGTCTCCATCTCCCTTGGTACACTAACACTCACGTCTCCTGTCTCCCTTGGTACACTACACTCACGTCTCCTGTCTCCCTTTGTGTACACACACATACACTCACGTCTCCACTCTCCCTTCGGTACACTACACTCACGTCTCCTGTCTCCCTTGGTACACTACACTCACGTCTCATCTCCTTGGTACACTACACTCCACTCTCCTTGGTACACTACACACCGTCTCCACTCTCTCCTTGGTACACTCACTCGTCCTGTCTCTTGGTACACTACATCACGTCTCCCTTCCTTGGTACACTACACTCACGTCTCCACCTCCCTTGGTACACTACACACACGTCTCCACTCTCCCTTGGTACACTACACTCACGTCTCCACCCTCCCTTGGTACACTACACACACGTCTCCACCCTCCCTTGGTACACTACACAACGTCCTGTCTCCCTTGGTACACTACACTCACGTCTCCTGTCTCCCTTGGTACACTACACTCACGTCTCCACTCTCCCTTGGTACACTACACTCACGTCTCACTCTCCCGGTACACTACACACACGTCTCCACTCTCCTTTGTAACACACACACACGTCTCCTGTCTCCCTTGGTACACTACACTCACGTCTCCACTCTCCTTGGTACACTACACTCACGTCTCCACTCTCCTACACTACACACGTCTCCACTCTCCCTTGGTACACTTGGTACACTCACGTCTCTGTCTCCCTTGTACACTACACACAGTCTCTGTCATCCCTTGGTACACTACACTCACGTCTACACCACCTCCCTTCGGTACTACACTCACGTCTCCACCATCCCTTGGTACACTACACACACGTCTCCACCCTCCTTGTACACTACACACACACTCTCCCTTGGTACACCACTCACGTCTCCCCTTGGTACACTACACTCACGTTACACTACACTCACGTACACTCCACCCTCCTTCGGTACACTACACACACGTCTCCACCACCCTTGGTACACTACACACGTCTCCACCTT
>ONZH01020892.1:0-74318 GCA_900303285.1 Rhinella marina | reverse complement strand
TTTTTTTTAAAAAAGGATTTATGCATAGATAACTTATCGTCGCAATAACTTTATTTATATCTAAACACCTGTGCGGTAGGAATACTTTTGGATATCGCCCACTGTACTGTAGCTGTCAGATGGCCACGTTTTGAGTCTGTGTGTAGGAGGAGGAAGCGCTAACTTTGAAGAGGCATATAAGGGACTTTCTAGTAATTTACCTGACACAAACAGGAGAACGGCCAGCACCATTAATAATAATGACTAGAAAACCTTCACTTAAGTGTTTGGATGCACAAGAATATAACTACTATAATACTGCTCCTATGTACAAGAATATAACTACTATAATACTGCTCCTATGTACAAGAATATAACTACTATAATACCGCTCCTATGTACAAGAATATAACTACTATAATGCCCCTTTCACACGAGCGGGGAGACTCGCATGTCTCCCACAACGCATCTACAGGGCTGGACTCGGCACTGACAGGGATCGCATATAATGCTCTGCGATCCTGTCCGTGCAGAGTCCAGCCCTGTAGATGCGTTGCGGGAGACATGCGAGTTCTCCCGCTCGTGTGAAAGGGGCATAAATACCCTCCTATGTACAAGAATATAACTACTATAATACCGCTCCTATGTACAAGAATATAACTGCTATAATAAATGCTCCTATGTACAAGAATATATCTACTATAATACTGCTCCTATGTACAAGAATATAACTACTATAATACTGCTCCTATGTACAAGAATATTAAACTACTATAATACTGGCCTCCTATGTAAAAGAATATAACTACTATAATTACTGCTCCTATGTACAAGAATATACCTATAATACTGCTCCTATGTACAAGAATATAACTACTATAATACTGCCTCCTATGTACAAGAATTATAACTACTATAATACTGCCTCCTATGTACAAGAATATAACTACTATAATACTGCTCCTATGTACAAGAATATAACTACTTATAATACTGCTCCTATGTACAAGAATATAACTACTATAATACTGCCTCCTATGTACAAGAATATAACTAACTATAATACTGCTCCTATGTACAAGAACTATAACTACTATAATACTGCTCCTATGTACAAGAAATATAACTGCTATAATACTGTTCCTATGTACAAGAATATGAACTGCTATTAATACTGCTCCTATGTACAAGAGTATAACTACTATAATACTGCTCCTATGTACAAGAATATAGCTACTATAATACTGCCTCCTGTGTACAAGAATTATAACTACTATAATACTGCTCCTATGTAGAAGAATATAACTACATAATACTGCTCCTATGTAGAAGAATATAATACTATAATACTGCCTTCCTATGTACAAGAATATAACTACTATAATACTGCTCCTATGTACAAGAATATAACTACTATAATACTGCTCCTATGTACAAGAATATAACTACTATAATACTGCCTCCTGTGTTCAAGAATATAACTACTATAATACTGCTCCTATGTACAAGAATAAAACTACTATAATACTGCTCCTATGTACAAGAATATAACTACTATAATACTGCTCCTATGTACAAGAATATAACTACTATAAATACTGCATCCTATATACAAGAATATAACTACTATAATACTGCCTCCTATGTACAAGAATATAACTGCTATAATACTGCTCCTATGTACAAGAATATAACTGCTATAATACTGCTCCTATGTACAAGAATATAACTACTATAATACTGCTCCTATGTACAAGAATATAACTACTATAATACTGCATCCTATATACAAAATATAACTACTATAATACTGTTCCTATGTACAAAGAATATAACTCTATATAATACTGCTCCTATGTACAAGAATATAATATAACTACCTATAATACTGCTCCTATGTACAAGAATATAACTACTATAATACTGCATATATATACAAGAATATAACTACTATAATACTGTTCCTATGTACAAGAATATAACTGCTATAATACTGCTCCTATGTACAAGAATATAACTGCTATAATACTGCTCCTATGTACAAATATAACTACTATAATACTGCTCTATGTACAAGAATAAAACTACTATAATACTGCTAATATGCTCCTATGTACTAACTATACTATACTGCTCCTATGCTACAAGTACAAAATATAACTACTATAAATACTGCTCCTATGTACAAGAATATAACTACTATAATACTGTTCCTATATACAAGAATATAACTACTATAATACTGTCTCCTATGTACAAGAATATAACTGCTATAATACTGCTCCTATGTACAAGAATATAACTGCTATAATACTGCTCCTATGTACAAGAATATAACTACTATAATACTGTTCCTATGTACAAGAATATAACTACTATAATACTGCTTCTATGTACAAGAATATAACTACTATAATACTGCTCCTATGTATAAGAGGTGTTGTTTTCATTGGTACCATTTTGGGGTACATAAGACTTTTTGATCTCTTGGTATTACACTTTTTGTAAGTCAAGGTGAAAAAAATTGCTTTTTTGTGATATTTTTATAGAGCAAGATGTTACGGATGCGGCGATACCCAATATGTCCACCATTTTTGTTAATTTTTACACATTAGATTTATTTTTGAACAGAATAAAATATTTTTTTTTGTGTTGCCATTTTCTGAGAGCCATATTTTTTAATTTTTTGGGAGATTGTCTCAGGTAGGGTCTACATTTCTGCAGGACAAGATGACAGTTTGATCGTGTGGTATTACACTTTTTGTGAGGCAAGGTAAAAAAAAATGGCTGTTATGGCATAGGTTTAAAAAAAATTTTTTACAGCATCCACCTGGGGGGCCATCTCATGTAATATTTTTATAGAGCAAGATGTTACGGACGCGGCGATACCCAATATGTTTAACATTTTTATTTTTGTTAAGTTTTACACATTAGATGCATTTTTGAACAGAATAAAATCTTTTTTGTGTTGCTATTTTCTGAGAGCCATAATTTTTTTTTATTTTTTTTGGCAATTGTCTCAGGTAGGGTCTAAATTTCTGCGGGACGAGATGACAGTTTGATTGGTTCCATTTTGGGGTAAATACGCTTTTTTTAGATCGCGTGGTATTACACTTTTTGTGAGGGAAGGGAACAGCCGGCCCCCTTAGCGTGCCGTAGTACTATGCGCTGGACGGCAAGTCCCTTCTCGCAGCGCTGAACATGTATGGTTCTGGTCGGGAAGGGGTTAAAGAAGAGCATATTTTGGAGAGAAAAAGCCAGACATTGTTTACCTTAAAAATCAAACAGTCTGAGCTTCTGAATGTCTGGTTTAGCTCTGTTGTTATGTCTGAAAAGCTATTTGTGGCTAGAAAACAGCTGAGTCATTGCCATTATCATTGAAGCTCTAATGTAAGTCTATGACAGACAGGATAGGTAACTTTGTATTGTTTGTGCTGAGTTTCTCCACTTCACCCCTCCCACTAGGAGGTTCCAGTCTAGCAAGCTGTATATAAGCAAAACAGTCAGAGCCCCTGCTGTTCTGCATTTTGGGGCTTGGAGGGGGAGACTCTGCCAGAATACTGAGTGACCAGATGAAGACGCTGAGCCACAGACCTGGTGACATGGGTCACCAGCCCTGTGACCAAAGAGCCACTAGGACTAGTGAGCTACAGACCGTCAGCCTCCAGACTTTGGCTATGGTACCAGCCTTCTGAGAGAGAGAGGGACAGCCAGCTTAGGTCTTTCCTCAGTATCAAACCCTTCTTCTGCCAGGGAGGAGACTGGAGAACCCAGCACTGTGCCTCGTCTGTATTGTTTTGTGCCTGTGCACTGTGCCTGTCTAAGACTGATGTATGCCTTAAAGGGCATCTGTCAGCAGTTTTGTCCCTATGACACCGGCTGACCTGTTACATGTGCACTCGGCAACTGAAGGCATCTATGTTCGTCCCATGTTCATATGTGGCCGCATTGCTGAGAAAAATGATGTTTTAATATATGCAAATGAGCCTCTAGGAGCAATAGGGGCGTTACCATTACACCTAGAAGCTCTGCTCTCTCTGCACCTGCCACAGCTTCTCCACTTTGATTGACAGGACCATCCATCTTTTTTCTTTATTTCTTTTTATTATTCCCTTATTAAAGAAGAACTCCCACAACGTTTTTTATTCTCTGTCCTCTTAGAAAGGTGCATGATATAATCTATAGTGAATGTAATCTTCTTATCCGTGACTGTATTTGTGAGTTATCCCCTCTCTTCTAATTGTAACTGTGTCATGTGACCAACTCCCTGACCTCCAACTGACCCAGGACAGGAAGCCAATTACTTCTCTATTCATTCCTATGAGACTGAAATTGAGGCTTCCATAGGAATGCATAGAGAATCAGACTTCCTGTCCACACATAAGATGCTGTGTAAGTTGGTGTGATTGCTGGTCACATGACACAGATGAGAAGCATCAGGGAGATATAACTCACAAATACAGACACTGGTAAGAAAATGACATTCATTACAGATTACATCATGTACCCTTCTAGCAGGGCAGAGAAATAAAACTTTTGCGAGAGTTCTTCTTTCATTTTACATGGATTTACATATCTTACAGCAGTGATCTCCAGCTTCTGCAAAACTACTACTCCTAGCATGCCCTTTGTCAATGACCCCACAAATTAGCTCACCGACAGTTGCTGTATAATCACCCTGTCCTTGCTGTAAAAATAAATTGTATTTTTGTTGAGTGTGGTGGGCTTGTGCTCATTTATAGCAGCCGATCAGAAAAAGCAGAGCTGCACTTTAAAGCAAGAAGGATGTGCACTCGGTTTATATATAAACTTTCTTTTCTTTCTCTTTTTCGTCTTTTAAGGCAATTAAAACGTCCTCACTTTGTCTTCATATTATCAATAAGTCAGGGCGTCAGTGGAAGGTGTATTAATGACAGACAGTCATATGGCGGGTCTATACACAATATACATCGTATCAGATCATGGCGAGTCTAAATAGTTCCAGACCAAGCTTTAATAAACTGATAATGATTGATTTGCTCTCTGCCGATCGTGTCACCCTGCTAAACGCACTATTGATGTCCTTAATCCGCACGCTTCACACCGCTATGATTTAAAGGAGCTTTAATTGAACGCTCAATTCCTTTTCATTTAATTTACAGAACTAAGATGCAGATTCCAATGGGAGAAAAGTAACTTAAGTAATGTTTTCATTAAAACGGGGTTATTCCAGGTGAAAAACGGGAAAATGATGAATTGCAGCTAGAAACGTCTCTATAATTAAAACTACATGATAATGAACACTCGTGTTACTCAAGGTCACATTAACCTTGACAGATATTATCCAGATGCTGCAACGTTATCTCTTCCTTGGGTGAAGCTGAAGCACGTGACTGCACTGTATACGGAGGGGTGGAGGGGTAACCTGAGGCTCCTGACGCTGAAAGGAGATTTCAGATCAAGAGAACCTGTCTCCATATGGACATGACAGAGGGGGGTTCGCCACTCATGATCACCCTCTATGAGCCAATATGGAGAGCAAATCTCGTTCTGGCAGACTTGAACTGCCTTTGTGCCTGAATGGACACAATGTACTAATGCTGGGAGCCCGAAAGATGGAATAGGAAGTAATGGAGCTGAAATGCAACATTGGCTAAGGGGAGAATGAGGGTCTCATGATCTTTAACGTCAATGACCCAGATCACTCAGTTCACCTCTGCTATTTAGATTACTTGTGTCTTAAGTGGCAGAGGATCCATTGGGCCCCTACACTCTATGCACCCTCAATGTGCAGAGGAACCATTGGGCCCACCCCTACACTCTGCAATGCAGAGGGGCCACACCTACTGGCACCCTCATGTGTAGAGAACCATTGGGCCCCTACACTCTATGCACCCTCAATGTGCAGAGGAACCATTGGGCCCCTACTAGAGATGAGCGAGCACTAAAATGCTCGGGTGCTCGTTATTCGAGACAAACTTTTCCCGATGCTCGGGTGCTCGTTTCGAGTAACGAACCCCATTGAAGTCAATGGGAGACTCGAGCATTTTTTGCAGGGGACCAAGGCTCTGCCTAGGGAAGGCTGGGTGAAAACCTGGAAACATCAGAAAATGATGGAAACACCACGGAAATTGACAGGAAACAGCAGGGGCAGCATGTAGGGATGCCTCTGAGGCTGCCTAATCCCACCATTAACCCAAATTCTCCTGCAACAGCCTGGTGGTTACCCTCATGGCAATTGTGCTCACCCAGACCAAGAAAGGCAAGGCAAATACCCATCACATGTTAGGGAAGCACCCAACTAGGTGCAACGAAGGTCCATCACCCATGCCCATGCTGGCACTGCTCTCCTATCTCCAGCCACACGATACAGGCATAAGCCTGACACAACATGGCGGTGACACCAACAAGTGACCAAGTTAGATTAGGTAGCAGGTGAGCCACCCAAAATTTAGCCTGACGCAGCATGGTGGTGACAACAGAGTGACCGAGTTAGACTGAGGTAGCAGGAGGTGAGGCACGGATGGTAATTCGAAGGAGGAGGAGGAGGGGTTGGAGGAAGAGGCATAGTAAGTCTGAGAAACCGTGACCGAAGTAGGCCCCGCAATCCTCCAAGTGGGCAGTACATGAGCGGCACCAGGGTCAGACTCGGTCAGAGTGACCGAGCTACACGACAGTAGCAGGTAGAGCACATAAAAAATTTAGCGTGGCCCTGTATGTGGACGTTGAGGGCCTGGAGGCTGTCTCCTTGAGAAATGCTCAGGGTGGCCGAACGCCGGGCTCGACGGCGGACCCTTTTTCGGGTTATCGATTGTCGAAATGTTGGCTTATATCAAGTTTAGTATCTGTTCTTATCAGTTGCTGTGGCTGTTGGTGGTAAAGTGGTGAGCATAGCTACTTCCCAAGCAGTTGACCCGGGTTCGATTCCCGTCTATTGCATTATGTGGCCCTGTGGAAAAATTGATTGGAGAGAGAAAAAAGACGTATTTTTAAAACTGACGTTCAGTATAGATCAGTTAAAGAGAAAGAAAGGATTTTATGAAATGGATTTGTATCACTGAGAGCAAAAGAACCTATTTTATTACGTGACGTGTAGTATAGATCACTTGGAGATAAAAAGGGGAATGTGCAGACTTGGGCTGCTATAGTGCAAACCACTATGGTGGTGACAATAGAGTGAGCGAGTGACACTGCGGGAGGAGGCGAACCACATAAACATTTTTCGTGGCCCTGTATGGCGGCGGTGACAACAGAGTGACTGAGTTAGTATGCGGTAGCTGGTGAAGCACCCAAAAATTTAGCCTGACACAGCATGGCGGTTACACCACCAATGACTTTGTCCGACTGAGAATGCAGTGAAATGGCTTTTGTTGAGCCTACAAAAAATTTTTTTCTTTTCGGAATACATAAAGTCTACCCTCAGCAAAAAATATTTTTTTAAATGTCGTACTTGCGCCTCCTGAAAAATTGTTTGGACTGTCTGTTGTGACGCTCCCTGAAACCATTGTTTTACACTGTCCATGTAGTTGACCACGCGGAAAAATTGTTTGGAGAGAGGGCCTGTAGGTGGCCTCCCAGAAAAATTGTTTGGAGAAGCGACCAATAGGGGACCCTCCGGAAAAATTGTTTGGAGAGAGGGCCTGTAGGTGGACCTCTGGAAAAATTGTTTTGGAGAGAGGGCCTGTAGGTGACCTCTGGGAAAAATTGTTTTAGAGAAGAGGGCCTGTAGATGGCCTCCGAAAAAATTGTTTGGAGAGAGGCCTGTAGGGTGGACCTCCGGAAAAATTGTTTGGAGAGAGGCCTGTAGGTGGACCTCCGGAAAAATTGTTTGGAGAGAGGGCCTGTAGGTGGACCTCCGGAAAAATTGTTTGAAGAGAGGGCCTGTAGGTGGACCTCCAGAAAAATTGTGGTAAGAGTGCCGGTTGGCCCTCTAAAAAATTGCGTTTTTTGGGTCAGAGTTAGGCAAAGACGACAAGGAGGAGGAGGAGTAGAGAAGAGGAATCGGATACATAAGTAATCTTATTCTTTAGCTGCTTTCCCCCGGAGGAGATTTGAATTCCGGTGAAATCAGGCTTTGTTCATTTTAATAAGCGTCAGCCTGTCAGCGCTGTCAGTTGACAGGCCGTGTACGCTTATCGGTGATGACGCCACCAGCTGCACTGAATACCCGCTCTGACAGCACGCTAGCGGAGGGCAGGCCAGCACCTCCAAGGCGTACAGCGGCCAGTTCAGGCCACATGTCAGCTTGAAACCCAGTAGTTGTATGGAGCAGAGTGATCGCTACGGACGTTGGGTATGGTCAGCTAGGTACTCCCTCACCATCTTTCTGTACAGCTCCCCCCTACTCTGCCTAGGACTGGGGACAGGTGACAGTGTCTTGCTGGGGTGACATAAAACTGGCAAAGGCCTTGGAGAGCGTTCCCCTGCCAGTGCTGGACAAGCTGCCTGCTCGGCCTCCTCTCCCCGGCTACTTGGCCCACAGAACCACGCCTCTGCCGCTAGCGGCGTCAGATGGGAAGGATTGTTTCAGCTTGTGCACCAGGGCCTGTTGATATCTATTCACTCTCATACTCCTTTCCTCTGCAGGGATGAGAGTGGAAAGGTTCTGCTTGTACCGTGGGTCCAGGAGAGTGAACACTCAGTAATCGGTGTTTGAAAACACGAGGGTCACGGGATAGGCAGCCTAACATGAAGTCTGCCATGTGCGCCAGAATCCCAACATGCAAGAAATCCCTCTCCTCACTGGCCTGACTCTCCATTTCCTCCTCCTCCTCCTCTTCAGCCCATACACGCTCAAGAGTTAAGAAGGATTGAGCACTGGTACCCTCTACTGTCTCGCCGACATTCTCCTCCTCTTCTTCCTCATCCTCATCCCCCTCCTCCGATTCGCGCTGAGAAACAGACCGGAGGGTGCTCTGGCTATCAAGCGACGTATCTTCCTCCACCGTCTCTTGTGACAAGCGCAAAGCTTCTGATTTCATGCTGAGCAGTGAGTTTTTCAACAGGCAAAGCAGCGGGATGGTGAGGCTGATAATGGCGGCATCGCCGCTGACCATCTGTGTTGACTCCTCAAAGTTGCTCAACACCTGGCAGATATCAGACATCCACGTCCACTCCTCATTGTAGACTTGAGGAATCTGACTGACCTGACTACCAGTTCTGGTGGAAGATGACATCTGGCAGTCTACAATCGCTCTGCGCTGCTGGTAAAACTCTGGATAACATGTTTAATGTCGAATTCCATCTCGTGGGCACGTCGCACAACAGTCGGTGAGTGGGCAGTTGTAGGCGGCGCTGCGCTGCCCTGAGAGTGGCAGCATCTGTGGTCGACTTGCGGAAATGCGCACAGATGTGGCGCACCTTGGTGAGCAAATCAGACAGATTGGGGTATGTCTTGAGGAACCACTGAACTATGAGATTGAACATGTGGGCCAGGCATGGCACATGTGTCAGTCTGCCAAGTTGCAGAGCCGCCACCAGGTTACGCCCGTTGTCACACACAACCATGCCTGGCTTGAGGTTCAGCGGTGCTAGCCACAGATTGGTCTGCGCCGTGATGCCCTGTAATAGTTCTTGGGCGGTGTGCCTTTTGTCACCTAAGCTCAGCAGTCTGAGCACCGCCTGCTGGCGCTTACCCACGGCACTGCTGCTGCGCCTAGAGCTACCGACTGAAGGCGCCGTGCCCACGGATGGTAATTCGGAGGAGGAGGTGGAGGAGGAGGCATAGTACATCTGATATACCGTGACCGAGGTAGGCCCCGCAATCCTCGGTGTGGGCAGTACATGAGCGGCCCCAGGGTCAGACTCGGTCCCAGCCTCCACCAAGTTAACCCAATGTGCCGTCAGTGATATATAGTGTCCCTGCCCGGCAGCACTTGTCCACGTGTCCGTGGTTAGGTGGACCTTCTCAGAAACAGCATTGGTCAGGGCACGGATGATGTTCTCTTACACGTGCTGGTGTAGGGCTGGGACGGCACATCGGGAAAAATAGTGGCGGCTGGGGACCGAATACCGAGGGGCAGCCACCGTCATGAGATTGCAAAAGGCCTCGGTCTCTACCAGCCTATAGGGCAGCATCTCCAGGCTCAGCAATTTGGAGATGTGGACGTTGAGGGCTTGGGCATGTGGGTGGGTGGAACTGTATTTCCTCTTGCGCTCCAGCGTCTGCTGTAAAGACAGCTGAACACTGCGCTGGGACACATTGGTGGACACTGTGGAGGATCGTGGAGGCGAAGGTGTGGTTTTCCGGCGGGAGGCGCTCATGCCGGGATCCTGGGCAGGGGGATGACTAGTAGAGGCAGCGAGTGACACAGGGGAAGGAGCAGTGGTGTGACCCGCAGGAGGGTGAACGGCCTTGGTTCCATTGAGTGGGGTGTTTAGCACTCATATGCCTGCGCATGCTGGTGGTGGTTAGGCTAGTAGTGGTGGCACCCCTGCTGATCCTGGTGTGGCACAGGTTGCACACCATAGTCCGTCGGTCATCCTCACTTTCTTTAAAGAACCTCCAGACTTGTGAACATCTAGGCCTCGCCACGGGAGCTTCACTACGTGAAACAGTTGCTGCTGATGCACCAGCTCTGACCCTGATTCTCCCTCTGGCCACACCACTGCCTCTTCCAACCTGTTCTGGTGCAGCACTCACCTCCGCCTCAGAAGCACTGTCTTCACTCGGCTTATCAACCCAGCTTGGGTCAGTCACCTCGTCATCCTCCGATTCCTCAGTCTGCTCCCCCCTCGGACTTCCTGCCCTGACAACAACTTCACCACTGTCTGACAACCGTGTGTCCTCATCGTCCAACACCTCTTTACACACTTCTTCCACTAAGTCAACATTGTCATCACCCACAGACTGCGACAGTTGGAAAATATGGGCATCGGGAAAGAGGTCAGCAGCAACCTGAGAAGTGGTTTGTGACTCTGGGAAGGGTCCAGAAAACAGTTCCTCAGAGTATGCCGGATCGCATTCCAAATTTTCCTGGGAGGGGGCAGACTGGGGGGAAGGAGGTTGAGGTGGAGGAGCCAGAGGAGTGCTCCCTTGGGTAACGTGGATGGACTGCGTAGAAGACTGACTGGCGGACAAATTACTTGAAGCATTATCCGCAATCCACGAGATCAGCTGTTCGCACTGTTGTGGTTTCAACAGTCCTCTACCACGTGTCCCTGTAAGTTGAGACATGAAGCTAGGGAGTGTAGCTCTGCGGCGTTCCCCTGCTCTCTCATCAGCAGGTACTGTCTCACCCTGCACAGGACCACGGCCTCTGCCCCCTGCAGTAATTGAATGCCAACGCCCACGCCCTCGACCCTTAGCCCTGGGGTTCAACATTTTCTGTATATAAGTGTATTATATAAAAAATAAAAGGGCCTGCTGTACTGAAACCCACAAACTTGTTCAGTCTGAACAAGAAAATATATAGGTGGATAAGTTAGAGCAAAATTACGTATTTTATTACGTACCGTGCAGTATGGAGCAATTACACTGAAACTATTAGATTAGGCAGACTTGTTCTCCTTAAGTGCAACCCAGACCAATGTCGCACAGAGATTTTTGTAATGTAGCTGTATCAGTGAGAGCAAAAGACCTTTTTTAATTACGTGACGTACAGTATTTTTCACCTGGACAGAAAATACGGATTGTGGTTTGTGGTGAGTGGACAGCTGAACTGTGACACACAGAATGGTTCCACACTGCTGTATGAAATGGATTTGTATCACTGAGATAAAACAAAAAAACTAATTTTTTTTTTTTTTTAAGTGACGTGCAGAATATATCAGAGAGCAAACTCAGCCCCTGCGGACTGTGGCTATTTTCACTGCAACCCAGAAAAATGTCGCACTCAGATTTTTCTATATCAATGAGAGCAAAAAAAAACTATTTGCAGTCTCCCTGCAAACTGCTGCAAATATGGCGATAGCTGCACTACTAGTGCCAGCCAGCCAGCCCAGCCAGAAGGAGACAAAAAAAGTGTCTTCTAGCCCTTAGAAGGGCTGTTGGGTTCTTTTGAGATCACTCCTGCCTAACAGAGAACTAAATGCAGGCCCTAACACTGTACCTGAAAGGCAGCAGCTCTATCCCTAACGACATCCAGACGGCATCTGAGCCGAGCACCGCGGCCAGTCACTAGTATATTCCAGGGTCACCTGATCAGGCCAGCCAACCCCTGCTATCGACATGTAAGGCCCCACATGATGCTGGGTGTACCGCAGAGTCTCCTGGCTAGTGATTGGCTGAGTTATAGGCGCCAAAAATTCAAAATGCGGGAGATGCCATTTCCTCGAGCATGGCGAGATACTCGTCCGAGCAGCGAGCACATACGAGTACCCTAATGCTCGAACGAGCACTAAGCTCGGACGAGCATGCTCGCTCATCTCTAGCCCCTATGCTCTATGCACCCTCAATTTACAGAGGAACCACTGGACCTATATGCTCTATGCACCCTCTATGTGCAGAGGAACCATTGAGCCCCTACGCTGTATGCACCCTCAATGTGCAGAGAAATCATTGGGCCCCTACGCTGTATGCACCCTCAATGTGCAGAGGAACCATTGGGCCCCTATGCTCTATGCACCCTCTATGTGTAGAGAAACCATTGGGCCCCTACGCTCTATGCACCCTCAATGTGCAGAGGAACCATTGGGCCCCTACGCTCTATGCACCCTCTATGTGTAGAGGAAACATTGGGCCCCTATGCTCTGTGCACCCTCAATGTGCAGAGGAACCAATGGGCCCCTACGCTCTATGCACCCTCAATGTGCAGAGGAACCATTGGGCCCCTATGCTCTGTGCACCCTCAATATGCAGAAGAACCATTGGACCTTTACGCTCTCTGCACCCCCAATGTTTCATCCTAGTATATGGTGTCTATTCTTGTTACTGCATTGGGATACTTCCAGGTCCTTCCCCATTGTGCATTGATATTACTGTTACAGTATGCAACTGTTATGCTAATTTAATAAGCCTGGTTCACCAGCAGGTAGCAGCATGTATGGCAGAGTTATCCTTAGATAGAATGGAACTCACCATTCCATTCTTCCCCCTTAGGGCAGAAGTGGACCAGTCTGTCTTCCAACCAGAAGGGATGGGTTGCAGTTCTAGTTGATTCCAGTTAAGACTCCATATTGGAACTGAAAATACATGAAATATATAGCAGCCATAGGAAAGTGTTCTTCGGCTGGAGCAGGAACCACAAAAGGGAAGTAGTTGAAGAGCACCCGGACTTCTTGCTAAATTACATTACTGAGTGTCAGGAGGGGGACAACAGCCCAAGGCACCCCAATCCAAGGATACCAGAACAAAGTCCAGTAACCAGACCCAAGCAGAGTTTAGCACAGCAGAGAGAAAGAAAGCAGAGTTATTAAACAAGCCTGGCAGCCCAGCAGAGAAAGCGAGACAGCAGAGTTACCAAGTTTGCCTGCCAGTTTATGCCAAAGCCTTCTGGAACCAAGAGAAAGCCTGAATGTGAGAACAGCCTGAATATTGTCTGGAATCAAGTTTTCCCAAGTAAAGCTGCTATTAAAGTTTATAAAGATCTGGACCCAAGATATTCTTCATCCGCTAACTCGACTATCCCCCCTTTATTTGCTTCCTGCTGTATCCAGGTAGGAACATCGTGACACATAGAGACCTTTAAGGGCCGCTCCACTCCACTCGGCATTCCACTAAACCTGGAACGCGATAGGGCCCTGGGGGGCTGTGTGTTGCACATCTAAAACTGTCCAGGCCATTTGAAAAACTTTCATTTCGGGTCGAAATCAGAATTGAATGGAAATTATGGAAATTTGCTTATCATTAGTAGGCACCTAGACAACTGCTTGTGTAGTGATTCCAGGGCTCTCTTGTTGTTGTCGTACATCTAATTCTCCCCATCCCAGTGGTCTTCTTAACAGTCACAGTGGTAGAACCAGCCTGGTAATAGAAGGTGAGTGGTGAAGACCCGCTAGGTCTCCAAGGTGATGAGTTCTGCCAGGCACATGCTTTTTCTGCTTATTATTCATAATTTCTATGGTACCAGGGTCTCCAGGCAGCAGCGGTGCGCTCGCCCTCTGAGGGTTGGATGTTTATTTTATATAATCATATTTTTAGCATTTTTTGCAGAAGGTCAGAATTTTAATAGAACATTATCGTCGGAACGAAGCTTGTTTCCTTCCTTGCTCGTTTCGTGTCTTGCTGAGGTGCCCCACATTTACTCAGGTGTATGCATCTGGTCAACAAAATGGCTTTCCGAGTCTGAATTAGACAAACTCAGCTGGAAAGCTTTTATTAATAAATACAGAACTAAATTCAGTCATTACCGCCGCGGCCGCCGTCGCCGCTGCCGGGAAATATTACAGCTCAGCGCCAAAGCACTACGAGTGATTTTATTTCTTCTTAAACTGCAAGTGTTTTATCAAACGATGTAAAATGCAAAGAAAAATAATTATCCAAAAGAGCTGATTTACATCAATTGTGAATATGAAAGCAGAACAGAAGGCGTCAGTCACACTGGACCCCGGGGCCCGGCGGGGACAGAAGTATAGCCTGCTCAACTACCCAGGGGCCAAGATCTGGCAAGGACGCCCTCCAGGTAGTGTACATTCACAGGTGGCGGAGCAGGATGAAGGAGTCATGCTGTCTTCAGTGCAATTAGTCAACCTTCTCACTGGCCTACACCACCAGGGGTGTCATATTAACTCCTTCATTGTCCTAGCCAGCCAGGAATATTATCATTGAGCCCCAGCCCACCAGGGATGTCAACATGTATAAATCAGACAAAGCTAACAGTCGGCTTGTCTTTGGTCAAGGACAATATTCCTTTTGCTTGGGGATAAGTCTGCTCTTTAAGGTATTGAACGTTACCATTAACCCTTCACTGCCGTAGACCACCAGGAATGTTGTAATTAACTCCCTCAATGCCCTAGCCCGCTTGGACTATTATCATTAACCCCCATTACCTACCAGGGAGATTGCAATCAAACTTTTCACCGCTAGTAATGATATTATTAAACCACCAGAGATATAATACTGTATAAACCTCTACACTGCCTTTGACCACCGAGAATGGTAGTATTAACCCTTTCACTGCCCTAAATTACCAGGGATGTTATTAACTCTTTCATGGCCCTGTCCTACAAAAAAATATTATTATTAACTCTTCCTTTTCCCTAGTCCACCAAGATTATAATGATTGACCACTCCACTGTCCAAGACCACAAGGGGTGTCATATTAATTCCTTTGCTGGTCTTTCTCATCAGATATATTATCATTAACTCCTTCAGTTCCTTAGCCCAGCTAAGATACTATTATTAACCCTTTCATTGTCATAGCCCACCAGGGATTTAATAATTATCTCATTCACCACCAGGAATGCTGTTATTAACCCCTTCACTGCCCTAGACCACCAGATATATAATATAAACTCATACACTGCCTTTGACCACCAGAAATGGTAATATTAACCCTTTCAGTGCCTTAAACTGCCAAGGATGCCATATTAACTTTAGTCCGAAAAGCTATCATGAATATGAACCCCTTAACTGCCCTAGACCACCAGAGATGTCATATGTATGCCTTCAGTGCCCTATGACACCAGGGATGATATCATTAACTCCATCACTGCCTTAGCCTAGCTGGGTTACTATCAGTAAACCCTTCATTACCCTAGCCAATCAAGGGTTCTACAGTTAGACCATTCACTGTCTTTCATCACCAGGAATGATATTATTAACCCTTCCACTGCCATACATCAAAGATAAAACCATATATCCTTTCATTTCAGTGCTCCACACATCACCACTAATATCCAAGTGGATAAATATCCATGGTAATTGTTTCTCTTTCCACCCACAAACTTCTCCAAAGTATGAACTTGCAACAAAGTTAGAAGGTGTTTATATTTTTATATTTCTCCTGTCCCAATTTATAGATCCGGAAATTCTTCTCCTCAATTTCTTTGTCCTGTTTCCTGTTTAGATGTGATGGGTTATAAATAGAGATGAGCGAGCATGCTCGGCCATTTTTGCGTATTTGCGTACGCATTTTAAAATTCGTACGCTATTCATACGCATATTTTAATCTATACGCAAATGCGTACGAATTTTAAAATGCGTACGCAAATACGCAAAATGGCACTCGAGCATGCTCACTCATCTCTAGTTATAAATGGATGTACAGCGGCTGGTGAAGTTTGTGCCCCTGTCATGTGCAGAGAATCACACAGGAATGACCTGTCACGCGGCGGAGAAATGAAATGTTCAGTGACAGCTAAACCGCTCCACGGAAAACATGATGTCCATCATTATCTCACAGCAAATGCTTCTGCTACATCTATATCTATCTATCTATCTATCTATCTATCTATCTATCTATCTATCTATCTATTATCTATCTATCTATCTATCTATCTATCTATCTATCTATCTATCTATCTTCTATCTATCTATCTATCTATCTATCTATCTATCTATCTATCTCCTATCTATCTATCTATTATCTATCTATCTATCTATCTATCTATCTATCTTCTATCTATCTATCTATCTATCTATCTATCTATCTATCTATCGTATTACACACTGGATCATACATATATTTCTTCCCATATTTTCCTCATCGTTTTACACCTGGAATGATTTCTATTGTCCACCCCGTTACATTGTTATCACCGGGTTATACTTTATTACACTTTGTTATTTTCACTGAATTGTTCTCCAAATTGCAGTGAGAAACTCCTGAGTTTTCTGTCTGCAGATTCTTAGCATCTCCCAAAGATTGTTTTCTTGTGGGAGCGTGGCCGTCATAAATAATGCATCATTTCCAGTCACCTTCGTCCATGAAACCATTTTATTACAGAACGTCCCGCGCTTTAAAACAACACGAGAAAAAATAAAAAGCCGCTTCCTCCTGAGTCGTGAGAATTGAAGAATATTTGAGAGAAAATAAGAAGCTGTAACAGATTGTCCAATTGTTTTCATCAGCTAGGAGCTTTATTGAAAAACCGGATCGAGTAAATGAGGCAGAGAGATCGCTGCAGCTGACAACTCACCGGGGAAATGAGCAGAAATATGAAAACATGGGCCCCGCAAATCACAAAAATACGACCTCCAAAAATCATGAAAACATGGACTTCTCAAATCACAAAGATATGAACTCCAAAAATCATGACAACAAGGACTCCGTAAATTACAAAGATATGAACTCCAAAAATTATGAAAACATGGATCATACCTCCAAATCTTCATCAGACCTCAGTTCAGACAACCCCCCCACACACACAAACAAATCAGATTAGATGTAACATAAATAAATAAATAAATGCACTTACCTCTCCTGCTCTGGATGGTGCTCTCTTCTTACACTCACCGCTCCCTGGTCTTCTGCCTGGCCCCACACTGCACTGTGTCCTGATGTCACAAAGCGTCAGGTTCTAGTGCATGCCTACTTTCTGACACAATACGCAGTCAGAACACAGTGCAGCCCGGGCCCAGAGATCAAGGAGTGGTAAGTATAGCCAGCACTATATAATATAATTATATTAGTCAATTGTTAAATGATTAAAATACCATATTTTTTTGCTTTATAAGACACACTTTTCCCCTAAAAGAGGGGGGAAATGGCAGTAGGTCTTATAAAGTGAATACAGATACAATGCCTTGCGAAAGTATTCGGCCCCCTGGAACTTTTATACCTTTTGCCACATTTCAGGCTTCAAACAAAAAGATAGAACAGTTTAAATTTTTGGTGAAGAATCAACAAGAAGTGGTCACAATTGTGAAGTGGAAGGAAATTTATTGGATCATTTAAACGTTTTTAATAATAAAACTGAAAAGTTGTTCGTGCAGAATTATTCGTCCCCCTTGCATTAATACTTTGCTGCGATTCCAGCTGCGGTCTCTTGGGGGATGTCTCTATCAGTTTTCACATCTAGAGATGACATTCTTGCCCATTCTTCCTCTTTGAGGTTGGATGGAGACGTTTGTGAACAGCAGTTTTCCGCTCTTTCCACATCTTCTCCATTGGATTCAGGTCTGGACTGTGACTCGGCCGTTCTAAGACCTGGAGACCTTTATTTTTGAACCATTCCATTGTAGATTTTGCTTTATGTTTGGGATCATTGTCTTGTTGGAAGATAAATCTCCGTCCTAGTCTCAGGTCTTTTCATCCAGAATGGTCCTGTATTTGGCTCCATCCATCATCTTCCCTGTCCCTGCTGATGAAAAGCCCAAACCCTGATGCTGCCCCCACCATGTCTGACAGTGGGGATGGTGTGTTCAGGGGGATGAGCTGTGTCACTTTTACACCAAACATATCGTTTTCATTGTTTCCAAAAAGTCTGATTTTGGTTCCCTCTGAGCAGAGCCCCTTCTTCCACATGTTTGGTGTCTCCCCGGTGACTTTTTATGGATATCTGTGAGAAATGGCTTTCTTCTTGCCGCTCTTCCATAAAGGGCAGATCTGTGAAGTGTTGGACTGATTGTTGTCCTGTGGACAGACTCTCCCACCTCAGCTGTAGATCTCTGCAGTTCATCCACAGTGATCATGGGCCTCTTGGCTCCATCTCTGATCAGTCTTCTCCTTGTTTAGAGGGACGGCCGGGTCTTGGTAGATTTGCAGTGGTCTGATACTCCTTCCAGTACAATATGACGCTTGCACAGCGCTCCTTGGGATGTTTAAAGCTTGGGAAATCTTTTGGTCTCCAAATCCGGCTTTAAACTTCTCCACAACAGTATCAGGACCTGCCTGGTGTGTTCCTTGGTCTTCATGATGCAGAACCCTGAGACTATCACAGAGCAGGTGCATTTATACGGAGACTTGATTACACACAGGTGGATTCTATGTATCTTCATCAGTCATTTAGGACAACATTGGATCATTCAGAGATCAACTTCTGGGCTGAAAGGAAATGGGACAAATCATTTTGCACGAACAACTTTTCAGTTTTATTATTACAAAAAAAGCTTAAATGATCCAATAAATTTCCTTCCACTTCACAATTGTGACCACTTGTTGTTGATTCTTCACCAAAAATGTAAAATGTTCTATCTTTTTGTTTGAAGCCTGAAATGTGGCAAAAGGTTGAAAAGTTCCAGGGGGTTGAATACTTTCACAAGGCACACTAAGTGCTCCAATTATGTACCGGTATGTGCTAATTGGTATGCAGGAGGCACTGGGAGCGGTGAGTGTAGCGCTGCTAGTGCTGGCTGTACTTACCACTCTATGGTCTCTTGGCCCGGGCTGTACTGTGTTCTGTGTATAGTGTCAGAACGTTGGCATGCACTAGGACCTGACGCTTTGCGACATCAGGTCGCAGTGCAGTGCAGGACCAGGCAGAAGACCAGGGAGCGGTGAGTGTAGCGCTGCTAGTGCTGGCTATACTTACCACTCCTTGGTCTCTGGGCCCAGGCTGCACTGTGTTCCGACTTTGTATAGTGTCAGAACATAGGTATGCACTAGGACCTGAAGCTTTCCGACATCAGGTCACAGTGCAGTGTGGGGCCAGGCAGAAGACCAGGGAGCGGTGGGTATTTATTTTTAAATGGAGCCTGTCACTTCCAATGTAAGCCTACCGCTATGTAAGGTAGCTGTGCCGAAACACAGCCACAGCTTTCTGGTAAAAGTCCCGTTCTCTAATGTAAAAAACAAAAACAAAAAACAAAAAAAAAAAAAAAGAAAAGAAAAATACCTTTATGCAAATAAGATTTTTGGTGCACTGTGGGTGGAACTGCTTCATTGGTGCACCTGACTTCCCTTTCGTCATCACTACAGACTCAGGACTGTCAATCAAACAAGAGAGGGAAACACTGGGCGCTGTTTCTCACAGAGGTGCACCAAATGGAGCAGCCCCGCCTACAGTGCACTGAAAACTGTGTTTGCATGATGATAATAGGAAGCATTTCTCAGGATTAGAGAATCAGATTCTAACGAGAACAGAATGGTTATATCTGGGGGCACATCCCCTACATGGAGGCATGCTTACTTTGAATCTGAAATGTTTATTATTATTATTATTATTATTATTATTATTTTAAGTAATAATTAAAAATATATATTTTATTTATCATTTTTTGTTCTAATTTATTTTAGAAAGCGCCTCGTCATCAACCTCTCCCAATAAAAAAACAAACAAACAAACATATGTATGCAGATGTTATAATATTAATACCATGTCTGCGTTTCAATGTAATGAATGAAACAGAACAAATAAGAAGACGACCCGAGAAAATTCTGTCATTTCTGCTTGTCCTTTAGACGCGGGCGCAGGCAATATGACAGAGGAATATTCAATATACAGAATTCACTTGTAAGCACCTAGGTCAAGAGCGCCTACACGGAACGTTACCTCTGGGCCCTTCTGCTTAATAAAATGAACAAGGAGCACGTCGCCCCAGAGATATGATAAATAATAAAACGTGACATCACAATCCGGGTGGAGAAGGGAGAAATTAATTGTAGGAAAAACAATCTACAATTCCCAGCAGTGAGCGCTCACAGACATGACAATATAGCGCATATTGAAATGTCACCTGGTGCTGGCGCGGCTCGCGGGGACTGGAGAAGGAGCAGTAACAATTGAACCTCCACTTTCCAGGACATGGAGCTCCACGACTGACAACGAATACTTCCTGGTAATCGATAAGGAACAACATAAATATGATTCTAATATAATGCACCGTTTTGACATATTTTTTGGCCCATAAAATACAATAGGATAACTGATTCACAAGGCCCACTCGGAGATTAAAGGGGTACTCCACTTTGAGTAATTCCTACTTGTTAGAAGGGTCCTCTGATAATAAGACCTGGAGGCATCTGCAATTGTTACGTATTGTTATGTTTTGCTATCTTATGTTATGTATTGTGCACCGGCAAATGGAGTATGGATGGTATGGGCGGCAGGGACAGAGTTAACCACCCTGTTCCTCCCCTTTTGGTAGCAGCGGGCTGGTCTTGCTTCCTGCCAGGAGAGGGAGTTCTAGCTAGGACAGTGAGGAGGATGAAGCATGTCCAATTGCTCCTGCCCCAAGGCTCTTAGGCACCAGCTTCTGATCCAACTCTCCTGTGAGACCACTCCTCCAGAGCGACTACATGAGAAAAGAATTAGGGATGAGCGAACTTGTGTTTCAAGTTTGGCGTACAAGGTTCTGGTTTGTGTTATCTAAGAATTCCATTATGGAATCCGCTACCACGGACTATAACATATGTCAAGATTGGCGAAGAAATGGTTCAGTGACAGTGAAGTAGAGGAGCTGGATTGGCCGCCATAGTCCCCAGACCTCAACCCGATCAAACACTTTTGGGAAGAGTTGAAGAAAAAGCTGTATTTGTACCCAAGTGATTCGACTAGAATGCACCAACATCGGGAATGTGTTGAAGAAACCTGGGAACAGATTTCAGTTGAGACATGCTTGAATCTGATAGAGAACATGCCAAAAAGGACTCAGGCTGAAAGCCAAAGGAGGATAAAAATGTAGAATTTTGGGAGCAGAACAGTAAGAATTCAGTTACATGAGAAGAATCTGCAGAACTAATCATATGTTAAATAGTAACAAGTCCAATGTATGTATGAGATGTATGAGATAGCCAAGATGACTGTCTATAAGATGATGGGAGTCTCATGTCCGGAGCTGTAGTGGATGGTGAGATATGGAGCCTGAAAGTCACAAGTTCTAAACATTGTTATCCTTTTGCTCGTCAGTGTATATGACTGTCTGACTTTACAGCGCTTAGTCACATAGGGTTAGACCGGTCCACCAGAGGATCCTCTAGTGGGCTCAAGGATCCTAGAAACGGACCTTAATGGTCAAGTAGAAGACTGCCCCATTTGGAGGTGAAATCTCTTTACACTATGGTCTATGTCTTCTTATACTAACCTATTAGATGTACTAATGATGTGTCCAGTGAGTACCGTGAGAACAAGCATGATGATTCTGTCTGGTCATGACAACCCTTCTATATGAAAGGTCATCCAAGTGACTGATCACTATAGGTCCATCTTAATCTTTCCAAGCATATCAGATTGGTTCTCAGCTCTTCCTTAAAGAGGGGACCCTCTATGTGCATGGGGAACCCACTATGTCACATCCATATACCCTAATTTGTCAAATGTTCCTGCAATGGAAGATCTCAATAGTCATGCACTCCAGACCTTAAAACAAAGGAATATGCAAATGTATTATACAATATGGATTTCTAAAGCTGGAAAGTAGGACCACCTCTTCTGTAGGGGATCTGCTGATTGGAGTGCAACAGGCGTCGCCCCCCAGGACCTTGTCTTGCCCCAGGTTTAGTAGGAATGCCAAGCAGTGTAGTGCGGCCTAAACGTCTCTTTATGTGTGTCACGGTGCTCCTACCTGGATACTGCTGGACTGCAGCCTTTGCCTCCGAAAAATAGGGGGGATAATTGAGGGATTCAAGTCCAGACCTTGAATGTAGATGAACAGCATCTTTACTAGAATAAATGTTTGTCAAAAACAATCTTCAAGCTTTATCTTGGTCCCAGCAGGCTTTAGCATACACTGGCAGGCTTGCTCAATAACTTAGCTCAATGCACTGCTTACTTTTTCTCTCTCTTCTGTACCGACAGGTTTGCTTAATACTTTGCTTTCTTTCTTTAAGCTGCACTGAACTCTGCTTAAGTCTGGTTTCTGTACTTCTGATCTGCTCTGGTATCCTTGGATGGGGTGCCGTCGACTGTTATTCCCCTCCTGACACTCAGTAAACAACTTATTTTCCACCGAAGAACAATTTCCTCTGACTGCTACTTCATTCAGGTCTTCTCGGCTCCAACATGGAGTATGAACTGAAATAAACTAGAACTGCCACCACGTCCTTCTGGTAGGAAGCAGGACTGGCCCACTCCTGCCCAAAGGGGGAGGGGAATGGAATGGGGAGTTCCATTCTATCTAAGATCTAACGATCATCTCATACATCCAAGGGAGTGGCCTTATATTTATCCTGCAGTGAGGAGAACTGTGGTATTACATGGTCTTCATTCTAAATAAACGCCAACCATGTGATCAGTGGCCCCACACAGTCTCCCAGAGAAGAAGTGGTTTTTCCATAGGGGGTGGTTAAGTAGAAGATCTTTCCCCCAACCACCACCGATAATGCCTTGAATCCTTACATAATATCTAATAGTCTTTAAGTCTAAATTTCGCACCATTTTTAAGATCTCTTGTTGCTGTCAGTGAATGGCAGTGCCCATTGTTTGCTGTGGCACCAGCCCTAGGCTACAGTAAATGACAGTATATAACATCTGAGGATCTCCTTCTCATTTTTCTCATTAGGTACAATGCAGGTCAGTGTTAATTTGTCATTATTATGCAGGATGCTAATTACCGGCGGCCCCGGCGATTCAGCGCGACCCCAGGTAAAAAGCTTAAGACCTGCAATAAATTCTCCAAAAATAAATGAATCACGACCAGAGCAGACGATAGAGACATTAACATCTGTGACCTCCAGCTAAACACCAGCAATACATTACAGGAGCGTGCCGCCTCTCAGGGCTTGTATAGTGACGAAAGAAGCTGCATCAGCCTCAGGAGCATCGCTCGCCTGCATGCGCCATGTCATCCTGTTATATCGCGCTGCAGACGTTATCACCGCACCCCCAGAGCAGGGCAGCGTACAGCGCAGGACACAGACCGGAAGTGGCCTGCACTGCATCACTGACAGCTTCATGGAGGAAAGTAGATGTGATTATTTATTTATTTTTATTTGCCACCATGCTGTTGGCCAATATGGAGAAGGGGTAGAGGAACACTATGGGGGCATTATATAGGGGCATTATATACTGACACCCATCATGGAGGGGCAGTATGGAGAAGGGGGTAGAGGAACACTATGGGACATTATATAGGGGCATTATATACTGACACCCATCATGGAGGGGCACTATGGAGAAGGGGGTAGAGGAACACTATGGGGGCATTATATAGGGGCATTATATACTGACACCCATCATGGAGGGGCAGTATGGAGAAGGGGGTAGAGGAACACTATGGGGACATTATATAGGGGCATTATATACTGACACCCATCATGGAGGGGCAGTATGGAGAAGGGGGTAGAGGAACACTATGGGGACATTATATAGGGGCATTATATACTGGCACACATTATGGAGGGGCAGTATGGAGAAGGGGGTAGAGGAACACTATGGGGGCATTATATAGGAGCATTATATACTGACACACATCATGGAGGGGCAGTATGGAGAAGGGGTAGAGGAACACTATGGGGGCATTATATAGGGGCATTATATACTGACACACATCATGGAGGGGCAGTATGGAGAAGGGGTAGAGGAACACTATGGGGGCATTATATAGGGGCATTATATACTGACACACATCATGGAGGGGCAGTATGGAGAAGGGGGTAGAGGAACACTATGGGGGCATTATATAGGGGCATTATATACTGGCACACATTATGGGGGCACTATGGAGAAGGGGGTAGAGGAACACTATGAGGGCATTATATAGGGGCATTATATACTGGCACATATTATGGGGGCATTATGGGGAAGAGGGAGAGGAGCACTATGGGGGCTTCTACTGGGGGCACTATATAGCGGTATTTTATATTAACACACATTATGGGGAGGCAGTATGGAGAAGCGGGAAGAAGAGCACTATGGGGGCATTATTATACTAGCACACATTATGGGGAGGCAGTATGGAGAAGGGGGAGAAGAGCACTATGGGAGCATTATATACTAGCACACATTATGGGGAGGGCAGTATGGAGAAGGGGGAGAAGAGCACTATGGGGGCATTATATACTAGCACACATTATGGGGAGGCAGTATGGAGAAGGGGGAGAAGAGCACTATGGGAGCATTATATACTAGCACACATTATGGGGAGGCAGTATGGAGAAGGGGGAGAAGAGCACTATGGGGGCATTATATACTAGCACACATTATGGGGAGGCAGTATGGAGAAGGGGGAGAAGAGCACTATGGGGGCATTATATACTAGCACACATTATGGGGAGGCAGTATGGAGAAGTGGGAGAAGAGCACTATGGGGGCATTATATACTAGCACACATTATGGGGAGGCAGTATGGAGAAGGGGAAGAAGAGCACTATGGGGGCATTATATACTAGCACACATTATGGGGAGGCAGTATGGAGAAGGGGGAGAAGAGCACTATGGGGGCATTATATACTAGCACACATTATGGGGAGGCAGTATGGAGAAGGGGGAGAAGAGCACTATGGGGGCATTATATACTAGCACACATTATGGGGAGACAGTATGGAGAAGCGGGGAGAAAGAGCACTATGGGGGCATTATATAGTAGCACACATTATGGGGAGACAGTATGGAGAAGCGGGGAGAAGAGCACTATGGGAGCATTATATACTAGCACACATTATGGGGGCACTATGGAGAAGGGGAGAAGAGCACTATGGGGGCATTTATATACTAGCACACATTATGGGGAGACAGTATGGAGAAGGGGAGAAGAGCACTATGGGGGCATTATATACTAGCACACATTATGGGGAGGCAGTATGGAGAAGGGGGAGAAGAGCACTAATGGGGGCATTATATACTAGCACACATTATGGGGAGACAGTATGGAGAAGGGGGAGAAGAGCACTATGGGGGCATTATATACTAGCACACATTATGGGGAGGCAGTATGGAGAAGTGGGAGAAGAGCTCTATGGGGGCATTATATACTAGCACACATTATGGGGAGACAGTATGGAGAAGGGGAGAAGAGCACTATGGGAGCATTATATACTAGCACACATTATGGGGAGACAGTATGGAGAAGGGGGAGAAGAGCTCTATGGGGGCATTATATACTAGCACACATTATGGGGAGGCAGTATGGAGAAGGGGGAGAAGAGCTCTATGGGGGCATTATATACTAGCACACATTATGGGGAGGCAGTATGGAGAAGGGGGAGAAGAGCACTATGGGGGCATTATATACTAGCACACATTATGGGGGAGGCAGTATGGAGAAGTGGGAGAAGAGCACTATGGGGGAATTATATACTAGCACACATTATGGGGAGGCAGTATGGAGAAGCGGGGAGAAGAGCAGTATGGGAGCATTATATACTAGCACACATTATGGGGAGGCAGTATGGAGAAGGGGGAGAAGAGCACTATGGGGCATTATATACTAGCACACATTATGGGGAGGCAGTATGGAGAAGCGGGGAGAAGAGCACTATGGGGGCATTATATAGTAGCACACATTATGGGGAGACAGTATGGAGAAGCGGGGAGAAGAGCACTATGGGAGCATTATATACTAGCACACATTATGGGGGGCACTATGGAGAAGGGGAGAAAGAGCACTATGGGGGCATTATATACTAGCACACATTATGGGGAGGCAGTATGGAGAAGGGGGAGAAGAGCACTATGGGGGCATTATATACTAGCACACATTATGGGGAGGCAGTATGGAGAAGGGGGAGAAGAGCACTATGGGGGCATTATATACTAGCACACATTATGGGGAGGCAGTATGGAGAAGGGGGAGAAGAGCACTATGGGAGCATTATATACTAGAACACATTATGGGGAGGCAGTATGGAGAAGCGGGGAGAAGAGCACTATGGGGGCATTATATACTAGCACACATTATGGGGAGACAGTATGGAGAAGGGGGAGAAGAGCACTATGGGGGCATTATATACTAGCACACATTATGGGGAGACAGTATGGAGAAGGGGAGAGGAGCACTATGGGGGCATTATATACTAGCACACATTATGGGGAGGCAGTATGGAGAAGGGGGAGAAGAGCACTATGGGGGCATTATATACTAGCACACATTATGGGGAGACAGTATGGAGAAGCAGGGAGAAGAGCACTATGGAGGCATTATATACTAGCACACATTATGGGGAGGCAGTATGGAGAAGGGGGGAGAAGAGCACTATGGGAGCATTATATACTAGAACACATTATGGGGAGGCAGTATGGAGAAGGGGAGAAGAGCACTATGGGGGGCATTATATACTAGCACACATTATGGGGAGGGCAGTATGGAGAAGGGGAGAAGAGCACTATGGGGGCATTATATACTAGCACACATTATGGGGACGCAGTATGGAGAAGCGGGGAGAAGAGCATTATAGGAGCATTATATACTAGCACACATTATGGGGAGACAGTATGGAGAAGGGGAGAGGAGCACTATGGGAGCATTATATACTAGAACACATTATGGGGAGGCAGTATGGAGAAGCGGGGAGAAGAGCACTATGGGGGCATTATATACTAGCACACATTATGGGGGGCACTATGGAGAAGCGGAGAGAAGAGCACTATGGGGGCATTATATACTAGCACACATTATGGGGAGGCAGTATGGAGAAGGGGGAGAAGAGCTCTATGGGGGCATTATATACTAGCACACATTATGGGGAGGCAGTATGGAGAAGGGGAGAGGAGCACTATGGGAGCATTATATACTAGCACACATTATGGGGAGGCAGTATGGAGAAGGGGAGAGGAGCACTATGGGGCATTATATACTAGCAGACATTATGGGGAGGCAGTATGGAGAAGGGGAGAGGAGCACTATGGGAGCATTATATACTAGCACACATTATGGAGGGACACTATGGAGAAGGGGGTAGAGGAGCACTATGGGGGCATTATATAGGGGCATTATATACTGGCACACCTTATGGAGGGGCAGTATGGAGAAGGGGTAGAGGAACACTATGGGGGCATTATATAGGGGCATTATATACTGGCACACCTTATGGAGGGGCAGTATGGAGAAGGGGGTAGAGGAACACTATGGGGGCATTATATAGGGGAATATTATACTGGCACACATTATGGAGGGGCACCATGGAGAAGGGGGTAGAGGAGCACTATGGGGGCATTATATAGGGGCATTATATACTGGCACACATTATGGAGGGGCAGTATGGAGAAGGGGTAGAGGAACACTATGGGGGCATTATATAGGGGCATTATATACTGGCACACATTATGGGGGGCACTATGGAGAAGGGGGTAGAGGAACACTATAGGGGCATTATATAGGGGCATTATATACTGGCACACATGGGGCATTATGGGGAAAGGGGAAGAGGAGAACTATGGAGACTTCTACTGGGGGCACTGTATATGGGTATTTTATACTTGGGGTACACATCGGGAAGGGGGGTACTATATAGGGGCATTATATACTGGCACACATTATGGGGGGCACTGTGGAGAAGGGGAGAAGAGTACTATGGGGGCTTCTACTGGGGACACTATATAGCCGTATTTTAAACTGGCACACATTAAGGGTTACACTATCAGGAAGGGGGCACTATGGTGCATCTACCGGGGGCACTATTTGGGAGTATTTTTAACTGGCATACATTATGAGGGCACTATGGGGACTTTAGCTCTACTCAGGGCACTAAGAGGGGGTATTTTTTTTTAGTGGCACACAGTAGATGGCAATGGCACACATTACTGGGGAACTATACGGACATTGGCTCTACAAGGGGCACCAACAGGAGGTATTTTTTGTACTAGCCCACAACAGTGGCATTTAAATACTGGCACACATTATGGGGTCGTTTGTTGTACTGGCACACATTATAGAGGGGCATTTTGTTGTACTGGCACACATTATAGAGGGGCATTTTGTTGTACTGGCTCATGTTATAAGTGTTTTTTTTTACATAATAAGGACAATTATTACTACTGGGGGACCATTATGGTGAACTTTTTTTTACTACTGGGGGACTATGGGGAGCATAATTATTAGTCTGGGCACTATGGGATCATTATTACTATTGGGGTCATTACTACTATCAGGGGCACTATTACTACTAAGTTCGCTCTGGCAGAGAATTATTACTACTGGGGGACTGTGGGGAACATAATTACTAGTATGAGTACAATGAGGGAATTATTACTATTGGGGACACTGTTAACACTCTGGCAGAGAATTATTACTATTAGTGGGACTTTGGGGAGCACTATTACTACTGGGGGCACCTGGCACAGTATCAGCTTACCACAATGATTTTTGGGGGATATTATTTTTCCACTATTACTGTCAGAGGATTCATTTGCTGGGTGTCGTTACTAGAGATGAGCCATATATTCAAAAATTTGATTCGGCTGCTTTTCCGAATTTTACAAAAAAAATTTGCTTTGTGACGAATTACTTTGTCAGGAAGTGCATTTCTTTGTAAGTAGTGGCTGCCATGATAGGGAGCAGTGATTGTACCCCCAATCATTGTACCCCTCAGATGCCGTGTCCATAGCTGATCGCAGGATCTGACATCAATATTAAAGTGTAAAAATTTTTAAAAATAAATTAAATCATAGTTACCTCGAGGCATCATCATTATGTCACTGTGCACAGGATTTTGTGCGAGATCTTAAATCAAGATGGCAGTGGCAGGCTCGTCGTGAGCAAATAAAGTGGTAAGTATGGTTTTTATTTTGTTTTTTACCGCCATTCAGGAAAAATTGATTCAGTACCACGTAGCATGAGGAAATTCGGCTTTGTGACAGATCTAATTTTCCCTGAATTTCTGATCAAAGTATCTGAGTATCCCCAGGACTGTGACTGTGACGAGGGGACATCCTCTGCGTCTGGAGGAAAGAAGGTTTGTACAAAAACATAGAAGAGGATTCTTTACTGTAAGAGCAGTGAGACTATGGACTCTATACTGTAAGAGCAGTGAGACTATGGACTCTTTACTGTAAGAGCAGTGAGACTATGGACTCCTTACTGTAAGAGCATTGAGACTATGGACTCTTTACTGTAAGAGCAGTGAGACTATGGATTCTTTACTATAAGAGCAGTGAGACTATGGACTCTTTACTGTAAGAGCAGTGAGAATATGGACTCTTTACTGTGAGAGCAGTGAGACTATGGACTCTTTACTGTAAGAGCAGCTAGACTATGGAACTCTATACTGTAAGAGCAGTGAGATTATGGACTCTATACTGTAAGAGCAGTGAGACTATGGACTCTTTACTGTAAGAGCAGTGAGACTATGGATTCTTTACTATAAGAGCAGTGAGACTATGGACTCTTTACTGTAAGAGCAGTGAGACTATGGACTCTTTACTGTAAGACCAGTGAGACTATGGATTCTTTACTATAAGAGCAGTGAGACTATGGAACTCTTTACTGTAAGAGCAGTGAGACTATGGACTCTTTACTGTAAGAGCAGTGAGACTATGGATTCTTTACTGTAAGAGCAGTGAGACTATGGACTCTTTACTGTAAGAGCAGTGTGACTATGGACTCTTTACTGTAAGAGCAGTGAGACTATGGACTCTTTACTGTAAGAGTAGTGAGACTATGGACTCTATACTGTAAGAGCAGTGAGACTATGGACTCTTTACTGTAAGAGCAGTGAGACTATGGGCTCTTTACTGTAAGAGCAGTGAGACTATGGGCTCTTTACTGTAAGAACAGTGAGACTATGTATTCTTTACTGTAAGAGCATTGAGACTATGGACTCTTTACTGTTAAAGCAGTGAGACTATGGACTCTTTACTGTAAGAGCAGTGAGAATATGGATTCTTTACTGTAAGAGCAGTGAGACTATGGACTCTTTACTGTAAGAGCAGTGAGAATATGGACTCTTTACTGTGAGAGCAGTGAGACTATGGACTCTTTACTGTAAGAGCAGTGAGACTATGGACTCTTTACTGTAAGAGCAGTGAGACTATGGACTCTTTACTGTAAGAGCAGTGAGACTATGGATTCTTTACTATAAGAGCAGTGAGACTATGGACTCTTTACTGTAAGAGCAGTGAGAATATGGACTCTTTACTGTAAGAGCAGTGAGACTATGGATTCTTTACTGTAAGAGCAGTGAGACTATGGAACTCTATACTGTAAGAGCAGTGAGACTATGGACTCTTTACTGTAAGAGCAGTGAGACTATGGACTCTTTACTGTGAGAGCAGTGAGACTATGGACTCTTTACTGTAAGAGCAGTAAGACTATGGGCTCTTTACTGTAAGAGCAGTGAGACTATGGACTCTTTACTGTAAGAGCAGTAAGACTATGGGCTATTTACTGTAAGAGCAGTAAGACTATGGATTCTTTACTGTAAGAGCAGTGAGACTATGGACTCTTTACTGTAAGAGCAGTGCGACTATGGACTCTTTACTGTAAGAGCAGTGAGACTATGGACTCTTTACTGTAAGAGCAGTGAGACTATGGGCTCTTTACTGTAAGAGCAGTGAGACGATGGACTATTTACTGTAAGAGCAGTGAGACTATGTATTCTTTACTGTAAGAGCAGTGAGACTATTGATTATTTACTGTAAGAGCAGTTAGACTATGGACTATTTACTGTAAGAGCAGTGAGACTATGGATCATTTACTGTAAGAGCAGTGAGACTATTGATTCTTTACTGTAAGAGCAGTGAGACTATGGACTCTTTACTGTAAGAGCAGTGAGACTATTGATTCTTTACTGTAAGAGCAGTGAGACGATGGACTATTTACTGTAAGAGCAGTGAGACTATGGATCCTTTACTGTAAGATCAGTGAGACTATTGATTCTTTACTGTAAGAGCAGTGAGACTATGGACTCTTTACTGTAAGAGCAGTGAGACTATGGATCCTTTACTGTAAGAGCAGTGAGACTATTGATTCTTTACTTAAAGAATAGTGAGACTATGGGATTCTTTACTGTAAGAGCAGTGAGACTATGGACTCTTTAAGGTTAGATCAGTGAGACTATGGACTCTTTACTGTAAGAGCAGTGAGACTATGGACTCTTTATGGTAAGAACAGTGAGACTATGACATTCTTTACTGTAAGAGCAGTGAGACTATGGATTCTTTATGGTAAGAGTAGTGAGTCTATGAACTATTTATGGTAAGATCAGTGAGACTTTTGATTCTTTACTGTAAAAGCAGTGAGACTATGGGATTTTTTACTGTAAGATCAGTGAGACTATTGATTCTTTACTGTAAGAGCAGTGAGACTATGACATTCTTTACTGTAAGAGCAGTGAGACTATGGATTCTTTTCTGTAAAAGCAGTGAGAATATGGGATTCTTTACTGTAAGAGCAGTGAGACTATGGCATTCTTTGCTGTAAGAGCAGTGAGACTATGGACTATTTACTATAAGAGCAGTAAGACTATGGACTCTTTACTGTAAGAGCAGTAAGACTATGGAATCTTTACTGTAAGAGCAGTGAGAATCTCTGCCTGAGGAGGTGGTGATGGTAAGTTCACTATAAGAGATCAGGAGGGGCCTGGATGTATTTCTGGAGGGTAATAACATTACAGGTTATAGTTACTAGAGAGGGGTCATTGATCCAGGGAGTAATTCTGATGCCTGATTGGAGTCGGGAAGTATTTTTTTCCCCTAAAGTGGGGAAAATTGGCTTCTACCTCACAGGGGTTTTTTGCCTTCCTCTGGATCAACTTGCAGGTTAACAGGGAGAACTGGATGGACAGTGGGCTTTTTTTGGTCTTGTGATCTACGTTACTATTTTATTTTTTAGGACACTGCATCCCAATAATTATTGAAGGGGGTGCTATCTGCATTGTTCTAGTATTTTCAGGGGAACGGTTTCTGCAGTATTGTTTTGGGGAGCACAGCGGGCACAGTATTTGGGGGACAGGGTGGGGTGTTCAGAATGTGGGAGGATGGTGGAAAAGTAGGAAACTCAGATATCTGTTTGTCAAACTCTAAAGAGACAAGAAATAGCTGACAGAAGTCATCATGGCAGTCTGGTCTGAAGGAGAAGATGAGGAAAGAGAACATGTACATCAGAGGAGATGTCACTAATATGTATTACCCTGTTGTTTAGTAGTACTGTATGTAATGTTAGGAGGGAAGAGGGTAGGTTAACAATTTCACATGAGGACGGGGGAAAGGGGATTAAGTTTATTTCAATTTTCACCTCAGGAAGCAGAAAGGCTAGGAGCACCCCTGCCTGTACTTACCTTTACATTTGAGACAGTTCCCGTTATCACGTAATCTTCAGTCTCTTTGGTGACATAAAAGTAACACTTTTAGAGCATTTATTAAGAGAAATAAAATCAGAGTCTTGCTGGTCCTGCAGTACCTTGTATAGGCCAACAAGATGGAAGCAATGATGTCATACCTCAAGAAAGAGCGCCCTGTAACATTATCGCCTCTGTCCTGTTGGCCATTACAAGGTACTGCAGGACCAGCAAGACTCTGATTTTGCTTCTCTTAATCGGACCACTGACTTCATGTTCTACCGGCTAACTCTGTACCAGACTTTGTCCTTTTTCTTTTGACATAAATGTAACAGTAAGAAGCAGCAATGATACATTGTATTTCATATAATACACTTATTGTTTTGGTTTTGCAGCTCTGTCTCTGCTCCTCGGTCCTCGCCCCTCAGCTGTCGTGTCTTATCTCTGTTCTCCTCCGTCTTCACCCCGACTAGATGAGGAGGATGGAGCTCGGGGCTTCCATTGTAATTACTGCACAAACACCGCTGATCATGTTTTCTTCCTGTCGTCTAATTATCCAGTTTTCATCTGACACCTTACACATAACAATCCGTCACCACCTACGTGGCGAGTCCCCAGCGTGATCCTCTACAAAGGTGGGTGACAGAGCTCGTTTGTTTCTGGTTGTTGGTTACATTTCCCTCCAGAAAACAAGATGCTGAAGTGTATCATGTCAATAATTAATGCACATCCCCCGTCAGAATGAGGTCTTATAATGAAGCGAATACTAGAAGCGAGATGTGACAATGATAATTACTAGTAATGCCGACACTACTAAAATGGCCGTATTACAGTTCCATACCCGCCGGCCCTAATGGGGGCCCATAGGCTCATAGGATCTTCTATGTCTATGAGATACTGCACAGTACACATCAGGGCACACTATGGCGGCACACAGTCCCTTCCACTCTGTATTCTGCCACACTGTACACACTCCTGTATACTTTCCATGGAGTCATTCTATAACCATTTACTGTATTTATTTCAGTGCATTTATTTTTACTCTGTGGGCGTCCATGTCAACTGCTTAGAAAAATATTCACACCTTCATACGTCCTAACTTTGAAAACGAACAAAGAAAGACCACTGCAAATTTTTTCAGCACTAGGCCACACCTCTAACTCCGCCAAAAACCTAACTATACACCTAATCCCACCCAGTCCCCTTAATGCCCCCACATAGCAATTATTCCCAATTTATGTGCCCCATTAATATGCTCAGCTGTGCCCCAGTAATATGCCCTGTTATGTGCCCCCCAGTAATATGTCCTGTTATGTGCCCCCAGTAATATGCCCTGTTATGTGCCCCCAGTAATATGCCCTGTTATGTGCCCCAGTAATATGCCCTGTTATGTGCCCCCAGTAACGTGCTCAGCTGTGCCCCAGTAATATGCCCTGTTATGTGCCCCCAGTAATATGCCTCAGCTGTGCCCCAGTAATATGCCCACATTGTGCCCCCAATAATATGCTGTGCCCCAGTTAATATGCCCACATTGTGCCCCCAATAATATGCTGTGCCCCAGTAATATGCCTACATTGTGCCCCCAATAATATGCTGTGCCCCCAGTAATATGCCCCACATTGTGCCCCAATAATATGCTGTGCCCCCAGTAATATGCCCACATTGTGCCCCCAATAATATGCAGTCCCCCAGTAATATGCCCACATTGTGGCCCCCCAATAATATGCTGTGCCCCCAGTAATATGCCCACATTGTGCCCCCAATAATATGCTGTGCCCCCAGTAATATGCCCCATTGTGCCCCCAATATATGCTGTGCCCCCAGTAATATGCCCACATTGTGGCCCCAGTAATATGCCCAACATTGTGCCCCAGTAATATGCCCCATTGTGCCCCAGTAATATGCCCACATTGTGCCCCCAATAATATATGCTGTGCCCCCAGTAATGCCCACATGCCCCACAGTAATATGCCACATTGTGCCCCCAATAATATGCTGTGCCCCCAGTAATATGCCCACATTGTGCCCCCAGTAATTATGCCCAGTAATATTTGTGCCCCCAGTAATATGCCCACATTGTGCCCCCAATAATATGCTGTGCCCCCAGTAATATGCCCACATTGTGCCCCCAAAATATGCTGTGCCCCCAGTAATATGCCCACATTGTGCCCCCAATAATATGCTGTGCCCCATAATATGCCCACATTGTGCCCCCAGTAATATGCCCACATTGTGCCCACAGTAATATGCCCCCATTGTGCCCCAATAAATGCTTGCCCCATAATATGCCCACATTGTGCCCCCAGTAATATATTGTGCTGTGCCCCCAAGTAATATGCCCACATTGTGCCCCAATAATATGCAGTCCCCCAGTAATATGCCCACATTGTGCCCACAGTAATATGTCCACATTGTGCCCGCAGTAATATGCCCACATTGTGCCCCCAATAATATGCAGTCCCCCAGTAATATGCCCACATTGTGCCCACAGTAATATGTCCACATTGTGCCCCCAATAATATGCTGTGCCCCCAGTAATATGCCCACATTGTGCCCACAGTAATATGCCCACATTGTGGCACTTACAGAAAGTAAAAGAAAATAAACACCATATAGTTATGCTGTCTTCCTAGCAGCAGCAGGACATCGGCTGCTCTAGTCTATGGAGGGAGTGAAGCTGAGGCTGACTGCCGGCTCTCTGCTTCATTATGCCAACTGTCTCTGCTTGCTATGGACACAGAGACAGTTCCCAGGAAGCGGGACATACCTCCCCCGTACCGGGACAGCGGGACAGCCATTGCAATCTGGGACTATCCCTCCGGATCCGTAATGGTTGGGAGGTATGCACCTTGTTCTTTGAGGAACCATGAGGAACATCAACCGAGCAAACAGACACACTGAGTGTCAGCCAAATCCACCAATTTTTGAGGGACCATTTGACCTCTGATGTATATGGAGGCCTCCTGAGTCTCCTCTGTTGGCAAATATTGTGGGCAAAGATCGGGCAGTTGGATTTTAACAGGCCCAATCCCTTGTACTTGTGGAGATATGCCACCAGCAAAGATGTCTGGCAGCAATGTTGTACCTTCTCCTGATGTATGCTCCACCTATGGAAGGAAACTTTATTCGAGACCATACAGTATGTTGGGTGTCTTAAAGAGTTTGTCCAGACTCAAAACGATGTAAAATAATAAATATCCCTTACCAATCCCCCACTGTTTCCATCCAATGTTTCCTGGTCCTTATGTCCTTGACACACAAGAAATAAGCACTCAGCTAGTCAATGGCCAGAGCGTGGACTCGCCTCAGCCTCTGATTGGCTGTGAAGTCATTTCCTGCTCATTGAGAGGGATCAGGAAGCACAGACCAGCTGAGGTTCGGGAAATGTAGGAAAGGGCCCGGCAGTGGAGAGGTAAAACTGTTTTGATCTTCAGATGTGTCTAGGTCCAGTGCCAAGATCCTGACGCCAATGCTTCTGGTTCCTGCCGTAACGGAAATGTGACGTGCGTGCCGCTGGCCAATCAGTGGCCAATGCAGAAGGTGTAAAATATTGGACCCCAAAATAAGTGCTGGTCCCAGAGGTGGAGTTCACATGTATTGAGCCATTGTGGCAAACCCTGTGGACATACCATAAATGTCCAAGATGGGACAACCCGGTGCTGTCTATTGGTGTCTATTGTTAAATCCACCTTGTGTCTGATCACAGGCCCAGGCTGCTGCTCTGTTCTTTACACTGCAGCTCTGATTCTTCAGATTGACTGCTGTGTATCGGCACAAGCCCAGCCTCAAGACATCAGTACATGGAAAGCTGATTTCAGTTATTATAAACTACGAGCTTCTAAACCCATCATTAAGAAATAGATTATCAGAAAACTGTGGCCCGTAGGCTGCTCGGGGGAGGGATTTAAATAAAGGGAGTGGCCTCCACAAGTGGAAGGGGCCTCAACAACTTAGATAGACCTATAGTTTTGCTTTCAAAAAGGGCAAAAAAGAAGTGAATTAGAAGGTGGGCAATAAGATGAGACATTTCTAGAGGTTGAGGCTCAGCCTGTGCTGTTGTCTATCTAGAAATAACAAGATTATTGATTTCCCTTCGAGCACAGTAAGAACTTTAAACTTTAGATTCTTCTATCCCTTTAAAGAGGCAATTTACTCCACCATTATGATCCATAAGTGAAAATCAGATCACATCATCACCAGACTCAGCCTCGGCAGGAGATGTTTAAAGGGTCAGGAACCTTAATATGAAGCAGTTATTGGAGAAGGTCTCCTGTCTTCAGAAATCTTTAAGAAATCTATTAGGTTCCTAGAGACTGTCTTCATTCTGGTGCCTCATCATTGTGAGGAGAACCATGGTGAGGAGCACCATGGTGAGGAGCAGTTCCCAGGATTGATGGAACTAATGTGTGGCTGGGCACTGCCGGTGATGAGGAGGATGATGGGGAGTCATTGGTCAAAGGCAAGACTGAACTATCCAGAGGTCACATACAACCAATTTTTACATTATGAAGCCATCAGGTAAACTATGCACAAGAAATAGGATCAATGATCTGAAAAAGTATCTGACCCCTCCAGGTGACCCCTATGACTGCACATATCAGTAACCTATACTGTTGAGGGTGGGTGGGTGGTACTGAACATACAAATATGTCTTCTTCACCTTTTCTCTTCACTCAACAAATCCTGAGATAAACAGAGCAGCTTTGGGGCTTTGGGAGTTGTTTATGCTGTATGTGTCTACATGTGGCCACCCAGTGGTTGTGCTTTGGATTGCAGTCTGTCAAGGGTTTTGCTGACATGTTGGGATACATTATTGCAAATAGACTGTGAGAAATTGCAGTTCTCAAAATATGTGCATAAAGGTGAAGCCTATTGCACCAGATTTTAATAAAAATGTTGCATGTGGTAGAGTGTATTCTGCACGGCTGAAACTTTCCCTGCCTTATACCCACGCACTTTATTTTACCGCGCCTTTTTACCACCCTTAAGGCTTTTTTTTTTTTTTTTTTTTTTAGAATCTTTACAAGACTGTCAAGTAAGATATCTAAAGGGCAAAATAACTTTAATGTGTGTCTTTAAAAAATCCCACCCACTGTAGTTCTGTTTAGGTTCTGTCCTACTGTTCTTCTAACTGACATCGATAGTTCGGGGAATATTCCCTACCTTCTTAGGGAAGAGTTGCACGTATCATATTTGTTACAGAAATTTCTGGGACCACAGCTCTGAAATCAGTTTGACTCACTCATGTGAGTGACTGATTCTCAAGTGAATACAGGGATTTCTGCAAATGCCATAAAGATAAGGCAGTGAGCCCACAACTGGGCAGCAGTCCCTACACGACGTGTGAGGAGATAAATACAATACCAAATGGCCATAAGCCAAAATGTACCTAGACGCAATACCAATGCAGAAAGCCGAAAGCCAAATGAGTCTTCAATACCACAAGGGAACAGCAGTAGAGCCAGATGCCATCACTACCACACAGAGGCCGCTGTGCCCAGGGGAAACTGTAACACATACATAACCAGAGGTCCAGCTTAAAGTGACTAAACTGCCTCTACTGGTGGCCATATATATCCACCTGCAGTAATCTCCTGAGCTCCCTCTAGTGGTGGCTGTATATATCTGTCTGTAGTAATCTCCTGAGCTCCCTCTAGTGGTGGCTGTATATATCTGTATGTAGTAATCTCCTTAGCTCCCTCTAGTGGTGGCTGTATATATCTGTCTGTAGTAATCTCCTGAGCTCCCTCTAGTGGTGACTGTATATATCTGTATGTAGTAATCTCCTTAGCTCCCTCTAGTGGTGGCTGTATATATCTGTATGTAATAATCTCCTGAGCTCCCTCTAGTGGTGGCTGTATATATCTGTATGTAGTAATCTCCTGAGCTCTCTCTAGTGGTGGCTGTATATCTCTGTATGTAGTAATCTCCTGAGCTCCCTCTAGTGGTGGCTGTATATATCTGCATGTAGTAATCTCCTGAGCTCCCTCTAGTGGTGGCTGTATATATCTGTATGTAGTAATCTCCTGAGCTACCTCTAGTGGTGGCTGTATATATCTGTATGCAGTAATCTCCTGAGCTCCCTCTAGTGGTGGCTGTATATATCTGTATGTAGTAATCTCCTGAGATCTCTCTAGTGGTGGCTGTATATATCTGTATGTAGTAATCTCCTGAGCTCCCTCTAGTGGTGGCTGTATATATCTGTATGTAGTAATCTCTGAGCTCCTCTAGTGGTGGCTGTATATATCTGTATGTAGTAATCTCCTGAGCTCCCTCTAGTGGTGGCTGTATATATCTGTATGTAGTAATCTCCTGAGCTCCCTCTAGTGGTGGCTGTATATATCTGTATGTAGTAATCTCCTGAGCTCCCTCTAGTGGTGGCTGTATATATCTGTATGCAGTAAACTCCTGAGCTCCCTCTAGTGGTGGCTGTATATATCTGTATATAGTAATCTCCTGAGCTCCCTCTAGTGGTGGCTGTATATATATCTGTATGTAGTAATCTCCTGAGCTCCCTCTAGTGGTGGCTGTATATATCTGTATGTAGTAATCTCCTGAGCTCCCTCTAGTGGTGGCTGTATATATCTGTATGCAGTAAACTCCTGAGCTCCCTATAGCGGTGTCTGTATATGTTTGTATTCAGTAAGCCCTTGAGCTCCCTCTAGTGGTGATTGTACATATATTTCTGCATTAAGCTCCTGCGCTCCCTTTAGCAGCATTACATTTTTGTCTGGGCAGGGGATTTGTGTTTCTGTAAGTTCTAACAACTATAAAGATATATTAATCACTGCAGAGTGTTGAACCTAAAACTGATATGGTGCTCAAGGTTGGAAATTAACAGTAAACCTCCTTGTCCCCAATACTATACTAGATATGTTCCTCTCCACTGCTGACAGGTGCCGCTTATTTTGTCATAGCATCCCCATCCCTGTATGTGCACCATTATATTACTCATATATAATGTATACGAGTAGCCCAGTGAAGCACTGCTATCATTTTGCATTTTAGTAATAACTTATGGACAGCATAAACCCAATAAACTGCAGAAAAGTGGAATCATTCGGTGGTACTCCGCAGACGGTTGTACATAGTATCTCAGATTATGTCACTGGCTCTTCAGCTTTGCTGAGGAGCTGAAATAACAGATTGACAGACGGATCCTGCTGCCAAAATGCTGTCAATTAATGTTGCACTTTTGGGACCTGAAGTTAATTTGGCAGAAAATCTGCAATAATATTTGAAGCAGTGATATTCAGAGCACAATAAGTGTTTATATCCCTGTTCAGAGATGGATTTATTATTTAATAAAGAGATTACTATAAAAATATGGCAGATAAATTATTAAATGACATGGCCAACTCATAACACCAGGTTCTTTTTAGCCCCAAAGTTTTGTTCTGATTTATTATTTAATATACGAGGTTCAGAGCTTTAATCCTACGACATAGACATCATGTTATGTATCATTCTTTCTTCCTGCAGACACCACTAGGGGGAGTTCATTGCATACAGATTTATAGTTACCACTAAGGAAATCTAACTTCATACAGATATTTACAACTACCTCTAGAGGGAGCTCATTACATACAGATTATACAGTCACCACTAGAGGGAGCTCATTACATACAGATTATACAGTCACCACTAGAGGGAGCTCATTACATACAGATTATACAGTCACCACTAGAGGGAGCTCATTACATACAGATTATACAGTCACCACTAGAGGGAGCTCACTACATACAGATTATACAGTCACCACTAGAGGGAGCTCACTACATACAGATTATACAGCCACCACTAGAGGGAGCTCATTACATACAGATTATACAGTCACCACTAGAGGGAGCTCATTACATACTGATTATACAGACACCACTAGAGGAGCTCATTACATACAGATTATACAGTCACCACTAGAGGGAGCTCATTACATACTGATTATACAGACACCACTAGAGGGAGCTCATTACATACAGATTATACAGTCACCTACTAGAGGGAGCTCACTACATACAGATTATACAGTCACCACTAGAGGGAGCTCACTACATACAGATTATACAGTCACCACTAGAGGGAGCTCACTACATACAGATTATACAGTCACCACTAGAGGGAGCTCACTACATACAGATTATACAGTCACCACTAGAGGGAGCTCACTACATACAGATTATACAGCCACCACTAGAGGGAGCTCACTACATACAGATTATACAGCACCACTAGAGGGATCTCACTACATACAGATTATACAGCCACCACTAGAGAGCTCACTACATACAGATTATACAGTCACCACTAGAGGGAGCTCACTACATACAGATTATACAGCCACCACTAGAGGGAGCTCACTACATACAGATTATACAGTCACCACTAGAGGGAGCTCATTACATACAGATTATACAGTCACCACTAGAGGAAGCTCACTGCATACAGATCATACAGCCACCACTTGGAGTAGCTCACTACATACAGATTATAAAGCTACCACTAGAGGGAGCTCACTACATACGGATTATACAGTCACTACTAGAGGGAGCTCAGGAGATTACTACATACAGATTATACAGCCACCACTAGAGGGAGCTCACTACATACAGATTATACAGTCACCACTAGAGGGAGCTCACTACATACAGATTATACAGTCACCACTAAAGAGAGCTCACTACATACAGATTATACAGCCACCACTAGAGGGATCTCACTACATACAGTTTATACAGACACCACTAGAGGGAGCTCATTACACACAGATTATACAACCACCACTAGGGGGAGCTCACTACATACAGATTATACAGCCACCACTAGAGGGAGCTCACTACATACAGATTATACAGCCACCACTAGAGGGAGCTAACTACATACAGATTATACAGTCACCACTAGAGGGAGCTCACTACATACATATTATATAGCCACCACTAGAGGGAGCTCACTACATACAGATTATACAGCCACCACTAGAAAAAGCTCACTAAATACAGATTATACAGTCACCACTAGAGAGAGCTCACTACATACAGATTATACAGTCACCACTAGAAAAAGCTCACTAAATACAGATTATACAGCCACCACTAGAGGGAGCTCAATACATACAGATTATACAGCCACCACTAGAGGGAGCTCAATACATACAGATTATACAGCCAACACTATAGAGAGCTCACTACATACAGATTTTACATCCACCACTAGAGGGAGCTCACTACATACAGATTATACAGCCACCACTAGAGGGAGCTCACTACATACAGATTATACCGCCATTACTATGGAGAGCTCACTATATACTGATTTGTACCATCACCAGCAGGAGGAGCTCCATTTGTAAAGATGTATAAAACTTCAGTTTAAAGCAATAAAAAATTAGAATGGAGTATTTTGTCATAAATTCCACCTAGTGTTCACTTAAATTACAAAAATTAATAAGTAATTCTGTTTAATAAAGTGAATGTCCACCCTTAACTCTTTCCATCCCTGAGCTCCCTGTAGTGGTGGCTGTATATATCTGTATGTAGTAATCTCCTGAGCTCCCTCTAGTGGTGGCTGTATATATCTACATGCAGTAATCTCCTGAGCTCCCTCTAGTGGTGGCTGTATATATCTACATGCAGTAATCTCCTGAGCTCCCTCTAGTGGTGGCTGTAAATGTCTGTAGTAATCTCCTGAGCTCCCTCTAATATCTGTATGTTGTCTGTATATATCTGTGTGTAGTACTCTCTGAGCTCCCTCTAGTGGTGGCTGTATATATATATCTGTATGTAGTAATCTCCTGAGCTCCCTTTAGTGGTGGTTGTATATATCTGTATGGTAGTAAAGCTCCCTCTAGTGGTGGCTGTATATATCTGTATGCAATAATCATACTGAGTTCCTCTAGTGGTGGCTGTATATATCTGTATGTAGTAAATCCTCTGAGCCCCTAGTGGTGGCTGCATATATCTGTATGTAGTAATCTCTGAGTCCCCTATGGCTATATATATCTATGAGTAATCTCCTAGCCCCTCTATTGGTGGCTGTATATATCTGTATGTAGTAATCTCCTGAGCTCCCTCTAGTGGTGACTGTATATATCTGTAGTAATATCTGACTGATATCTGTTTGTAGTAATCTCCTGAGCCCCTTTAGTGGTGGCTGTATATATCTGTGTGTAGTACTCTCCTGAGCTCCCTCTAGTGGTGGCTGTATATATCTGTATGTAGTAATCTCCTGAGCTTCCCTTTTAGTGTGGTTGTATATTCTGTATGTAGTAATCTCCTGAGCTCCCTCTAGTGGTGGCTGTATATATCTGTATGCAATAATCTCTGAGCTCCTCTAGTGGTGCTGTATATATCTGTGTGTAGTAATCTCCTAAGTTCCCTCTAGTGTGACTGTATATATCTGTGTGTAGTAATCTCCTAAGTTCCCTCTAGTGTTGACTGTATATATCTGTATGTAGTAATCTCCTGAGCTCCCTCTAGTGGTGGCTGTAATATATCTGTGTGTAGTAATCTCCTAAGTTCCCTCTAGTGGTGACTGAATATATATCTGTGTGTAGTAATCTCCTGAGCTCCTCTAGTGGTGGCTGTATTATGTTAGTGAGCTCCCTTTAGTGGTGGCTGTATATATCTGTGTGTAGTACTCTCCTGAGCTCCCTCTAGTGGTGGCTGTATATATCTGTATGTAGTAATCTCCTGAGCTCCCTTTAGTGGTGGTTGTATATATCTGTATGTAGTAATCTCCTGAGCTCCCTCTAGTGGTGGCTGTAAATATCTGTATGCAATAATCATCTGAGTTCCCTCTAGTGGTGGCTGTATATATCTGTATGTAGTAATCTCCTGAGCTCCCTCTAGTGGTGGCTGGTATATATCTGTATGTATTAATCTCCTTGAGCTCCCTCTAGTGGTGGCTTGTATATATCTGTGTGTAGTAATCTCCTAAGTTCCCTCTAGTGATGGCTGTATATATCTGTGTGTAGTAATCTCCTAAGTTCCCTCTAGTGGTGGCTGTATATATCTGTATGTAGTAATCTCCTAAGTTCCCTTTAGTGTTGACTGTATATATCTGTATGTAGTAATCTCCTGAGCTCCCTCTAGTGGTGGCTGTATATATCTGTATGCAGTAATCTCCTGAGCTCCCTCTAGTGGTGGCTGTATATATCTGTGTGTAGTAATCTCCTTAGGTCCCTCTAGTGGTGGCTGTATATATCTGTATGTAGTAATCCTCTGAGCGCCCACTAGTGGTGGCTGCATATATCTGTATGTTGTAATCTCCTGAGCTCCCTCTAGTGGTGACTGTATATATCTGTATGTAGTAATCTCCTGAGTTCCCTCTAGTGGTGGCTGTATATATCTGTATGTAGTAATCTCCTGAGCTCCCTCTAGTGGTGGCTGTATATATCTGTATGCAGTAATCTCCTTAGCTCCCTCTATTGGTGACTGTATATATCTGTATGTAGTAATCTCCTGAGTTCCCTCTAGTGGTGGCTGTATATATCTGTATGTAGTAATCTCCTGAGCTCCCTCTACTGGTGGCTGTATATATCTGTATGCAGTAATCTCCTGAGGTCGCTCTATTGGTGACTGTATATATCTGTATGTAGTAATCTCCTGAGTTCCCTCTAGTGGTGGCTGTATATATATGTATGTAGTAATCTCCTGAGCTCCCTCTAGTGGTGGCTGTATATATCTGTATGTAGTAATCTCCTGAGCTCCCTCTATTGGTGACTGTATATTTATGCATGTAGTAATCTTCTGAGCTCCCTCTAGTGGTGGTCTTTATATATCTGTCTACAGTAAGCAGTAGTGCATCTCTATGTACTTTTGTATGTCCTTGAGCTCCCCCTAGTGGTGGCTGCAGTTAATTCTCTTCTAGAAGGATTTTGGAGCTCTTTGTCAGCTAAAGCAAGCTCTGACTGCTATAAAGGTATATTTAAAAAATGGTCATTACAGAATGTTGGACTATCAAACCACATGGTGCTAAACATTGTACACATAGTTGTAATGATTCACTGGTAAACTCTCCTGGAGGTTGGCTTTCTAGTGGTCTGAGGGTTGCACGTGTACTGTCTCCTGTCCTGTTAAACAGACAGAATGCATTCATTGCTCCTGTCAATGCACAGGTACCTCAGCCTTCTTATGGCTCTTTCACAAACCACTCAATGGCTGAGAAATAAAGTCCTTTTAGTTTCTGAGGTCTGCAAAAGTGTCTTGGCTCATCTTCCATTTGGAATTAACCCAACTTGTATTCTTGACTATGTCATCTTGTCCACTGCCCTCATAGGCTTCTGTCCATTATGATTTGTGCTCCATCTGACTACAGTTTTTGCCCTCTGACTTGGTACTGTGTATTGGAGTCTAACTATTGCTAACATAGACTGCTTTTGGTGGGCGACCTCTGAATTCCCGTAGGAGATTCCATATCCATAACCCTTAAAGGGGTTCTCTAGGAATTAAGAAAATAAAATTACTTTAATAGTACTTTATTATAAATATATTCTCAAATACCTTTCATTAGTTATAATGGCTAGTATTGTTTGGGGAGCAATCATTAGGAGAAATAAAATGGCCACCGCCCTATTAGTACACACAGAACCTGTCCTAATCACACAGGAGGATAAGTTACTTCACATCACTGAGGTAAAGAGCTGCCTCATCCTCCTCTCTGCTCTGCTTGTCAGGGATTATGATCAAGAATAAAGATGATAAGAACTTTAGCTAAATCTCCGGGGAATTTAGTTCATGAGGAGACATGAAGTACAGGGAGGACGGATAGGACAGACGGTGGTAATGGAGACTGCGTACAAGAGCTGCTGCACATTAACCATGTCACCACCTCCTCTCATGTCTCCTCATCTTCTCCTTTCCCACAGAGTTTCACCTATATTCAGGATCATAATCCCTGACAAGCAGAGCAGAGAGGAGGATGAGGCAGCACTTTACCTCAGTGATGTGAAGTAACTTGTCCTCCTGTGATTAGGACAGGCTTTGTGTGTACTAATATGATGGTGGCCATTTTATTTCCCCCAATGATTGCTCCCTACATAAAACGAGCCATTATAATTAATGAAAAGTATTTGGGAATATATTTGTAATAAAGTAATATTTAAGTATTTTTATTTTATTAGATTCCTGAAAAACCCCTTTAAGCCAAGCATGGTAGTGATCCAGTGGGTCCACATCTCACACTGACTTATTTGCAGTTACATTTGATCTCCTGCTACTAACTGGATCATACTGGGCAATGCTTCTATTTTTAAAAAGATTGGGGCACATTTATTAAGACTGGTTTTTTAGATGCTGGTCTTAATAAACAAGCTGCTGGTGGTTCCGCCGAAGTTACGTAGAGGCGCTGGACTGTCCATAACTTTGGCATATCCTCCACCAGTTCTAAACGTAAGACGGCTGAGACATTTTCCTAAACTTAAAACAGCCGTAGAAAATGCCGAATGAGACGGACCTGCTGGCCCTTCTCCACCTATGTCACTCCCATTTTTTTAGACCTGGCGTGAGTGGGGCGAAGTCGCAGATTGCGGCACACCTAATATAGCAGTATTTCAGCTTTATAAATGACCCCCATTCTGTACATTTCTCCTTCTTGCTCCATGATATTAAAGATTCCCTCATTCCATGGTAATATTCCAGCATACAGACATATTATTGCCTTCATAGGAATGTAGAACAATGTATGAAATGAACATCCCCGCAGTGGTGTATATGAATGTTCATAGCGAGCTCCCCCTAGTGGTGACTGCTATAACCAGTTATATATAACATAAAGAGGTTGAGTCTGACACACACTCTCATAGGGAAATTGATGGCATAGTAATATCAGCCACAAGCTGCTATAATGTAGAAACCATACTGTAACAATAACTAAGGGCCACAAAAAGACCTCACTAAGTGAGGAGCATGCTTGGAACTGGTCATTTTTCATAACAGTCTACCCTTAAAGCATGTTTCAACCTTTAGACATTTACATATATCCAAGGGATATCTGATGGGTAGAGGTCTTACCTCTGAGACTCCCAACTATTGGAAGAACGGAGGTTCCCTGATCCATGTTTCACCAGATGAGGTGACTCCTGCATTCATTGGGAGACAGTGGAAAATGTTTCTGGTTCTTTTCAATTAATTCTAAATAAGTTATGGTGAGAGCCATGGACTTGTGTGGTCACCTACTCATTCATTCCCCTCTCAGACCTCCACTGAACCATCAGCTGCCTCAACTGGTGGAACGGGGGTTACAAAGGTGGAGCCCCCCAAATACTGCAGGGGTGAAAGGTAATTGCCTGATACTTCCCCCTAATAACTAGCTTGTTAAGCCTGTATTGACTGCATACCTGCAGTTAAATGATTGCCACTAGATGGCTCTGCAGCACCATAGAGAATAAACAGAGGCTGCAAACAGGAAGAAGCAAGTGTGTGGCTGAGACCACCTCGGAAACTTGTGTGGATCGCTCAACAGGCTGTGGGTCCCTGAAGGCCAGAAAAGAGAGATTCTATGAACCCTGGAGGCCAGTTGAACATTTGTAGTCCAGAAAGAGATGAGAGAGGTGGAAAAGGAATGGTACTGTGTGTTACAGGCATATCATGTGGGAGCTCATCACAGTATGCAGATGCATTTTTGCTATGTGAATTTTTATTTTTATTTTTTTCAGTGATTTTAATACAAACACCATTTTTGACATTTTGTTGCTGGAGAGAATATACAATCTGCTCTCTCTCTGTGATGATGCATGGCGGACCCTGCATCCCCGCCGAGCACATGTTTCTGCAGATATATTACCACCCCCTTTACATTATCTCATGTCTAGTGCAGCACATTACGTGCCCCCACCATTAGGACCATATTTTTGCATTGTTTACCAACTGCATCTGAGCTAATGGTAATTTACAATATTGCGCCATTAATCTTGCGTTGAGCCTTTGGGTTTTTTTACATATGCATAATTATGCGATACCAGTCATCAAACTCTATTAAGCCTTGGCTCATCAGACCATACAAGGCCCCGGGTCATTCTACCCCCCACCAGCGCCATACACTCTTTATAAGAGAATGAACAGATCTACCACGGAAGACAAGATGAATGGCGAAGGCGCTGAAACTGAAGAGTTTTTTTTTTTTTATAAATACGAGAAAAGTTCCTCGTGGAGGTTTATGTCTTGAAAATGTGGAAATGTGCAAAGTGTGCAAAATGCAACTTTAATAAAAAGTATTGATATGTCACATAAAACTGTACAGTACTCTAAAATAATTCACAATCGTGCACACAGACATACGTAATATAATAGGGAACAATGGCGCAAACGGTTTAGCAAGGCTCAGATTAGAGGACAATTACCTATGGTATCAGAAAACCTCTGATGTGTCATAACGAGATAACGGCAGTATAATGTGGCTGTTGTATTGCGGTAATGTATGGCAAGGAGGACAAGGGCCTTCACTCACTGTCTTAGCCTCAAAACATACAGTGTCATTATGATTTCAAGAAACTTCTGACATCTCTTAGTCATATGTCAGAAGTTTTGATGGATTGGGGTCTGGGTGCTAAGACCCCCACCGAATTCTGAAATATATAGGGCAGAAGCCGTCATGCTCAAGGAAACTGTATAGCTCAAAAGCCTGCCTCTGAGAGGAAAAAGTGCTATATAGTATCCAGATATAACTACTATATATTAAGAATAGAGGAGGTGATAAACAGAGGTTTCTATATTAATGTTACTTGAGCACTGTTTAGTGGTAAGATTTCAGCAGTGTATGGCGGTATTACTTGATATTCTGTGATAGAATGCGTAAAAGTAATCTGATAGAGCGCCCATTAACCATGTAGTAACCATTGGAAGAGTAGCCTTTCTGTGCACTGTATGAGATTACTATTCAGAATTGCATCTTAGAATATCAAATAATACCGCCATACAGTGCAAAAATTTTAACCACTAAACAATCCGCTTAATGACATAATTATTAAGGCTGCTGTAAAAAAGTATGATATTAACTGTAAGTATGATATATGGCAGTACTATATGGTAATTACAGTATATGGTGCCATTTCTGGACACTGCATTGCAAGGATACAAAAAATGACCACTATATAATGCTTAAATAACAAGTACGGTTATAGATAGTATAATGTTACCTAGTTATCTACATGACTGTAAGCTCAATACAGGGCGGTCATATGTGGATGATTTCTATATAGTTGCATTTATCAATAACAAATATTGACATTCTAAGGCCAGTAGAATATCAATAATACTGCCACACAGTGCCCAAATAATACCCCTATACAATGCTCCAACAAGACTGCTATATATAGCTTAATATTATCGACCATAATTGTAAGTTTAAAATATGGCATTAATATGTAGTTACTATAGGATACCATTATACGATGGCAATATCTAGCTGCTATATGGTGCCATTATATAGCAGTAATTTGTGGTTACTTGATGGTGTCATTATATGTTGTTAATGTGTGATTATGATACGGTATCATTATATGGCGGTGATATGTGGTTATTATATGGGGGCATTATATGGCAGTAATAATTACTATATAGTTCCATTATATGGCGGTAATATGTGGTTACTATATGGTTCTATTATATGGTAGTAATAAAGATGTGGAGTCTCTGTGGGTAGAAATAAATGGAGCCAAAAACAATAATAAAATACTAATAGGGGTTTATTATAAAACACCTAATATATCAGAGTCCACAGAAAATCTACTTCTAAATGATATAGACGAGGCGGCAAATCATAATGAGGTCGTTATTATGGGGGAACTCCGCAGATATAGACTGGGACACTGAGACCTGTACATCTCATAAAGGAAACAGGTTCTTGGAAATAACCAAAGACAATTACCTTTCCCAACTGGTTCAGGACCCGACTAGAGGGACGGCCATACTGGACTTAGTATTAACCAATAGACCTGACAGAACAACAGATGTGCAGGTCGGGGGACACCTGGGAAATAGTGACCATAATATAATAACCTTCCAACTGTCATTCAGAAGAGGGAGGAACAAAAATACCAAACTTCAAAAAAGCTAAATTTTGCAACTAAGAGAGGCCATAGGTCTAACTAACTGGGACAAAGTCCTCAAAAATAACAATACAGCCCCAAAATGGGAGATTTATAAAAGCATCCTAATATCTAATTGTGAGAGGTACATACCTTATGGGAATAAAATAATAAGAAACAAGAAAAAAACAATGTGGATAAATAGAACTGTAAAGAAAGCAATAAATGACAAACAGAAAGCATTTAAATCACTAAAACAGGAGGGGAGCGAGGAAGCATCGAAAAACTATAAGGAAAAAAATAGAATATGTAAAAGACAAATAAAAACAGCCAAACTAGAGACCGAGAGATTAATCGCCAAAGAGAGTAAAACTAACCCTAAAATGTTCTTTAATTATATAAATGGTAAAAAGTATAAACCTGAAGGTGTCGGCCCCTTACAGAGTAATGAGGGGGGAGGTGCAGAGAGCGATGAGGAGAAAGCAAAGCTGCTACTGTAAATATCTTTTTCTCCACTGTATTCACTGAGGAAAATAAACTGTCAGATGAAATGCAGAATATAAAAGTAAATTCCCCTTTAAAAGTGCCCTGTCTGACCCAGGAAGAGGTACAGCAACGTCTTAAAAATATTAAAATAGACAAATCGCCAGGACCGGATGGCATACACCCCCGTATCCTAAGAGAATTAAGTAATGTCATCGCCAGACCCTTATTTCTGATATTTAAGGACTCTGTACTGACGGGGAGTGTTCCACAGGATTGGCACATAGCAAATGTGGTGCCAATATTCAAAAAGGGTCCAAAAACGGAGCCCAGAAACTATAGGCCGGTAAGTTTAACTTCTGTTGTGGGTAAACTGAAGGTTTTCTGAGAGATGCTATCTTGGAGAACCTCAATGAAAATAAGCAGATAACTCCATATCAGCATGGCTTCATGAGGGATCGGTCATGTCAGACCAATTTAATCAGTTTCTATGAGGAGGTAAGTTCTAGACTCGACCGCGGCGACTCAATGGATGTCATATATTTGGACTTCTCCAAAGCGTTTGACACTGTACCACATAAAAGGTTAGTATATAAGATGAGAATGCTTGGCCTGGGAGAAAATGTCTGTATGTGGGTAAGTAACTGGCTCAGTGATAGAAAACAGAGGGTGGTTATTAATGGTACATACTCAGATTGGGTCACTGTCACTAGTGGGGTACCACAGGGGTCAGTACTGGAGGGGTCACTGTCACTAGTGGGGTACCACAGGGGTCTGTATTGGGTCCTATTCTCTTCAATATATTTATTAATGATCTTGTAGAAAGCTTAGACAGTAAATTATCATTTTTTGCAGATGACACTAAACTGTGTAAAGTAATTAACACAGAGGAGGACAGTATAGTGTATATATACTACAGAGGACAGTATACTGTATATATACTACAGAGGACAGTATACTGTATATATACTACAGAGCACAGTATACTGTATATATACTACAGAGGACAGTATACTGTATATATATACTACAGAGGACAGTATACTGTATATATACTACAGAGGACAGTATACTGTATATATACTACAGAGGACAGTATACTGTATATATATACTACAGAGGTCAGTCCACTGCTAAAGCAGGATCTGGATAGACTGGAGGCTTGGGCAGAAAAGTGGCAGATGAGGTTTAACACTGACAAATGTAAGGATATGCATATGGGAAGGAATAATGCAAGTCACCAGTACATACTAAATGGTAAAGCATTGGGTAACTCTGACATGGAAAAGGACCTAGGAATTTTAGTGAACAGCAAACTAAGCTGCAGAAACCAGTGTCAGACAGCTGCTGCCAAGGCCAATAAGATAATGGGTTGCATCAAAAGGGGCATAGATGCCCGTGATGAGAACATAGTCCTGCCACTTTACAAATCACTAGTCAGACCGCACATGGAGTACTGTGTACAGTTCTGGGCTCCTGTGAACAAGGCAGACATAGCAGAGCTGGAGAGGGTTCAGAGGAGGGCAACTAAAGTAATAACTGGAATGGGTGGACTACAGGACCCAGAAAGATTATCAAAATTACGGACGACTGAGGGGAGATCTAATAACTATGTATAAATATATCAGAGGTCAGTACAGAGATCTCTCCCATCATCTATTTATCCCCAGGACTGTGACTGTGACGAGGGGACATCCTCTGCGTCTGGAGGAAAGAAGGTTTGTTCACAAAAATAGAAGAGGATTCTTTACTGTAAGAGCAGTGAGACTATGGGCTCTTTATGGTAAGAGCAGTGAGACTATGGACTCTTTACAGTAAGAGCAGTGAGAATATGGACTCTTTACTGTAAGAGCAGTGAGACTATGGACTCTTTACTGTAAGAGCAGTGACACTATGGACTCTTTATGGTAAGAGCAGTGAGACTATGGACTCTTTACGGTAAGAGCAGTGAGACTATGGACTCTTTACGGTAAGAGCAGTGAGACTATGGAACTCTCTCCCTGAGGAGGTAGTGATGGTAAGTTTACTAAGAGAGTTCAAGAAGGGCCTGGATGTATTTCTGGAGGTAATAATATTACAGGTTATAGTTACTAGAGAGGGGTCGTTGATCCAGGGAGTTATTCTGATTGCCTGACTGGAGTCGGGAAGGAATTTTTCCCCCTAAAGTGAGGAAAATTGGCTTCTACCTCACAGGGTTTTTTGCCTTCCTCTGGATCAACTTGTAGGAAAACAGGCCGAACTGGATGGACAGATGTCTTTTTTCGGCCTTACAAACTATGTTACTATGTTACTGGCTATGTTACAATTACTATATAGTTCCATTATATGGCGGTAATATGTGGTTACTATATGGGGGCATTATATGGCAGTATAATATATGGTTATTATAAAGGTACCATTATATGGCAGTAATGGCATATAATATATTCCATTATATGGTAATAGTTAATATGTGGTTATATATGGTGCATTATAGGGCAGTAATAATTACTATATATGGCAGTATATATGTGGTTACTATATGGTTCTATATATATGGCATTTAGTAATTCTATATGAGTTATATATGGGGGCATTATATGGAGTATAATGTATATGTTCATATATGGCAAGTAATATGTGGTTACTAGTTGGGGCACATTTATATGGCAGTAATTAATTACTATATGGTTCCATTATATGGCAGTAATATGTGGTTACTATATGGGCATTATATGGCAGTAATAATATAATAGTTCATTAATTAATTATAGTTATATATGGCAGTAATAGTACTATATGGTTCCATTATATGGGGTTACTATATGGGGGTTCCATTAATATGTGGCAGTAATAAATGTTACTAATTATGGTGTGTTATATATAGAGGTATTAGATTTACATGTGGGCTATGGCAGTAATATGTGGTTTACTATATATGGTTCCATTATATGGCAGTATATTATGGGTATACATTATAGGGTTAGTTCCATTATAATATATGGCAGTAATAAATACTATATAGGTTCGCAGTTATATGGTAATATATAGTACAATAATTATATGGTTCTATGTGGCATGGCATTATATGGGTACCTATAATTTTCCATTATATGGGTAATAGTGGTTATTATAAGGTTCCATTAATGCAGTAATATGTGGTTACATAATTTCATATGTGGTTATATGGTTCCATTATATGGGTAATATTGTACTATAGGTTCCATTGTGTGGCAGTAATATGTGGTTACTATATGTGGCATTATAAAGTGATAATAAGTGGTTAGTCTCTGGGGGCATTATATGGCAGTAATAATTACTATGTGGTGCCATTTGATGTGGTGTCCTCTACAAATAAATTGTTTATTCTATGGCCAGAAGAATACCGATAATACCACCATGCGGTGCCCAAAAATACCACCATACAATGCTCAATCAAAGTGCCTACATATTACCATCATCATGAGGTCTGCTATATATAACCAGCTAAGGCCGGGGGGTCGATGGGGTTACATAACTGCTCCATCACCATGAGGTAGCGGTGTTAATTGGGCGGTGTGACCTCAGTATTATAGAAGCTTCCCATCAATAACAATGTTACGTCCCATAAATCGCCATCCCCTGCATTTAAGCATCGATCCACCGCCCCGTGGTCGCCCGTTTGGGATGTTGCTGAACATGTGCTCCATGCGCGGCTTTAATTAGACCGCCACTTTGTTCCCTTTAAAAATAGTTCTTTGGCAAGTAAAATAATCAATCTTTATTCAGTGCAAATTAGTCCAGACTTCAAGCCAAGCCGACGATTATCAGCACCGCACATGTAGCGCTCATTAATATGCCGGCGTGGAAACAATGCAATCAATATCTTTGAATCAAATTATAATGTATTCAGCATCGACTGCGGCGTTCAGAGGTTCCTTTCTTGTGTCCCACGGACGTGAATAGACGCGGGGATCGGCACCGCCGATGTCTTCGTGTCTTTGAGGATTTTTTTTCTTTTTTTTCTCTGTTTTTGATCGTAGTAATTGTTCTTTGCTTGTTTTATCTTAATGATGAGTCTTTAAGAAAAAAAATAAAAAATCACACGTGCCGCAGATCCAGGCCAATAAACTTCACTTCTTTGTCTTTATTTTTTTCTTTTCTTAGGACAATGAAATAATAGTTCACGTTTTTCATAAAAAGACGTGATATGGATGGAGCTGTCCTCCAACAATGGGGCGAAATAATATCATTTAATCATTTTGAATGCTCTGCAGATTTTGCTAAGAACTCCAATTTCTCATAAAAACTAATTCAATATATTATGTTAGAAAAACACTTGACAGGCTGCAATGCACATCCCGACCACTGGGTGGCCACAGAGAGACACATACAGCATAAACAACTCCTGACAGAGTAGCTTAAAATCATTTTTTTTTTGTTTCTATATTGATAATAATAATCTTTATATAGCAACGCCATATTCTGCAGAGATTTACAATACAAAGGGTGCATGCACCAATCAAAATAGACATCAGAACAGTAGAAGTGAGGGCCTGCGTTCAAGATCTTATAATCTATGACCTTGGGATATGTTCAGTAAAGATGAAAGTTAAGCAAAGACCTTCTATATTTTTGCACTACTGTACCCCTAGGTGGAGCTGTAGAGTATTGCAATAAGTGGATGTTACGTACATGATCTTTTTCTAAACAGCACACCCAATGGTCAGGAATGGTATTACAAGTTAAATTTTGGTTTCTAATATGACAATTAAACTACCTATCTGGTTGATGTGACTACCACACTGCTTGATGACATCACCACCAGAGTGTCTATTTGTTATGGAAATTGGATGCTGACCAATTTTGATCCTTGCCTGAGTATCAGAGTCTGTTAGTCCCTTCCTCTAGCCTGCTATATTCTGCTGTCTTCTTGCGTTTTCCGCTTTGACTCTTTGCCTGACCTTTGCCTCTATGTTTGTGTGCTCTTTCTGGAGCGTTGATCCCAGTAGATCTTCTGGTTCTGACCCAAGCCTCTGTCTGACTACTTTCCAGCTTTGACATTAAAGCTGCATCCCACTTCCAACCAGTGACAATCACCTGGAGGACCATCACCTGGAGGTCCTACCAGTTAAATGGTGATGAATGGCAGAATCTCTGAGGCTCTATACCTTCAGGACCAAGAGATTTTCTGTTTTTTCATTTTTCACTCCCTGCCTTCCCAGAGCCATAACCTTTTTTTATTTTTTAGTTTACTGATGGCTTTTTTCTAGGCAAGTTGCACTTCCTAATGGTACCATTAAATATTGCATATGATCATAGCTATGGCAGGCCTCTGTGCCTTCAGAAGGCCTGAGGCTGCCATATTAACCGAATGGCTTCCCCGATCTCTGCACAGTGAAGCCATTCGGGCTCCTGAGGTTTCACCACTTAGATATTTGGTCAAAATTGACCACAGCATCAGAGAGGTTAAACGCCTGTGATCGGCAAAATCACCGATCATAAACATTGCTTTCGGGTGTCTGCTGCATATAATGGCAGGCACTTGGCATCTATGTTGCCCGCTCAGCTCCTGTGCAGGAACCATCTTTAAAGACCACACATAAAGCTAACCTGTGCTCCCATTTGTGGGCAGGGTCCTGTCTCCTATACTGGTTTGTCACTCGTCTTGTTCATGCTTTTTGAAGTTGGATTATGTATGTGACCCCCTTATTACATGTACAGCGCCAGGGAATGGATGGCGCTTTAATAATTAATAATTCTCAAAATAATAATAATAATAATAATAACCTCCAGATTGTTTGCAACCTCAAGTCAATGTATCCCTAATAGTGCCATGATGTTTTGGCAAGGCATCGAGGTGTCACTAGATCATACCTATCTTTAGTGGAAGTAATATAGATCACTTCAAATTGTAAACTAGGATGCTGGAGAACCGCAGGTATAAAGGAAAGGCACAGGAGAGGCTGCAGACTGCGCTCTGTGCAGCAGTATGTCACAAGCAGTGTGCAAACACAAGTCCAGGGCCAAAACTGATTGGTTGGCATCAGCCTGACAACATCTACAGAACACTTGAAACTGTGACAACAGCAGAGCACACATGCTTTGAGGATTTGTGATTGTCACTTATTCTGCTCGCCACAGCAGTGATATCCAACATCAGGATCATTCCCATTGGAGACTTGGACAAGGCCGATCAAAAACTGTCATTGCTTCGATGCAACTATATTCGCACAATTTTGGTGCAAATCGTGCCAACAGTTGCTTTCCCACAGCGCACTGACAGTAGGACCTCATTATATACTAAAAGTATTAGAGATGAGAGAATCATTCAAAATTTTATTTGCCGAACATTCGTCAAACTTTTCATAAGATTCGTATATTCGACAAATATATTCGTTAAATTTGTGTACAAACTATACGTTATTATGTGGTGTTTAGCGAACATTCGCACACTAATGACAAACGTTCAGTTTTAAAAGGTACGCAAACTCTTTGTACACGTACGTATGAGCGTAAAAATTGCGTATGAAAATGAGGGGCTTTGCTGGAGAGGAATGGTGGAGCAGGAGGAACGCTCTGAGTCTGACCCCTGGCTACATATGGATACTGTATCAGCAGATAACAGCAGATCATCCGGCTGAGACTGAGATGAGCGTGCCATCCACTCCACTACCTCATCCACTTTCTCCTCCACTACAATTTTGCGCCTCGGTGGGTTAGCCTGGTGGAACACCCGCCAAGTATTGTGAATACTACAAGTAGAAGCTCCGGCTACAGGTCCTTTGGCACTGCTGCCCTGTGCCACCTTCTCCTTTTTTTTAGAGCTCGAGGTCTGGCTGGAATCCCTTTTGCTTATCCATTCCAGACATTTTCACTTCACTCTGTGGCCCTGCAGCTGGTCTTTGTCCCTGTTTGTCACACTGTCTCTCTCCCTGTCTCTCTCCCTATCTCTCTTCCTGTCTATCTCTCTATCTCTCTCCCTGTCTATCTCTCTATCTCTCTCACTGTCTCTCTCTCCCTGCCTGATTAATTACTAGCCCTGCAGTATCCCTGATGTGTAATATGGATTCCCTGAACAATTACACCCCAATTTTAACAACAAAACAGTTCTCCGTCTCTCAGAACTTCACACACAGTGCTTCTGCTCGTCTCAGCAGTCGCAGCAGAAGTGATGCGTCACTGGCTTACCAGCCTGAGCCAATCAGAGCAAGCCCTGCCCACTAGGTCAGATGACCGCTTTCTTCCCAGGCTTTTTGCTGAATGTAGCATTACCATACAATTTATCGGACAAGTACGTAGCGGATGCGTACAAAACTTTAAGAACATTTTCGAATCTAATAAAGCAAATCTCAAAAAATCCGGATTCGCTTCGGAGTGGAAAATTTGTAAGATTTGATACGAATCTACGAAGCGGCGAATAGACTCACTCATCTCTAGCCACCACTAGGGGGAGTTTTAGAGCTTATATCTATCATCTGATTCGTTGGCTCCTCAGCTCCCCCCAGCTGCAGCTGCTGGTAGCAAGAATTTTATCATGTAACTCAATGGCTGTGTAGAGCGGAGCAGGAGACGTGGAGCTCTGCATCAGAAAATACAGCTCCGACTACAATAAACATACCCGTATAAAAGTATATTTTCTAGGACATTGCACCTAAGGATGACATGATGAGGGAAGGTGGAGAGTCATTCAGTTTGGTCATGTTACTGAGATGCACGTTCTTTCCATGGCCAGATGAATTCTCCAGCATATCCCCCGTGTTCCCACTGACATCGCTCATTGCTTTCCTGGTTACATTTTTATTACCTGTTAAATTAAAGTTTAGCAGAAATCACTTAACACAATAAGACTCCATTCCCACAATTCCTAATCTGTTTTAACCAGTTCCTTGGGAACGATAAGAACTGATGCAATAAGAAATAATATGAGGAATAAACCCAGAACGAGCGTGAGAATTATCCGGGGGAAAATGACATGAAATCATCGCAGGCATTAAATACTGCAAGGCGGACAGAAGAGAGTGAGACATCTTCACATCTGCGTCTCTTCATCCTCTCCTCGGTTTTATGTATTTGACCGTATCTAGCCTTTGGGAGGGCTCATCACCTGTGGCACTGTTAATGGGGTCTCACAATCCTCTGATCGATGTGGATCCGGCTTCAGAATCCTTCGACGACCATCATTTAGTACCAGGGGAGGTCCGGGTCATGGATGGGTTCACCTGAATCACTCTCAGTGGGTCTACAGTAGGGTTACAAAAGTTTACATAATGGGGTTGTCTTCATTCAATGGTCATTAACCCTTTCTACCCCAGAGTTTTTTTGTTTTTTTTTCCTGTTTTCATTTTGCGCTCCCTGCCTTCATACTTTTTTATTTTTTCGTTCACATAGCTGTATGAGGGCTTGTTTTTTGCAGGACAAGTTGTACTTTCCAACGCCACCATTTACTATTGCATATGATGTAGTGGCAAGCGGGAAAAAAATTCCAAATTGGGTGAAATTGCAACAAAAACGCAATTCCGCCACAGTTTTATGTGTTTTTTATTTACGGCGTTCAATGTTCATTAAAACTGACCCGTTACTTTCATTCTACAGGTCAGTATGAATCCGGCAATACCTAATATGTATAGTTTTTCTTGCGTCATATTTTGACCCCTATAACTTTTTGGTATTTATGTGTACAGAGCTGTATGGGGCCTCATTTATTTGCGGGGTGATCTGAACTTTTCATTTATACCATTCTGGGGTGTGTATGACTTTTTTATCGCTTTTTATTTAATTTTTTTTTAGGAAAAAAAGCAACAAAAAATGGCGAATTGGCCATTTTGGTGCTTTTTTCCGTTTCACTGTTTTCCATGTGGGAAATAAATTTTTATAATATGATAAGTTTTCACACATGGTGTGTATTTTTTAAATTTTTTTAATACTTTTATTTTACTTTTTTTTTTTTTTTTTAAACTTTATTAATTTAATTTTTTTACACTTTTTATAGTTCCCATAGGGAACTATAAGAAGCAATCATTTGATTGCTGATATCATAGACTCCAATGCACTTACATTGGCGTCTATGAGGATTTTGCTGCTTTCTTATTACACAGAAGGTCTCCATAGTAAAGTCTATGCAGCCGCCTCCTGTCATTCACTGCAGACACGCTCCGGCTCCTCCGATCGCCACACGGGGGAGCCAGAGCAACACCGGAAGCGCGCACTTCTGGTGTTTGCTGCCTTCGGGTGCCGTGATCAGGATTGACCGCGTCATCCGAGGGGTTAAATGTCTGCGATCGGCATTACTGCTGGTCGCGGACATGAGCCGCGGGTATCTGCTACAGGAAACAGCAGTTCACCCGCGGCCATGACGCCCGCTCTCCTCAGGAGCGGGTGCCATCTTTAAAGACCCGTAGGGAAGGGGTTAAAATGGTTTTTCTACTTATACAAGTGATTTCATCCCCTACAAGGATATGCTGCACCATCACTTGTTCATCGGTGGAGACCCAACCACCAGATCTCTCACGATCCCCAGAATGAAAGGCCTTGAAAACAGTTTAAAGTGATTTTCAAGTGTTTGATATTGATGACCTAGCAGTTTTTGGAGGCCACAACAATCATCAGTGGCTGTGGAGCTCCAGTGAGCTCTGCGTCCTCCTCACAGCTCAAAGGGCCATACACTGTACAGCGGGTGGGCTTGGTACTGCAGCTCAGTCCCATTCACTTGAACGGGACTGGACTGGGCCAAAGTCATGTGACCGATGAACATGATGTCACTCACTGGCTTAGGAACTCACACTCTTCAAACAGTTGATCATCAGGGGTTCTGGGAGTCAGACCCCCACCTATATGATATGGATAACATATCCTGAGGATAGGCCATCAATATCAAAATCTCAGACCACCCCTTTTGTGTTGCAGCTCCTTTATAAATGCTATAACTGCTCAGTTTGCACCCCCTTCCTCATGCAACTTCCCTTCACGCCCACCAGCTTTGGGCAGCTTTCAGCTGCATTGTTGGCGGTGTTCACTCTGTGGCTCGATGCGGTGCAGGACCTGGCAGTGTTTCCTTTAAGCCATGGCAATACAGAGCCAAAGGAAATAATTATTAATGTAAAGCGCCCAATAATTATTGTAGATATAAAGCAATGAAATATACAAGGCCACAGAGTATTAAACAGCATCCTGGTCTAGTGCAGTGAAGACTACTGTCTGCATCCCAAGTGGTCTATCACAAAGAAGGGGCTCATATCTGGATCCCACCCATGTGGTCTTGGGAGTAGAAGGATTAATATCAGTATACCTTGTTATCTAAGGCAGCAAAGGTCTACCTAGTGATAGGGTCGCTGATTATCTAGGGCAGTGACAGGGTTAATCTCCAGACCTTGGTGATCTAGGGCAGTGACAGGGTTAATCTCCAGACCTTGGTGATCTAGGGCAGTGACAGGGTTAATCTCCAGACCTTGGTGATCTAGGGCAGTGACAGGGTTAATCTCAAGACCTTGGTGATCTAGGGCAGTGACAGGGTTAATCTCCAGACCTTGGTGATCTAGGGCAGTGACAGGGTTAATCTCCAGACCTTGGTGATCTAGGGCAGTGACAGGGTTAATCTCCAGACCTTGGTGATCTAGGGCAGTGACAGGGTTAATCTCAGGGTTAATCTCCAGACCTTAGGGCAGTGACAGGGTTAATCTCCAGACCTTGGTGATCTAGGGCAGTGACAGGGTTAATCTCCAGACCTTGGTGATCTAGGGCAGTGACAGGGTTAATCTCAAGACCTTGGTGATCTAGGGCAGCGACAGGGTTAATCTCCAGACTTTGGTGATCTAGGGCAGTGACAGGGTTAATCTCCAGACCTTGGTGATCTAGGGCAGTGACAGGGTTAATCTCCAGACCTTGGTGATCTAGGGCAGTGACAGGGTTAATCTCAAGACCTTGGTGATCTAGGGCAGCGACAGGGTTAATCTCCAGACCTTGGTGATCTAGGGCAGTGACAGGGTTAATCTCCAGACCTTGGTGATCTAGGGCAGTGACAGGGTTAATCTCCAGACCTTGGTGATCTAGGCAGTGACAGGTTAATCTCCAGACCTTGGTGATCTAGGGCAGTGACAGGGATTAATGCCAGTATAACTGTGACATAAGCTGTTGAAATGATTACTACAAGAGTATTCAATTAGTATTGTCACATTGCCTGGTGAGAGATTTTTTGAACCCCGGAGACCACTTTTTATATTTTTAATAAAAAGCAATAAGGTTAATTGTATTGACTGCAGAATATCCCAAGGGTAGGGGAGGTCGTCTGCTTTATCTATGCCTCCCATGTGATGTATTATTACCATGTCCTACGGCCGTGCCTCGGGGTGTTTCCTGCCTGAATGTTTTTACTTTGAAATAAAAGGAAAACCTTTGGGGTGAATGTGGACTGTCATCAAATGTAAGCAAACAATCTGTAAGAGGTGGTTCTAGACATGGACACATGGAAATGTCTATGCACTGCCCATAGCCCCTAATAGTTCTGACCATGGTTGTCCCCTGTTTAGGAGAAGTGTAATACTCTGCAGACTGAGCGAAGCAGAGCAGGTAGGAACGATTAACCCATTCATTGTCATCACATGATTATATTTAGGATTTACACTTTCATTACTCTTGGACTGTTTGTTGCATTTTGTATATATTTTTATGTTTTATTGTGCTTTTTTTTTAATATTCTGGTTCTGGGCGGCAGACAATAGGCTGATGCTTTTGCTTTCCATGTTTCACTTGGCAGCCTTTCTGTATAGACTGGGGCAGACTGAGCAGAGTCATCACATCACGTGAAGCTTATCTTCTGAAAATCTGCTGAATAGGGGATAAGTGCCTGATCAGCAGCGACCAACCATTGGGGCTTCTGTCGTTCATGAGGCCAGAGACCAATGTTCTCCCATTTGAATGGGGTGGCAGATACGCATGCATGTCCGTCACTCCATTCAAGTCTATGGGACTGCTGGAGGTATCCCAGCACTGTAATTGCCTATCTCTACCAGTACTATACAGCTGAATGGAGGGGTAGGTAGCATGCATGTGTGAGCACTGCTCCTATCAAGTGGGGGAACATGGGCCCCATCCTGGTGACTGATGGATGAAATAGAAATCGACCCCTGCTGATCAAACACTCATCCCTTATCCTGTGGACAGGGAATACATTCTTCTAATAGGACAACCCTTTTACCTTATCTCTGCCTGGGCTCAAACTCTGCACCTTGTATGGAAGGTAAAAACTGTAGCAATGATAAAAGACTGTGCTGTAAAAGGGTTATCTCAAATCCCTTTAAGACTGTCTGGTGATCAGGGTGATTGCAACCATCCAGATGAATGGCTGAAACAATGAGCCCTGGGTATGGGGTACAGCACATATGTCTTACAGTAGAGCGGGGAAGACACAATTTAGGAAACCGGCACTGGCACAACAGACAATATACCGTAGGTAAGATAGGAGACATGCTGGGGCCACTTGTAGTACTGAAACCAAACATCTCCCATCTCACACAGTCCAACTTACCATACAGAAATGGTGGTTCCACATGGTGCAGATTTAATACTTGCAATACTTCCCTGATTTAGGGGTATGTGGCTGTGACCTTTGACAAAGCCTGGCTTCACCCGATGGGTTAGGCCATTACATGGTACATGCCCAACAAGGCTCCCCAAAGGCAAGAAAGACAAAACCTTTTGTAAGTTAGCCATTGGCCCAAGTGAACAATACCCTTCAGTCATTGAGGTGCACAACCTTTTTTTCTTGCATGGATTTGCAGTTTCCTATTTGCAGTTTTTGGTGTTGGGAAGATGATCGGGAAAGAAATTATTCATTGCCGATCATCAGTCGGTAAAAGGGCCCTAAATGGTGCATTAAAGACTTTTATTAGGGCTTACTGTAGGACGTCTTATAAAATGTAGGGTGTAGAGATAGTACTTAAGTCCTGGTAGGACTGTAATGACCCCCCCCCAATGCCCGGGCCCCTCGTATACATTATACTTACCTGCTCCCCGGCACCCACGTTGCTCCAGATCCCTGCACGGTCGCCACTACATCTCCCGTCTCTTGGATCAAAACATCCAGTGACGGGGGGGGAGCAGCCAATAGCAGGCCGCGATGGGGATGAACCTCCCTAGCGTCACCAAGCTCCTCCCCATAGATAGGAAGCACATAGATTGCATAGTAGTCTATTGCAGTCTAGAGTGCAGGTGAAGATCACATGTTTATGTCCCTTGGGAATAAAAATTACAGTTAAAAAAACTAAATAAATATAAAAAACACAAAAATATCATACATTCAAATCATCCCCTTTTCCTATTTTACATATAAAGGTAAACCATAAAAAAATGAACCTTTAAAATATAGAAATATGAATTGTGCGTGGTGAACGATGTAATAGAAAAAAATGAAATTGCAAAAGATGATTTGCTCTTTTTGGTCACCATTCACCCCTCCCTCAAAAAAAAGAAAAGAAATTTTCACTGAATGCTGCCAATCAGATTGCACTTTTCATTTTTGGCAGCTCCTTTAGAAAATGAAAGGTAGAATCTGAACTAGGTGAACTGAAAGTAAAAAAAGGAGGAAAAAATGAAAGCACAAAAATAAAAATTGGTCCTGGTCTGTGATTAGTCAAAATGTCAAAGCTACTTCTTTATTTTTTATGCCACAATTTTCATAATTGCAACATTTAAAAAAGTAACACAAAACACTGCAGTGATGTAAAGTTCATCCGAGATCTTGTGGTCGCAGGAACATTGTGGTGGTCTGCATTCTCCCTGGGGGTCAGTTCTTCAGCTTTTCGCATAGTTGAGAGTTACAGAAAAGGAAAAGCTAAATATTTCAGAAAATGAATGAGAAAGTAAAAAAAAAAAGTGAATCTTTTGGGAAGACGTGAACCGGTTTCTCATTAGCGCTGTATCAAGTGTCTCTGTCACCAACTTGATGATTCACATGTAATAAAAGCTGCGAGTAAAATAAAGAGCACTCCGCCTTATGTGCTTCTGATAACAACCAATTAGTGCACACCGCTGATGACACGCAAGCGATTGACCACTTATGTGTTTCTTTACAGGATTCACCCCTCGCCTCTTATGTTTCCTGCAGACAGTGACAGCACAGGAGGAAGAGACTGCACACAGAGGGGGTCATTTATAAAGACCGGTGTTTTACATGCTGCCAGAGGATGTGTATAATTTATAATGAGGCGTGCGTCTGGAGTGAAAATGTACTCCACAGTGGATCGGCATGTAAGTGAAATAGCCACACTCTAGCCACTGCCAAATGGCAAGGACGGCATAAAAGTGTCTGTGCGACAAAATATTTTCACACGTGTTTTAAATGTTGCAAAAATGGGTCTTTTTTATAAACCAAAAACTGGCATAGGGATGAGTGAAAGTCCAGTAGAGGTAACTTGTCTAAAAGAACTTATTGACTCCCATGTTCAGGAGGAGTCTCCGGTGCCGAACATACCAAATTCAAGTTTTGCCCACTGTAAAAATCTCCACATCCCAAGGTGGATTTTGTGGAAGCGTACTGTAAGTACAGCAACCAGTTCAGAGAAGGGAGCAGAAGAGTTTGCCTGCTGTTAGGGGAAACCTCCCTTGCCTAAAGTAAAGTATACACCTCATTCCTAGATGCTTGTGTGTACAAGTGCAGCATTAGGAAAAGTGCTCCCAAGAGACAATTGTTTCTGTTAACTCAGATTATAGCTGTGACTACATTTGTGTTTGAAAGCCCATGGCTTATTTTCATCCTGCAGATCTTGCACATGGAAATGCTTTTGTCTTCTGGCAGTGCTGACACAGAGCAGGGTTTTGAGCCTCTGCTCACAAAATCAGTGACATCACCAGTTCTTGAACTGACCATAAAAGTAGATCTGGTGCTGATATACAGTATTTTTTGTTATTATGTTCTGGATGTACAGTACAGACCAAATGTTTGGACACGCCTTCTCATTCAAAGAGTTTTCTGTATTTTCATGACTATGATAATTGTAGATTCACACTGAAGGCATCAAAACTATGAATGAACACATTTATACGTGTAATAATTTATTAACAATTATATACGTGTCAGAGGTGACATCAACATTGTCCTGCTGTTTGGAGGAATGAGCCATCCAGTCCACAATCTCACTCTCTTTGTCCAAGATATTAATCTGCCGCCTATCAGAATCGAAGGGGAACTGTGGCCTGCTACTATTACTACTACTACTATTACTACAGGCCGAAAGGCTGGAGCTGCTATTGCTGTTTGCACTTCTACATCAGCCCTTATTATGTCTCTGTGAGGACAAGGCATGGGTCTTTCATCTTGCACTCTTCAGTTTTCCAAACATTTTATTATGAGACCTATAAATAGGGTTTCGTTACATATAGATTAATAAATTGTACTAGAAAAATTGCGTGTTTTTTTCTGTAATTAAAAAAAAAGGCACAATTAAATATCCCCCCTTCTACAAACACAATGCACACTGCTATTGACAATTTACAATAGTAATATAATACTTTAGCTAAAACTAGTATATAGATGCTGAAATTCCAAATGGTACTGTAGCTATATTGAAACAGTTTTTTAGGAAAAAGGGGGCAATTTCACAGTGTTTGCAGCAGACTGTATTGCCATTGATGTGAAAGGTGCTGACAATAAGCCTATAAAACACTTATGAACTGTAGGAAATTGAGGATTTTTTTTATAAGGCTGGGTGTTCATAAACAGAAAAAAATGTAATTTGTGCTACAGAATTTTGGTGAAGTTATAGAATTTACAGTCCATACATGAACATTTTACTGGCTGCCAGTCAGGACCTGCCCACATTGTGAAACACACACAGAACTATAATTATACACCCTCCCTATGCTTTCCCTGATAAAACCTGATCTACCTAATTAAATATGTCCCTATACTGTCCCTATACTCTACATACCACACCTAGATCACTGGCTTGTGTCTGTAATTGTGTTTTGGCAGAAGCAACCAAAACACATTCTGTTATATGACAAGCTAGGCACAAAATGGCAACTATGGAGTTCTGAGCAAAGGGACCTGTCAGAATCCTGCTTCTTGATTGGCTGACAGTCTGTCAGCCCCACCCTACCAGTGTCATGTGATCCTTTATCTTCATGCTCCCGTCTGTGTTCCCTGCCAGCTTTCATCTGAAGTGAAAACTTTGCTTCAGATTCATTTGGCAGTACATTTTTTTGGGACATTTGTAACAAATGGAATTCACTTGGAATCAATCCACTCATCTCTAGTCTGGATGCCTTTCTAGATTTCTGGAGATGTAATGTTGGTCGAAGGAATTTTTCTAATTGACAGATCGGGACTTGGGAAGGATTTTTCCTCCCTAATATAGGGCAATTGCTATCTGCCTCATGAGTATTTTTTTCTTCCTCTGGATCATAAGATAATAGTAGGGTTTTCATCAACCTGTGACTTTTTTCACCCTTCTGAACTATGATAGGGCCTCTCCGTTTTATATCAGGAAATTGGCGACTCGCTAACAGGATTGTTTGAACTTCTTTTAAATGACCTTAGGAGAGTAGGATGTAACGGACAAATGTTTTCCACATTATTATTGTTTATTACATATGCAATAATGCATTTTTTTTATTTCTTATGTAGTGAAGTATTTTTGCCTTTTGTCTTCTCCATGTTGCCCGGGGACTTAATATTATTGTTAGCAATCACCGGGTCTGATGCGCTGGAGTCGAAGCCCATGACAGGCTAAGTGTTAATCAATGAGAGTCAATACCATAATAAGTGTAATTAGGCTCCTGGAGACTCAGGGTCATTAATATGTGGACTCCACGCCTGGAGCTGTATCTATAAGATCAGTCTTATGTAATATCCAATCATTTAGGCCGTCACCAGAATTCTTCACCATTCGGTCAGAATATTTGGAAGAAGGGTTTAGGAGACTCGTGTACCCACCATGGATTTGTGACCTCATCTTAAGAGACATTTGTGTCCTTTAGTTCCTTGTGAACTGGGTCAATTTTGATCTAAACATGAACAATTTTTTGATTTTACCTCTTTTTTTTCTGGCATTTATAACTTTCTAGATGACTTACACTAACTGTATAAAAGCCAAAAACATCAACTAATCGCACAGTTTGTTACAGATGTATATGTGTACAGTACATTACTTTATGGTTGTACATATTACTTTAGTGTGCATTCCACATTTATCTTTATATTAAGGTTTTCCAGAAGACAACAGGTCCCAAAGCCACCTTAATTATACATAACTCGCCTGTAGGAGAAGGTTTGCAATGTACTAACCGTTACAAAGTTGCCTGGATCAGCTTCGTGCGTTCAGATGACTCTCCTCTTCTAAAAATTCAGCTTCCGCTAACATCACATTCTTTACCATTTGTTGGGCCTGGGTTATCGACAGGACATCACTCCTGGGATTGGGCAAGAACTTCTCATCTCCCTGGCATTTGTGCTGATGGGGTGGATTCTGTTGTTTGTGCCTGTGCCAGGGAGAGGAACAAGTCTGGCCCCATCCACAGTGGAACTGACATTGATCGAAGCTGGATTTTTAGCAAAGGAACATCGCATGACTGGATTCCTGGGAGGCCGGTCCAGGGATATGCAGCCCAAGACTAGGACAACAGGTGCCAGGCAAATCATCCAAAGAACAAGACAAGAGCATTGTCCAAGACCATGCCAGAGTCAATTAGGAGTTAATATCAACATAAACAGATCAACACTAGAGATGAGCGAGCATGCTCCATGCTCATCTCTAATCAACACCAATCCACACTGGACTGGAATGAATGGAGCACTGCTGGTCAATCAATGGCATCAGCAGTGACGTGTGCAGGCGCTGCATGTGACTGCTGCCACCACTGAGGTCAAAGATTGGCCTCAGTGGTGGCAGATTGTGTAGATGGCACGGCTCACTTCTGCTTCAGAGGGGGATGGAAGCAGAGGAGAAGGGAGTTCGGAACGGGAGCGCTGGTAACAGGTCTCAGAGAAACTCTTAAAGATTATCGTCTTCCAGAGATACAAGCTATGGAAATGGTGGGTCTCTTTTTGGAGGACCATGTGTGTCCATGCACTGTGTGGAAGACTCGCTGAGCACAAGGAGTGGAGAATCATTCTCCAATTCATTTGTGACTACAGAACAAAAGGTCTGTCATTGGCTGCTTCTTTTGAAGTGGAGACATCGTTGGTAGTTACACCTCGACCATGTTGCCTGCGGGGGCCCAAAGACCTCTCTGACTGAAGAAGATAGCAGTATTATAAGGTGCACATGGAAGCTAGGGAGGCCCTGTCACAGATTGGGGCACAGCAGCTTCAAGTTTAATTCTGTTTTGGATATTTCAGCTCATCTTCAGGGATCCTTGAAGGGCTCTTCTTCAATAAGTTGTATGGAGACAGTCAATGCCTTAAAAGGGAGTTCTCTAGGACTTTTATATTGATGGGTTATCCTCAAGATCTCATTAATATCTAACAGCCTGCACTCCTGCCGCTCTGGTGCTTTGCAGTCAGAGCTCCATCTATTGTATTGTGTAGTAGATAGCAGGTCACCATTCACTTCAATGGGAGCAGCGCGGCAGTACCCAGCTCCATCCACTACACGATGGACGAGCTTTAATTCTGGTGGTGATTCTGGTGGTGGAGCTACTGCAAAACAGCTAATTAGCAATGGTGCAGGGTTAACTATATCAAACCATAACAAGTCATGGTATACTAACTGTGCTGTCCTACCCCATGCTATCCTATACTATACCATGCCCCCAAATTAAAATACATAAATGCATGGCAGGCTCCAGCAAATGTTTCTAGAGGAGCCTAGGGTTTTCTTGAGGCCTAGGGTGCCTCAAGTGAAACATTATGTTCCGATGGCAGTGGCATACTGAGGTGTCTTTCCTTATTGACCAGCATTGCAAAAAAATTTGCAATACTCTGTCAGGAGATGTTTATGCTATAGGTGTCTATGTTCAGCCACCTAGTGGTTGTAATGTGAATTGCAGCCTGTTGACGGTTTTGCTGCATGCTGTGATAATTTTTTGAACCTGCACTGAGACAAATTGAAGAAGTCCCTAGCAAGATTGATGGAAATTTACCTAGATAACAAGGGTCCACCTAGAAAAAGTCAAGTTAGGCCTCCATTATGGTGCTGGATTTTGCCACCGAAGACTGAACAGCCAATGTAACCCGAGGAATTTTACTTGGGCTGGATAAAAATAGCTGAAGATGTTTTTGCTTGTCTCTTTCATGGTATTTTTTGCCCTTTATGCAGTGTTTGTACATCACATTCATGTCTGCATTTAGTTATGTAGATGAATGAATTATATGAAGACTGAGTGGGGAGATCCATCCAGGTCACAGGGCGAGCTTCTCCTTGACGTGCCGAAGATACTGATAATGATAATGTCTCTCCGGTTATGATAATGGCCTCCTCATAAAGTGTAGGAATCTTCTCATACATCCTCATATTCCCTGTAAGACGCGCACCTCATCATTACCCAAACATTGACCTTCATTTAGCAAGACTTGCCAAAGTTAATGGAGAAGTGATGAGCATTGTGTGGCCACCTCGATGAGCATTGTGACCGCTTCTATTACCTTCTTCACCTAACCTCCACCACAATGTCTGCAATGGGCGAGAGCTGGAAGTGATGGCAGATTTATTGGGACTTTGTCATTGATTGGACATTACACTGAAGGTTTATAGACTTGACAAATTTACATAACTTTCAGTTTAGCCTACAAACTAGAATTGGTTCCAGAAGGTCCCATAGACTAGGTCACAAGGTTCAGCTCTTCGGAGGCGTTAGGAAAAACTTCTGCATGTAGGTTTTTGTAAGAATTCAGGAAATCATAATGGAAACCCAATGCACCCCATTATAGTCAATGTGGGTCTGTTGGGCACCATTGGTTTCAGACATATGAAAGATTTGGCACTTCTCTGTTCAGTCACTGTGTGCAGTCTCTTCTCCTGTGCAGTCACTGTGTGCAGTCTCTTCTCCTGTGCAGTCACTGTGTGCAGTCTCTTCTCCTGTGCAGTTACTGTGTGCAGTCTCTTCTCCTGTGTAGTCACTGTGTGCAGTCTCTTCTCCTGTGTAGTCATTGTGTGCAGTCTCTTCCCCTGTGTAGTCACTGTGTGCACTCTCTTCTCCTGTGTAGTCACTGTGTGCAGTCTCTTCTCCTGTGTAGTCACTGTGTGCAGTCTCTTCTCCTGTGTAGTCACTGTGTGCAGTCTCTTCTCCTGTGTAGTCACTGTGTGCAGTCTCTTCTCCTGTGTAGTCATTGTGTGCAGTCTCTTCCCCTGTGTAGTCACTGTGTGCACTCTCTTCTCCTGTGTAGTCACTGAGTGCAGTCTCTTCTCCTGTGTAGTCACTGTGTGCAAGTCTCTTCTCCTGTGTAGTCACTGTGTGCAGTCTCTTCTCCTGTGTAGTCACTGTGTGCAGTCTCTTCTCCTGTGTAGTCACTGTGTGCAGTCTCTTCTCCTGTGTAGTCATTGTGTGCAGTCTCTTCTCCTGTGTAGTCACTGTGTGCAGTCTCTTCTCCTGTGTAGTCACTGTGTGCAGTCTATTCTCCTGTGTAGTCACTGTGTGCAGTCTCTTCTCCTGTGTAGTCACTGTGTGCAGTCTCTTCTCCTGTGTAGTCACTGTGTGCAGTCTCTTCTCCTGTGTAGTCACTGTGTGCAGTCTCTTCTTCTGTGTAGTCACTGTGTGCAGTCTCATTTCCTGTGTAGTCACTGTGTGCAGTCTCTTCTCCTGTGTAGTCACTGTGTGCAGTCTCTTCTCCTGTGTAGTCACTGTGTGCAGTCTCTTTCTCTGTGTAGTCACTGTGTGCAGTCTCTTCTCCTGTGCAGTCACTGTGTGCAGTCTCTTCTCCTGTGTAGTCACTGTGTGCAGTCTCTTCTCCTCTGTAGTCACTGTGTGCAGTCTCTTCTCCTGTGTAGTCACTGTGTGCAGTCTCTTCTTCTGTGTAGTCACTGTGTGCAGTCTCTTCTTCTGTGTAGTCACTGTGTGCAGTCTCTTCTTCCTGTGTAGTCACTGTGTGCAGTCTCTTCTCCTGTGTAGTCACTGTGTACAGTCTCTTCTCCTGTGTAGTCACTGTGTACAGTCTCTTCTCCTGTGTAGTCACTGTGTACAGTCTCTTCTCCTGTGTAGTCACTGTGTGCAGTCTCTTCTCCTGTGTAGTCACTGTGTGCAGTCTCTTCTCCTGTGTAGTCACTGTGTGCAGTCCTTCTTCTCCTTTGTGTAGTCACTGTGTGCAGTCTCTTCTCCTGTGTAGTCACTGTGTGCAGTCTGTGTCTCTCTTTCCTGTGTAGTCACTGTGTGCAGTCTCTTCTCCTGTGTAGTCACTGTGTGCAGTCTCTTCTCACTGTGCAGTCACTGTGTGCAGTCTCTTCTCCTGTGTGTAGTCACTGTGTGCAGTCTCTTCTCCTGTGTAGTCACTGTGTGCAGTCTCTTCTCCTGTGTAGTCACTGTGTGCAGTCTCTTCTCCTGTGCAGTCACTGTGTGCAGTCTCTTCTCCTGTGTGTAGTCACTGTGTGCAGTCTCTTCTCCTGTGTAGTCACTGTGTGCAGTCTCTTCTCCTGTGTAGTCACTGTGTGCAGTCTCTCTCTCCTGTGTAGTCACTGTGTGCAGTCTCTTCTCCTGTGTAGTCACTGTGTGCAGTCTCTTCTCCTGTGTAGTCACTGTGTGCAGTCTCTTCTCCTGTGTAGTCATTGTGTGCAGTCTCTCTCTCTCTGTGTAGTCACTGTGTGCAGTCTCTTCTCCTGTGCAGTCACTGTGTGCAGTCTCTTCTCCTGTGTAGTCACTGTGTGCAGTCTCTTCTCCTGTGTAGTCACTGTGTGCAGTCTCTTCTCCTGTGTAGTCACTGTGTGCAGTCTCTTCTCCTGTGTAGTCACTGTGTGCAGTCTCTTCTCCTGTGTAGTCACTGTGTGCAGTCTCTTCTCCTGTGTAGTCACTGTGTGCAGTCTCTCTCCTGTGTAGTCCACTGTGTGCAGTCTCTTCTCCTGTGTAGTCAGTAGTCACTGTGTGCAGTCTCTTCTCCTGTGTAGTCACTGTGTGCAGTCTCTTCTCCTGTGTAGTCACTGTGTGCAGTCTCTTCTCCTGTGTAGTCACTGTGTGTAGTCTCTTCTCCTGTCAGTTCACTGTGTGCAGTCTCTTCTCCTGTGTAGTCACTGTGTGCAGTCTCTTCTCCTGTGTAGTCACTGTGTGCACTGTGTAGTCTCTTTCTCCTGTGTAGTCACTGTGTGCAGTCTCTTCTCCTGTGTAGTCACTGTGTGCAGTCTCTTCTCCTGTGCAGTCACTGTGTTCATGTCTCTTCTCCTGTGCAGTTACTGTCGTGGCAGTCTCTTCTTCCGGGTCACTGTGTGCAGTCTCTCTCCTGGCAGTCACTGTGTGCAGTCTCTTCTCCTGTGCAGTTACTGTGTGCAGCTCTCTCCCTGTGTAGTCACTGTGTGCAGTCTTTCGGTTCTCCTGTGTAAGGTCACTGTGTGGCAGTCTTCTTCCTGTGTAGTACTGGTGTGCACGTCTCTTCTCCCTGTGCAGTCACTGTGTTGCAGTCTCTTCTCCTGAGTAGTCAACTGTGTGCAGTCTCTTCTCCTTGTGTAGTCACTGTGTGCAGTTCTCTTCTCCTGTGTAGTCATTTGTGTCAGTCTCTTCTCCTGTGTAGTTCCACTGTGGTGTAGTCTCTTCGTCTCTGTGCAGTTACTGTGTGCAGTCTCTTCTCCTGTGTTAGTCACTGTGTGCAGTCTCTTCTCCCTGCTGTAGTCATTGTGTGCAGTCTCCTTCTCCCTGTGTAATCACTGTGTGCAACTCTCTTCCCTGTGTAGTCACTGTGTGGCAGTCTCTTCTCCTGTGTAGTCACTGTGATGCAGCTCTCTCCTGGGTAGTCACTGTGTGCAGTCTCTTCTCCCTGTGTAGTCACTGTTGCAGTTCTTCTTCCTCCTGTGTTAGTCCATTGTGTGCAGTCTTCTTCTCCTGTGTAGTCACTGTGTGCAGTCTCTTCTCCTGTGTAGTCACTGTGTGTCACTGTGCAGTCTCTTCTCTGTGTAGTCACTGTGTGCAGTTCTCTTCTTCTGTGTAGTCACTGTGTGCTGTGTAGTCACTGTGTCATTCTCCTGTGTAGTCACTGTGTGCAGTCTCTTCTCCTGTGTAGTCACTGTGTGCAGTCTCTTCTTTCCTGTGTCACTGTGTCACTGTGTGCAGTCTCTTCTTCCTGTGTAGTCACTGTGTGCAGTCTCTTCTCCTGTGTGTCAGTCACTTGTGTGCAGTCTCTTCTCTCCTGTGTAGTCACTGTGTGCAGTCTCTTCTCCTGTGTAGTCACTGTGTGCAGTCAGCAGTCTCTTCTCCTGTGTAGTCACTGTGTCACTGTGTGCAGTCTCTTCTCCTGTGTAGTCACTGTGTGTCAGTCTCAGTCTCTTCTCCTGTGTAGTCACTGTGTGCAGTCTCTTCTCCTGTGTAGTCACTGTGTGCTGTGTAGTCTGTGTGCAGTCTCTTTCCTGTGTAGTCACTGTGTGCAGTCTCTTCTCCTGTGTAGTCACTGTGTGCAGTCTCTTCTCCTGTGTCACTGTGTCACTGTGTGCAGTCTCTTCTAGTCCTGTGTGCAGTCACTGTGTGCAGTCTCTTCTCCTGTGTAGTCACTGTGTGCAGTCTCTTCTCCTGTGTAGTCACTGTGTGCAGTCTCTTCTCCTGTGTAGTCACTGTGTGGCAGTCTCTTCTCCTGTGTCAGTCACTGTGTGTGTGTGCAGTCTCTTCTCCTGTGTAGTCACTGTGTGCAGTCTCTTCTCCTGTGTAGTCACTGTGTCAGTCTCTTCTCCCTGTGTAGTCACTGTGTTGCAGTCTCTTCTCCTGTGTGTAGTCACTGTGTGCAGTCTTCTTCTCCTGTGTAGTCACTAGTGTGTGCAGTCTCTTCTCCTGTGTAGTCACTGTGCAGTCTCTTCCCTGTGTAGTCACTGTGTGCAGTTCTCTTCTCCTGTGCAGTCACTGTGTGCAGTCTCTTCTCCTGTGTAGTC